>PVIA01000306.1:406434-504004 GCA_004024845.1 Tonatia bakeri | reverse complement strand
TATTTCCGACTCCTCCTACACTTGGCCACACTTGCCCTCAATCTGCTGTCCTTTCCAGCTTTTCTGGTCACCATCATGGGTCTGGGCAAGTGTCACCCCATGTCCTGGAACCAATCTCCTCCGAGCTCCCACCCAAGTGCTGAAACTCAGGGGACCTGCTCCTAGTCACGTCTCAGGGAGGTGTTCCTTTCCATCCCCCCTAGCCCAGAGCATGGCCATAGCTATTTAGCATATTCAGGCAACCAGCCCAAGGCTATAGGTATGTTAAATGACCATGCCATGGATTAGCTGCAAAGCTGCCCTGCACGTTCTTGCTCTATTAGCCCCTTCCCCCAACTCACACCTGTGGTGGGGGGGAAGAGGTAAAAAAAAACATCTTAGAATCTCTGGACACCTTGAGTTCTGGGCCCCATTTCAAATGTCCATTTGGGGTCCCCCCCTCTTGGCTGCACCCTGTAACATTTTGAAGCTTTGAAGCTAGTCATTGATTTCTCCTCCATAACCTTGAAAATCCGAGACAGCGTCTTCCTCCAAAATAAGACTGCTTCATCTGCACTGAGTATTTGTTGTGTAGTGTGGCCACCGTCATTGGTTGTCTCGGCCAGATCTTCTGAACCCCTTGGTGCAGTGTCTGCATCAGCACTTCTGCTCACCTTGCATTTTTACGTTACAGAGCTGGCTTCATCTCCTGAACCTCGAGAACCCACCTCTGATAGATTTAAAGTTTTCTTCTACAGCCTCTTCACCTCTCTCACATTTCATAGGGAGAGTGAAGACCTTGCTCTGGATTAGGCTTTGGTGTCAGGGGATGTTGTGGCTGGTCTGACCCATCCAGACCATTAAAACTTCCTCCCTATCAGCAATAAGGCTGTTTCACTTTCTTGTCATTAGTGTGCTCACTGGGGTAGCACTTTCAATTTCCTTCAAGAAAGATTCCTTTGCATCCACGATGTGGCTGATTGGTGGGATAGGCCTACCTCTCCTCTCGCCTTGGCCTTTGACAGGTCTTCTTCACCAACTGTTACCATTTCTAGCTTTTGATTTAAAGTGAAAGACGAGCTGTGTGACTCCTCCTCCTCTCGCGGGAACACTTAGAAGCCACTGTAGGACTATTCATTGCCCTAATTTCAATACTGCTGTGTCTCAGGGAGTGGGGAGGCCTGAGGAGAGGGAGGGAGAAGATGGAGTGACCATTCGGTGAGCAGTCAGACCACACACACACTTAACTCGATTTCAGGTGCGACTCATGGACTTTGGAGCAATTCCAATAGCACCATCAGTGATCGCTGATCACAGATCACCATAGCAAATGTAATCATCATGAAAAAGTCTCAGTCTTATGAGAAATACCAAAATGGGACGCAGAAGCATAAAATGAGCAAAGGCTGTTGGAAAACTGGTGCAGATACCCTTGTTCAACCCAGAGAGGTCAGAAACCTTCACTTTGGAAAAAATGGAATGTCTGTTAAGTGCAGTCAAGCAAAGTGCAATAAAACAAGGTATGCCTGGACAAGGAGGGACAGAAGATGTTTAAACAAAAATCGATATTTATTAAATCTTGGCTATGAACACTAAGCATTTGCCATGACTTCATACAGAAAGAAATATGGTGGTGCGGGCGAGACAAGGGGCTCACAGTTTACGCCACCAAAGCTACACAAGTTCCTTCAATGTAACATAGAAGAGCAAATACAGCACACGTACCCCAAAGTATAAATGGATTTAGAAGTGCTTTAGTTTCAGAAATTTATTTAGAAGAGATAATTGAACATCAACCATTTGCTAGGCACCGGGAATATGTGCTAAGCGAAATGAGTAGGGCCTCTGACTTCATGCAACTTACTGTCTATACATCTAGTTTGGAGATTCGTGGGGGACATGGTAGGGGCCACAGAGATAGGGGTGTAGAGCAGGGTAATGCATGAGGCAGGAAGCAAAGGAGGAAAAGGACAGAGACAGCGAAGTCCAGAATATCTGTGCACTGACTGCTAGAGAAGAAGTCTCTAATCTGCAGACTCCCAAACTTCTGCGAACTAGGCATAAAATAGAATTTTGGACAAATTGCCGAGTGAGGAAAACCCAAGATGATGGCTATATAAATCGATAATCTGTAAATGTTGTGGTTGTACTATTCATTCTCCCAGACCTCAGGACATGATGCTCCACTCAGGTATGCAGGAAATCTCTACCATAATCCACTTGGTAGAGAAATGAAGGTTTATGCAAAACATCTTGTTTGAGTTTGTACTCAGGATAGCTGGATATACACCATGGTAACAAATAACCCCAGATTTTTTTTCATTGACTTACAATAAAAAGGTTTATTTTTTTGCTCTCCGGCTGTTCCATGCTATCTTTACTCTGGAACCAGAGCTGATGCAGTGGCTTATTTACGAAACATTTCAGCTATGACAGAAGATGGAAGGAGAGAATTCATGGCCAACTATGAGCTTTTACCTGAAGCTTTTGTTGGGAGGGACTGGGCTCATTTCAGCTTACGTAGCAGCATGCTGCAAGCGTCTTTCTCAATTTACAAGGGCCAATGCTAATTTTTCAGGAATCTGGTAAAGGAGTTGTTAAAAATTAAATTATTCAGGGACCTAAAATTAAGTAAAGTACATCAAAAATAAAGAATAAATGCTCAAAACTGATCATCTTTTAATTAGTTTACTATGTTTTACTTTCACCTACGCTCTTGTATTTATTTGCATCCATCATATCTACACGGTGAAAGCACTGCACCAACAGCACGCTGCTGCACATCTCTTTCAAATCCAAGTTCAGTGACATCACATCATTTCCCGATGACTTATAACACAGAAATCAGCAAACTCGACCAATGAGGGCTTTTGTTGTTCGACATTTCCTGCACATTAATTACCTGCTAACAGAGACTGACCAGAGCAAGTCACCTGCTACACTTGATATCAACATGGCGGGCAGGCAGCATGTTAAACACTGAGCTTGAAAGGGAAGGAGGAGAGAGGATTAGCAGGAAAGGACTCTCGTCCTGCTGTCTCTCTGCTGCTCTCTCCTGCTTTAGGTCACTTGGTGATAAGGCTGCAGGACCCTGCTATCTCCTTTCAGAATCACTTGTTTACCAGCAACATTTACGGGACACTTACTCTATGTGAATCAAAGGTAGAAGCATTTTGTAAGGACCCATTTTAATTATTACTGTTCTTCACTATTCTATCTGCTAATTAAATAAAAGGAAGTTCCTCTCTTCCTTTCTCAAAATCCTTAAAATCTTGGTAGATTCCTGAATTTTACACACAGACACACACATTCATTCAAAACATAGGTCTTTAAAGGTTAGTGCACTAATCGCTAAGAAACAAGTGAAAGACCCTCCTTGTTTGGGATTGGAGAGCAGAGCTTCAACTACAGTCTTTGTGCTCTGGTTACCAACAGCCGCCCCCAGATTCCCCCCCACAAAGTCAGACGATTTTATCTTAGGGCTGATTGTCTAGAGTAACTGCTCAGCCAATGGAGTAAGATGCTTGGAAGAAAGCCCAATTTATTCCAATAATATAATGAAAGAAGAGAACTCAAGTGCTTTTAATAAATAAAGTAGCAAATGCACTCATGTCTTTTCTTGCACATGAAGGGCATAAGTCTGGCCTAATATGATGTCGTCTGGCATTTCAGAGCTCACAAAAAACATTCATTCATTCATTCATTCATTCATTTGTTCAGTCATTTGGAAAACCCAATGCAGAAGGATGTCATTGAAAAATACCCTTTCAAAAAGAGAGCAAAATTGAAGCAGATTGGGTTTACAAGGGAGAAGGGGATATGGAGCACCCCTCGTTAAGCTTTTTAATCTTGACTCTCCCCACTACAATCTCTGTGTCTCCATTGGTCCCAGTTTGAAAGCACCTCCAAGGCACCCCCGATTTAAGTAATAATCAAACAAGGGTTCACCAAAGACAGATAGTTTCATCAAGAAGTTAGCAGCCAAGCCCAGGATCATATATTGGCTTTGTTTCTTCTAAATTAACACCGCAGAACCTAATTTCTAGATATATAATATTTTTGGGAGGAAAATAACAAGCTTGCAAAATTCCACCTGAATAAATATCATAGCCAGACAATTAAAATCCTCAGAGTGAAGATATACTTTGAAATCCACACTGGGTTTCTAAATGCTCTTTCATTATTTTAAATTGTTTCCTGGGACCAGTTGGCATGAACTCCACAAAATTCTAAACCATTTTGTTTATACCATCAGCTCTTACTGTGAGCTGAAGTGGTGCTTAGCTAATCAGGAGAACGGTTTGCTTTCTCCAACTTTTAAATATTTTGAAAAAATAAAAGCGAGAGGAGATGAGAAAGCACTAACCACTGAGAAAAATATTTCCTTGGGTCCTTGCACCCAAGGGTCCCAAACCCCTATGTGGAAATGTCACTGTGCTTCCCTGGAAAAGAAAGCCACTCATCATTGAAAAGGTTTTATTGAAAACGAGTCTGAGAATGTCAAGGACAATGTGTGGCAAATAGAAATAGTCTTTTCTGCAGAATAAATACTTGAACTACACAATGCAGCATCTGAAATGATCAGAAGCTGTCCCCAGCAGAGCCTGCACTCACAGCTCAACCCTCCTCTGTTTTCTGTAGTGTGCACTTTGTGCCCCCTTAAGTTTTACTTATACAACCACTATTATACCATCCCAAGCATTGTAATGGAAATTGCAGTTTAAATAGTAAGCGCATTCAGTTTCGGCTTCCATCTTCAAAGTGGTAGGGGAAGGACGTTAGATTGCAGGTAAGAAAGGTTCCAGAAAATAGTTACAGAGAAATCACAAGTGACAGTTCCAATATATTTTTTTAAAGATTTTGTTTACTTATTTTTACAGAGAGGGGAAGTGAAGGAGAAAGAGAGGGAGAGAAATGTCAATGTGTGGTTGCCTCTAGCGTGCCCCCCTACTGGGGACCTGGCCTGCAACCCAGGCATGTGCCCTGGCTGGGAATTGAACCAGTGACCCTTGGGTTCTCAGGCCAGTGCTCAATCCACTGAGCTGCACCAGCCAGGACATCTAATGTATTGATTAATATTATCAGTGTGAAACTGACATACGTGAAATGATTCCTTAATTTTCTTCTGTACAAAAATCTAATTTTTCTTAGGCCAACTCCACATGGGGAAACCCATTCATTCAAAACTATTTGCTTTTTCACTTACCTTTTCTGGAAATGATTATAAATATAGACATGTACTAGTTCTTCTGCCTCATATCCCCAGGGGCTACTGCCAAAGTAATGTTTATGAAGTTTGTAAGCAATATTTAGGAAACATTCCATGAAGTTGGAGGAAAAGCTTTTTAATTTAAAATTCCAATTATTCATAAACAATCGCTATAGGTAACTACAATTAAAATATATTCATATGATTATTTGATAAATTTCCAATGTCATCACTGGACACTGAACTCTGAAACCACGCTTGTCTACTTGCTGGTGCCTAGAGCAATTAAAAACCAATTTCCACAAAGATCAAGTTTATCATACTTAATGTATGACAAGGATAGGAGGATCTGAGGCAAAAGAGCTTAATGAGAATGCAAGCAATTAAGAATAGCTGGAGCACAGGTGTGATGAGGAAAGGGCCAGGTGACAGACAACACAGGACAGATCTGATGCAGCCACACAAACCAGGGCTTTGTGGACCATGGCGATATTTAAAAACAGGAAGTCAACATTTACATCAAGCTCATGTTCTAAGGGACTGAAATCAGGCCCAAAGAGGTTTATAACAGTTGTTTCCATAGAAAGCCCTGCACATTATTTACCCTTTGCAAAGTGAAGACCTACACTTCAGAATCCCTTGAGTTCAGGCTTTGGCTGAGCATGGTTTATCCTAGTGATTTTCAGCATGTACTGTAGAACTACTTGATAAATGAGTGAAAATGAATGATGAGTTTATTGAAAAGTAGTACTACTGCACCGAAGCTGTAAACTGAAAGCACAGACCGGGGAAAACAAAACACAACTATCCCACTGACAGCCACTCTCCTCTGTGCACGTAAAGACCAGCAACAGACACTGCTGGAGTGTGCCTGCCAGAGCTACGTCCCAGTCACCTCGGTCACGGTCACATCATCACTGCACTGTGCGTACTGCTGTGTGGCGCCTCGGGGGAGAGCTGGTGGGCAGCGCACACCGTTTCCCACCTCCCGGATGTAAAGGAGGAAGTCAACGGGAAGCAGAATCTCTATTTTAGAATTAGCAACCATTCTTAACCATCTTGCTCTGGGGAAAGGAAATGGAACTGAATAAAATGTGCTCTCTAAGAACAAATAATCAAGCCACAGTGCCATAATTGTAAAAGGACTAATACTATTTAGAAATACTAAATTAAATAGCTAAGGTAAAAACAATTTATGAGACAATAATGTCATTTTTAAGGTAAACTATGCGAAATGAAATTTCCAGAGCAAGATGTTATCACTTTGGCATAAACTTCACCAGAATATAGTTACCTTGAGGAGGGATCAGGCTCATGTACTTACCTAAATGGGAAATTTTAATTTTTAAACAGTAAAAATAGAAGCATGTTTTTTGAGCTATTCTTTGAAAAAAATATATATTATTTTTATTAAATAGAAAAATAATCTTCCCTAGGAGTATTTTTGAATTAAGAGCCTTCTTAATTTTTTTCTAGACCTTGTAAATAAAATTATTTTGTTTTAATTATACGGGATTTCTGTGGCCTTTAAAATGAAGAAACAACATAAACATTTTACACATGGGACATAACATGTGTAGGTTTTCTACTTTGAATTTACCCAATAATAAAAATAAAATAAACACTGTCAGGTATATTGCATTCTTTAAAAATGTTGACATTTTTGACCAGGAGAAATATTTTTGTTCATACAATTAATTAAGTAATAGCTATATTGGATGTTTTTTAAAAAAAACACTATGAGTTACTTTAAAAAAACATGCATCCAACCGAACTTTACAGCACTGTCATACAATGCACAGTAGTGGTGGTGCTTCAGGAGCAAAATAAAGTGGAACCAGAAATTTCAGCAGATGAGACATACTTATTTGTATAGTTGATTGAGTAAAGAAGAAAACGAATTACTGTGGAAAAAAGTAAGGAGCTCTGCCCTGGCTGGCATAGCTCAGTGGATTGAGTGCGGGCTGTGAACCAGGCATCGCAGGTTTGATTCCCAGTCAGGGCACATGCCTGGGTTGCAGGCCATGTCCCCCAGCAACCGCACATTGATGTTTCTCTCTCTCTCTCCCCCCCTTCCCTCTCTAAAAATAAATAAATAAAATCTTAAAAAAAAAAGTAAGGAGCTCCATGAATTGGAATTTCTTGTTATTACTTCAAAAACAGATTTGTACGAAAAAATCAGATGCAAGCAGCCTATTTACATAAGCTTATGCAGATATCTATTAATTGTTTTCCATGCTATAGTGCATGTGATAAGTTTCATTGTTAGCTCTCAGATTCGACATGTGAAAATTATGGACAAGGAAGGAATCTAATATAATTTCTGAGTTCCAGGATCTTACTGAAACTGCTCTGAAACCAGACTTAATTCCACTAATTTGGTTCCATTAAAGAGACAAACAAAAAAAATCACATGTGATAAACTCATGAGGATTTTGCCGAACGATCAACCAGAACTCTTTGCATTCACCATGGAGCTTTGGGAGCTGACATGTTCAGAGACAATTTGTGCTCCTTCCACAGGAACAGAAGTCATTGTATGTGACTTCCCGCTGTGTCTTATCATTCTACCTTTTCTCTAAATTTTCTGTCCACTCCTTTTGAGTTCATAAGTGATGATGATACTGTCAATATCAAAGCTAAGGGCAGTCTATTCTGAGAATCATGTACTAGTATATCTAAAAGTCAATTTAAATAATGACTTCATTTTGCCAAGATCCCATGATAAGAATCAATATCCAGGCCACTGATCTTGCATTAATTTGCCCCTGTCATCACTAAATCTTGTCACCGTCACACCTTCCTGATACCTTGAATTAACCTTGAATGCAACCACAAGTTAAAAATAAAAGCAGGCCAAATATTCTCTGGGAGGATATCGAAGAAACTTTTCTCTCTAATTGCTCTTTTGGGGATAGAAGCAGATGTGACATATGAAGCAAAATTAGTTTTAAAAAATCATAGAAAATGATTTTACCATCACATTGTGTACTTTAAATATATACAGTTTTATTTGTAAGTTATAGCTCAAGAAAGTGGGAGGGAAAATTATATGACAAGCCCATAATTAAATCGACCTAGTCAAAAATTATACAAAAAGTATGTAATTAAATTGATCTAATCAGGAAAGCTATTCTTTTATGTAAAGAACCAAACTATACCCTCTTATTACATTGAAAAGTCACATTCTTTCACACTATATAAGTTTAAATTGCAGGTTCTAGTTTTAATAACTAACATTAATCTTAAATAGTCAATACTTGCTACATCAAAGCAAAATTTACTAAATGAAGCTTATTCATCTACTACAGAATCTATAACCCACACACATACATACACATATATACTATAAATATATTTACTCATAAATATACATGCAGATACTATATAATGTAAATTATATGAACTACACAGGTAAATATAAGAGGAATATATATGTAAACATATTATATATAATGTGCTATATATACCTTATTACCGTGTATGTGTATGTTCCTCTGTATACTACCTATGTGTGTGCATACACATATACACATGCATGCCATGGTATTCTCTCTTTAAAGTTTAATTGTAAATATTATTCATTAATAGTCATCATATGGTTCCTATGCAACAGACATGGTTCTAACACATCATATCTATGCCATTGAATGTTATGCAGCAAATGAAATAATTGATTTAGTACTTCTGTGTAGCTGGTATGCAGCCTGCCAAGGGGCTGGGATTTGCAATGGATAAAGTGGAGGGAGGCAGAATCCGGGTCATGTGGGGGTTGAGGGTGGGCTCCACAGAGCCAGACAAGAGATCAAGAGTTTCCTAATGTCAGTCTGTGGACTGCATCACAATCACCTACAAAAATTTAAAAAATCACAGTTCCCCAGCTCCCTCACAGATGTTTTTGATTCAGTGTTTCTGGTGGAGACTCAGGGATCCATAGTTTTAAAAACCACTCTCCGCTAATTCTGAGCCCCAGTCATTCTGGAATCCTTGGGAGAGACAGTGGAGGTGGAGTGGGTGGGTGCAGGAAAAGAGCGTCAAGGGAGGGACCTGAGACTCCGGGAGTTCTGTCTGTCCTGTGGGCGAGGCTGGGGGAGGCAGCGGCACCAGAGGCAGGAAGAGGGTTTGACACTTTGTACTTGAGACAGGTACATCTACTCCCAAGTCATTTTATTCATTATTAAACATTCTGTCCCTGAGATCTGGTCAGATCTTTGCAGAGTTTCAAAAGAACCTGTTGCTAAATGCAAAAGAAATATAACAGAAGGGATGTACTTTCCAACAGACGATCAGGAAGGGTAAAGGAGCTCTGTGTGTGTCCAGGCTCCGAGGCAGCTGGGTTGTGCAGAAATAGCTTTCAAAGCGGCACTTCCAGCCCACTGCTTTTTGCCCCTAGACTAAGGACAGTGACAGTTATTTCATCCAAAGGATCAAAACAAGAACTTGAATATTAAGCTACATCTGTGGAAAGAATATTCTCATAGTTCTATTCACATTTAAAATCACTTTTAAATGTTCTAGGCTCTTATCTGTTCATAGAATCTTTATTGAATATTTTAAATAACATTTACTTGAACCATTAACATTATAATAGTTTCAGTTAAAAGTTTTAGCAAAAACTATAATAACTGGTTCTTATCTGACACGCCATAAAGGGGCTCATTATAAAATGTAAGTTGTGCCTAGCAAATGGTAACTGCTCATAATGTCTCCTGGATGAGGGGGTGAATGCATGTATGTATGTTTGAACAAAATAATAATTTATACCCTATATCAGACAGTGTTCCAGGTCAACACTGGTTCCTGATAACAACATTGGAAAGATTTTAACGTCTAATAAAACTTCTTATAAGGTACTGAGTCCTTACTGTGAATTAGGCACCACTTTTTGATCCTTCCCATACACTCATGAGATACGTACTAATATTAGTCCCACTTCACAAATGAGAAAACTAAAGATTAAATTTGAACTAAAATTACTTAAAGTAAAGAGGTCATCAGGATGAGAGCACAGTCCAGTCTGCGTGCATTCTAAACACGCTCAGGTTTTCAAAACGGGACTGGTTAAATTATGGAATGGCCATAATGGAAAAAAAATTATTATGAAGCCATTCAAGCCATGCTTTGCAAAACAACTTACTACTATATACCAAACATTTTCTTATGTTAATTAAAAAAATAATTTGCAAAAGAGTAGGTGATTTACAATACAGCATGTACACTATTAACCCCATTAAAAATGCACACCATTGTAAATGTATGTAAAATACTAAAATAACACAACAAAATATTAATGGTAGTTAGTGTTTTTTTCCTGGGTGACAGAATGGTGAATAATAATAATTCTTTTCTTTATACTTTTCTGAAGATGTTGCTACAATTAATAGGTCCTAATATTATGATGAGGAAAAATAATTAAAGTAAAATATTTGTTTAAACAAGTAAATAACAGATTTTCATATACACACAATCTTCCCTTTTCTGCTGACTGCCATATTTTGGAGTATACCTAACTTTTTATTATTCTAAAGTATCCAAATCGCTCTTTGTATCCATCATCTTCTACAGGTTCACCCTAAGGACTGCACTGCCCCTATTTCATCTTTGTTCAAAATAAATTTTCCAGTGAAATACAACACAAGCCCTAATTTTTGTTAAATACTTCGTTGTCCTTGGGAAATTCATCCTTGAAGATGAATCCTGGATGTCACAGAGTTTAGGAGAGTGTTACAAATTTAGTAGATGTCATTAAAAGGTAAAAAAAAAAAAACAATAAATAAGTGAATGAGTAAGTCAAGGAGGTTTTTTTATGGAATTAATTCTGATGAAACTGACCCTCTCAAAATGATAAAACTAAATGTTTCATGTTGGAAACACCCACAAGAAGTAAATAAAACACAGAATATCGTGGTCCAAACTGCATTGTGCAATATTTACATTTTTCTTTATCAAAGTGAAAGTGACTTGAGTAATGGATCAATTCATGCTTTTATCCCACAAATCTGTGTCTCTCTGGTAATAAAGATTTTTAAAAACGATTATAATAAAACTGAACAATCCCAGCCATTTGCACAGAAAGGGGAAAACCACAACGTGTGTATTTTCAGACCATAGTAACCGTGTTGTCCTTTATTATCTCATGTTCTTCTTCACCCGTAACATAATGCCCAGTTTTAGTTGGGCACTTGGCTACTCAGAAGAGGGGTTTCTCTGCCCTCTTTGCAACCTGCCACGGCCATCTGCATTCTAGACACAATGCAAGCAGAGAGTGAGTGGGCACCTCTGAGAACAGTGTTTAAAGGCAGGGGTGGCTTTCCTTCAGCTTTTCTTCTTCTAGCTTGAAAGAAAATGTGATGGTCAAGTTCAGTCAGTCTCTTGGGCCTTTAGGCCACATGTCAAGGATGCAAAGCAACAAGATCCAAGAGACCCCAGGGTTCTTGTTCATTAGAGACCTAGCCCATCGGCCCTCTACGATGATCACTTGTTGGGCTGTATTTGCATACCAGAAAGAGAATATATTTGGATTCAATCACTGTTACCTTGGTTGTCTGTTATTTAAAGATGAAAAATGTTATTCAATTGAAGAAGCTATTTTTTTAGGCTATATCTAATTATTCAAATGAAGTCAGAGATAATTATCTAAGATATTGCCCCTCGCCTCATTAAAAAAATACTTAGACATGCAGATAATGATGCAAAGAAGGAGGTATTTTTAGTTTTTTGCTTTAATTCATAGGGATGATTCTTAAGTAGGTCCTTTCATTTGCACACGAACATGCAGTTTAGCAATACTTCCCCTTCAACATTACCATATGCACCTAGTTTCAATGAAATTATATCTGAGGGTTCTTAACAAAAATTAAAACTATGTGATTTATTTCTCTGCTCAGATGCTTCCCTCCCTGTGATCATTATTTATTTTTATTTTTTTATTCTCACCTGAACAACTTTTTCATTGCTTTTAGAGGGAGAAGAAGGTTGAGAGGATGGGACAGAGAGAAGCATCGATTGGTCTCCTCCCCTAAGTGCCTGGACCGGGGATCATGTGTTTGGAATGGTGGTCACACACCCTGCTCCCAGACCAGAAATCAAACCCACAACCTCTTGGTTCCGGGATGACATTCCAACAAAATGAGCCATGTTGGCCAAAGCTGTGATTGTTACATTTGAACAAATATCTTTGTGTTAGCTAAGAAAAGTGTTACAATAAATTTAAATCTATTTCTTTATTGCAAAAAGAAGTTTTCACAAAATTTATTTACTAAACCACATTATGTTATGTAAGTGAATTTTTGGCTTTTGAGATCCTTTCTTTATTCTGCCATCTTTGTTTCATTTCAGTTTTGGAGCATTCTGTGCTATTGTTTTATTACAGGGATTAAAACTGAGTGACAATAAAATCAGAACCAGTTTTTATTACTTATGTAAAGCCTACTTCACACACCAAATAATGTCCAGAATAATGTCAAAACATGTAGAAGAAGAAAAATAGCACCCAGAACCTCAATAATTATGTGGCTTTATAGCCCTAGGATGATGTACACTTGGGATTATTCTGGGAGCTACTAAATCAAAACAAGACAGCTGCGATCAGTCAGAATCCTGGGGACCAGCCTAGGCCAGCACACTGCTGAGCTGCAGGGCGTTCTAGTGTTCGAGAAAACAGAGTCTTCTGATAATTCTTTAGTACCAAAGGGGGAAAAAAAGCATTTGAGTCTCCTCCTCCCAAATTTCAGAGAAATGATTTAAATGGCCATTTTACTCTTTTCAGTGTCCAACTTTTTCTTTTATAGAAAAACAAGCATGTGTTTTCATAAAAAATTTTCATGTGCTCTTAATTTCCCAAATAGTGTTCCAGTTCATGGGAGGCAAAGAACCTGTTACTGCCTGGATTTCTAATCAGTCCAGAACTCTTTTTTTAAAAAAAAAATTATTCATTTTTAGAGAGAGGGGAAGGGAGGGAGAAAGAGAGGGAGAGAAACATCAATGTGTGGTTGCCTCTAGTGTGCCCCCCTACTGGGGACCTGCCCTGCAACCCAGGCATGTATCTTGACTGGGAATTGAACAGGCCACCCTTTGGTTTGCAGACCTGTGCTCAATCCACTGAGCTATACCAGCCAGGGCAGTGCAGGACTCTTTGAGAACTATTTTCCTTGTTAGTGACATAAGTAAATTTTCTGATATAACAATAGCCGCAAACATTCAGAGATGTTCAATATTAGAGGTTTGTAGAGTTCTATCTCCTCCTTTTCTGTCCCTATTTCTCTTTCCTAGGGGTCACGTTTAACAATTGTATATCCTCTTATAATGTTAAGGAGCTGTAAAAGCCATTGCTACTAATTAAATTAGAAAGTTAGTAAGAACAGGGTTAGGTTCTAGGTGCATGATTTACCCACATATCTGAAAGCCAGTAATTATTCATTTGCCAATTAATTTATTCAACCCTTAGCATCAACAACATTATGCATGCAAGACAGTTTGGTGATCAGAAGAAAAGCATTTGCACTTGCTGTACCCAATATTACCCAAAAGAGATTCTTGGTTTTTTGCTTTGGCCATCTCTACACACGCGTATATGAGGTTTTGCACACATTTTTTCTTTTGTGTGAAAATCCTTCCTATTATCCTCTTAATTTCCTGGACATCAACTAATGTATAAGAATTGCCTATTAAATATATATTCATTTGCTCATGAATTCAGGTCAAAGATAATGTCAGACAAAGGCACAGAATTCTCCTTCTTCCACGATGTACACCGAGGGCTGGCGTCCCTCCTGCAGCCCAGGAGGGACACCTGTCAGACTCACACACCGTGAAAAGGGAGCACCTGCCCGGGTCACAGGTTCTCTTTTACTCCCAGTGGGAAATGGCTTTCTCAAATGCAGGTACAAACATGACGAGTGTCCCACCCAAGGGTCTTTTGACAATAACCACATGAATGAAGGCTGCTATGGTTGTAGGAGCAGACTGGGCTGTCTGTATAAACTCCTGTCAACGCCACATGGTGGAGGAGGCGATTATGAAGGAAAGACCAGTTTTCGAGAGTTTGATGAACAGTATATTGTTCAGCCCGCCAGCTGGGAAACTCTGACCTGTTTTATGGAGGCCAGTGTTTTTTGCTGTTATACAAGCCATTATTATGTAAGCCTGTTGCTAGTGGACACACCTAATGTTCACAAAGTTGGTGGATGCAGAAAGGAAATGTTTATGAGAGAAGTAAAAGCTTTAAGCAAGGAAGGAAGTTTCATTTTTAACCTAGAAAAGTAAAAAGGAACTGTCTACGTAATGATAGGCAAGAGAGTTAAATAATTTAAGGTTACTATCATTAAAATTGTCCTTTTTGATTAAAATTTACAAACTACATCAAGTGCAAATCTTCCCTGACTTTTCCCCCAGTCTCCCCCAAGTAGCAGAAGGGCAGGGGCCCTTCCCCCACTTCCAGACTGTTGTGGGAACACCTGGTACTAACTGCATGGTGTTAGCATTGCTCGTTTCTGCGTTTGTCTTCCCTTTGAGAATTCGATCCCTTTGAATGGAGGGATTGCATTTTTGAATCCCATTGGCTAACAATAAATATTTATTTAGTTGTGTACAAAAATGTCTATTTCAGTTCTCTTTTGTGTGTGGGCAAGTCTTCCTCTGGTTAAACGGTAGCGGCTCATGGGCCACACCTGCACTGGATGAAAGTTCAGGATGATTTACAATGATTCTACTTTCATTCGACACCACAGAAAATTTCTAGGTCAGGCATATTCCCCAATAGTGAACCATTCCATAGAACATTGTGGAAGGTTGGGAAGGGACTCTGCAGTCCTATTATGATTCTAGAAAGAAATAGGAGAAAAAAAAAGACATCACTTATTAGCTATTTCTTGAATAATTAGTAAGAGACCGAGACACATGAATGGATAAAATAGAGAGAAATAAAACATCAGTGAAGACAAGAGATCGTAATTTCAGTGGCTATACCGCCATTGCAAAATCTCTAATGGAAATAGCTCCCAAAGATGACTGACAACTAAATTTATTAACAAAACATATGAGGCTGTGAAATGGTTTGCGGGAAAATGAGAGAATGTGTTCTTTTTCCATGAGTTTAAGTGCATGTTTAATGCGATCTCCACAGAGATTGATGGAGAAAAAGGCTTGGGTGGTGAATGAGTATCTGAAAGCAAACGTAAACCAGGCTAGAGTAATAAGCAGCCAGATTTTTCAGCACAAGGAAATTATGCAAATAGCTATAGCTTTTTTCCTCATAAATTCCATTTCCCGAGCCACTGACATGACTTGACTATAAAATTGAAAATTGTATTTTCCCCAGTTTGTTATGTTAAACAAATTTTTATGGATAGCAAATTAATAGCTCTCCTACTCACCCCCAAAAGAAAACCTTTTGGATTATTAATTCTCCCACTAAATAACATAGTAAAATATTAATAAATTTATAAATACGGTATTTTTTATTTGCGTAGGAATATAGCCATGTACTTGAGAGATGTTACATTTTTGTAGAAAAACTTTTACAATGGTCTCATCAGATAAGAAACAGCAATTAACACATGCTTAGGGATAGCTCGCTACGGGTTTGGGCGGTTTGGTCCTGAAATTAGTGATCAAAGATAATAAAGAGGTCAAACTCAATAAGTAAAGGCTTTTCAAGATCTTTCAAAAGGATCTAAGAACTCAGATGATCTCCTTTTTTAAGGTACATGATAATTACACATTTGGAATTCAAATCAAGCCAATGCACAAAATATTTGAGGTAATAGGAAATGACTACTTAAAAGTTTTTAGCTAGACTACACTCTGTCCATAGTGGAACTCCTTAGAAGCAGAGCCTGAGATGGGAATTCTTATAAGAGAGGTTTACCGTGGGTATGCATACTCTCAGGAGGAGCCCGTAAGAAAGTAAGAGGCGGAATAAGGGAAGGGAAGGAGCCAGCTGAGGTGTACTTTCCCCCAGAGGCTGTTTTTGACCTGATCCCACAGTGAACTCCTGAGCATGAACTGCCCCACAGGGTAGGTCAATCCTGCCGCAAGGCAAAGAGACAGCCTTTTTTTTTTAGACCTCCATATCTAAACACACAAGAAACTGGGTGAGACAGGAAACTCCCTATCATTCATTCTATCCTTGGGGGCAGGTTGTCCCCACCTTCTAGAAGGACAGGAGGGGAAAATAGTGTCACTCCCAAGCCAGATGACTCCCAGGATTGAGTGAAGTCTTGGGCAGAAAGGGGTGGCTGTAGGTCTGGAAGCGGCTGTCTGTAACAAGGATCTGGGTGGGACACCAACACCACCCACTACCCAATCAGACAGCTGCCCTATTTCCAATAAAAAGAACACTGCTTTGCTAGATTGTTCTTGAGCTACTTTTAGGACATCATAACCATTGCATCTTGTTACCATTTTGCCACCATCTAGAAATAAGTAAAGGGAAAATCAAAATGCAAAGCATCTCTCTATGGCTCAGCAAAACCCCACAATAACAACAAAAACCAAATCAACTTTGTAAAATCTAAAACTTTAGTCAAAGGGCTTCACTGATTTATTTTTCCATATGCACTGGGCTATACAGATATTTCGTTTTCTTAAATCCCCTGTGGCGACAGCCTATTAAAAGGGCCAAAGGACCTCAGCTGAGACAGGCACAGCTGCCTGCATGGTGGACTGTATGCTAGTGTTGCAGTCATATTGTCAGGCTTCATTTGTGATGCGAGGGATAAGAAAACGTCTTTTGGCCCAGATCCGTGTGGCGTAGAGGAAAAAGCTTGCCTGAGAACCAGCAAGGGAGTCCTCCAAGCTCTAAAGGGTGAGCGCTAAGCTGACCTTGAGGTACGAGTAGACATAAGTAGCAAAGAAGAAACAGAATACATGTTTATACACAAGGTCTGTTGGGAAAAAGTGTAGCCATTGTTAATATAATGAGAACAGTTTATGCAACATCAACATAACTTGGTAGCCAAGGAGAGTAGACTGGAATGCACATGCTTGAACAATGATGACTTCACTGTACCAGTCAGTGGGGGCGGTAGATGCCTTTGAGTGAGCATGTGCACTGTGTGGCCATCACATTCAAAATGGCTGAGAGAGGAGAGCAATGGATCTGCATCAAATTTTGCGTTAAGCTTGACTATTCCTCTGTGGAAACTATTCATCTATGGGCAACTGGTGATTGGCAGCTTCATCACAACGATGCACCAACTCACGCATCACCTCTCATGCAGAGTTTTTTGGAGAGCCATCAAATTACCCAGGTGACT
This sequence comes from Tonatia bakeri, assembly GCA_004024845.1. Classification (NCBI taxonomy): domain Eukaryota; kingdom Metazoa; phylum Chordata; class Mammalia; order Chiroptera; family Phyllostomidae; genus Tonatia; species Tonatia bakeri. The sequence continues at coordinate 486,559 of PVIA01000306.1, read as the reverse complement.
CAGCCCTCTTACAGCCCAGATTTGGTGCCCGGTGACTTCTGGTTTTTCCCAAAACTAAAATCACCTTTGAAAGGGAAGACATTTCAGATCGTTAATGGGATTCAGGAAAACATTGAGATTCAGGTGGGGCAGCTGATGGCGACTGGGAGAACTGTGTGAGGCCCCAAGGTGCCCACTTTGAAGGGGACTGAGGTGTCATTGCCCTGCGTATACTTTTCTAGTATCTTATATCTTCTTCAATAAATGTCTCTATTTTTCATATTACATGGCTGGTTACCTTCTGAACAGACTTCATGTATGGATATGCATACTATATATGTGTATATGTATGTGTATATACAAACAAACATGTATATATGTTCATATAACTATTCTTCCTTTAGTGTTTGTCAACTTTGTACATCACATTTTAAAATTCTGTACTGAGAACTGCTAAGATGGCAATTAAATCTGCTAAATACCTCTGCTCCCTATTTAAAGTGGATACGTTCTAATATTCCTTTGCTATTTCCTTACTTTTAGTGGCATAAAATCACAAAAATTTGTTATCTAACAGTTTTGGAGGACAGAAGTCCACCCTGGGTCTCACTGGGCTCAGAGCTAGGCGTCCCCAGAGCTGCCTTCCTTGGTGGAGGATTTACTGCATCATCATTTCACTGCTTTTCCCAGTCTCCAGGGGCTGCCTGCATTCCTTGGCTCTTGGCCTCTTCCTCCATCTTCAAAACCAAGAACAGCTGGTGAAGTCTCTCCCACAGTGTGTTTGGCCTCTCCAGACTCCCTCTCTCATTTCTGAGGAATCCTGTGATTACGTGAAGCCCAACCCCAAAAATCCAAGATCACCTCCCTATGTTAAGGCTGTTTTATTAGAAAGCCTATCACTATTTATTTTAACATAAAATACTTCAAACAGTTGCCAAAGCTCTTCATTCTTTCTCTTCTTTCTATTGCACTGATTACCCAGGGAGAAAGAAAACAAGTCACAGTCTGCGTTTTTGTAATGCTTCTTTTCAATAGCGCCGGACTCGCCTCACCATTCCATCGCATTCCCAGGGGTCTGCCTGTCTGTGGGTCACAGATGCATGACAGTCTTCAAGAGGGACGTGGGTAGGCACCGGTGCTGACAGAGTCAGGCTCACACAGAAAGAACGTAGGTATTTCTAACCAGGAATCTTTCTCCCCTTCTGTGTCACAAATCATTTACATCAGGATGCTGTTTTATATCCTAAAAGTTACTTCCAGTGTGCTAACATCAGATCCCAGTGCTCTGTCACAAATCAAAAGGAATATCACCCATACAAATGGAATGAGCACACTGAAGATATATAGATAGAAACATAGATAGAGATATATAGATGCTTCTCATCTTGTCAAATTGCAGAAAAGTACTTTGCTCGGCAAGAAAACACAAACGTCTGTAACTTTAAATAATAAAGCATAAATGCAATGGGAATTGAAAATTCATTAAGTGATCCTCTAGTAAAGCCCATCGGTCGTCGCTCTGTCTTCTCTGACGGGAAGCCAAATGCAGCAATAAGCTCGGGCTCTTTCGTGTTATTTACTATCGAGTATTAAAAATAATGGAAGGAAAACACAGTCTAGTTCTGAAGAGCAGACATTGAGTTTTCCTCTGACCTTCACTTTCAAGAGGCGGCTGAAAACAAAATGACCAACACTATCGGAACTCTGTACACAGCAACCAACGTGGGGCTCTGCTAAACTCCAGTCTGGGTGTCACTTTTTAAAAGTGGAATTAATATCCCGCCCACTGGAGGCTGGAGGCCCTCATTGATTATAATTTAACAGAACACTTGCTATTTGTTACAAGAGAAAAAGTGGATGTTCTATTAAAGGCAAAATGTGAAAGTCACCTTGTTTAGATTCTCATGCTGTTTCTGATGTAAAGATTAAAACATCTCACTTAAAACCAAGCATCGAAATACAGATATGTTCGTTCCGAGTCATTAGGAGCCTACGGGCTGACAAATAGCCTCTTGGGGCGAGTGAAAGGCTGCAGGTGCTTGTCCATCCCCTGGCAGAAGTGCTGGGAATTGCTGAGAGCACTTGAGCCTCAGGAGTACCAGCCCCTCTTACGAAAAGCCCTGTGCAAGGGGCGGCCAGCGGGTGGGGCTGGCGGAAGTGGGTGAACTTGTCATCACCAGCTCCGTATGGGCTCAGACAAGTGACTCAGGCCTAATAAGCTGCCCTTCACATGTCTTCAGACTTCCAGGTCTAATCTTCCCTTCCACATTTCTTTCAATATTTGGTTTTACATTTTACATTTTTAAAGCACTTGCTTTAACTCTTGAGTGATCTGTCCTTGCGTTGTATGCAAAAAGGTATATATTTTTCTTGATGTTCTTATATAGCAATGCTTGACTTTCTTTTTCAAGACACTATTTTGAAGTATAAACAATGAGCATGGTTAAAAAAACAAACAACCAACAACAAAAAACCCAACAAAAGTGTGCCTTGAGGCAGACAGGCCTATAATTAGCATGTGTAATAATATTCATAGCAACCGCATTAAAATGCATATCAGACCTGATGGTCTTATCACAAATGAGTGAACACTCTAATATACTGGGACAAGGAGATTCTGACAGGGACAAGGGAGTCCGGGAAAGAATACATTTGTGAGTTGAATGCGTGGAGACTGTCAGGGCAGAGAAAAGGCAGCTAGATTGGCTCCATTGAAGAGTGCTGAAATCCTCGGAGGGCCACCTGAAAATTACATTTAATATGCTAACACTATTAGGAGTATATTTCTATTCTTCCCATAAAGGTCTTGCGAAGAGTAATTAAATTTAAGACAGTCGTCTCTGGAAAGGAATAAAAATGCAGTGAAAATATGATTAGGGTGGCTAGAGGAGGTCTTCCCTTTCAAATACTAATTAAAAAAAATTGAATTTTCAGCTACCCAGGGACACCATGGCTGGCCATGTCTGTATTAGATTATACCTAATCGCACCTAAATTCTTAAAAATCTGATACATTTACCGCCAAAATGCCTTGGAATTCAGGAATATGTAAATGAACATTCTAAATGCATGGGTATCTGCAGCAGTAGGCATGCACAGAAGCAACAATAGTAAAACCCCAGGATCAGCAGCAGGCCACAGAGGGCAGAAGCTGAATTGGTCAGTGGGAATAAGATTGTGGGTTGTTGCAGTTTCTCATGAGGAACCCATTTGACTTTTTAAAAGATGTCCACATATTGGACCTGCTTTTAAATTAATTTTCATTTTCTTATTCACAAGCAGAAAGCTTCATTTGGATAGCAGCATTCTTTTTTGCAGTCATTTGTCAGCTGAACCCTAAGGCAGCTCATCAGTCGTGAATAAGAGGAGGACAGCTTGGAAGTGCCACCCGCGCTCACGCACCGTGGCCCAGACTCCGTTTTCCTGAAAGCCTCGGAGTCTTGTCTTAAGCTTCAGTTATTATGAACTAATGCACAAAGCACTCAAGGGTTCCCCAAAGTAAGACTCAGGATGCTTAAGCCATAAAACACTAACTTAATGCCTTGATGAGAGTCTAACATGATTTTTTTAAAGAAAAACATAGATTTAAAAAAATATTAAAGTGTCAGCTACGACCTTGATTAGAGAGCATCTATCAGGGAGCAGGGGTCTTGAAAGTTCTGTTTAGGCATCAGAAACACCCGCAAGGCTTTCTAAGACAAAGGTGACTGGGACCCAACCTAATTTCCTTTCTCTTTTTTTCCTCCTCACCTGAAGATGTGTTTACTGATTCTAGAAAGAAGGGAGAGAGGAGAGAGAGAAACAGCAATGTGAGAGAAATGTCAATCTGCTGCCCCAACCGGGGATTGAACTCTCAACCTTTTGATGTATGGACAATGCTTCAGGTAACTTGAGCCACCCAGCCAAGGCCTAATACATGCTAAGAAACCTGAGACACCAATCATAAAGAATACATGCACCTCTGTGTTCTTACAGTGTTATCTACAATAGCCAAGACCTAGAAACGGCCCAAGTGCCCACCAGTAGATGAGTGGATAAAAAAGCTGTGGTACATTTACACAATGGAATACTACACAGGTGTAACAAGAGAAGGACCTCTTACCCCTTCCAACAGCATAGATGGATGTATAGAGTGTTATGCTAAGAGAAATAAGCCAGTCAGAGAAGGACAAATACCATGTGATTTCACTCATATGTGGAGTCTAATGAAAAAAACTTATGAACAAAATAAAACCATGTAGGGATACACAGAACTGACTGACAGAGTCAGAGGGGAAGGGGGTAGGGCGGACTGGAAGAGATCAGGCAAAGAACATATGTGCATACATGCAAAGCCCATGGACACAGACAACAGTGTGATGAGAGCCAGGGGCACGGGGTGGGGGGGCAGAGTGGGGCAATGAGGGGGGAATGCGGAGCATCTGTGGTTGTGTCAACAATAAAAAATATGGCTGACGCCCATCGCCAGCATTTCTGACTCAGCAGGTTCAGGATGGGGTTTGAGAATTTACATTTCTAACCAATTCTCAGTGATGCTGATGCTGCTAGTTCTGGGAGTGACACTTTTCTTTTAACCTTTTTAGAATTTATTTATTGATGAGAGAGAGAGAGAGATTGGTTGTTCCATTTATTTATGCATTCACTGGTTGATTCTTGCATGTGCCCTGACCAGGAATCGAACCTACAACCTTGGTGCTTCAGAGCAATGCTCTAACTTACTGAGCTTACCAGGCCAGGGCTCTGGCAGGGACACTTTGGGAACCACTAACAGAGCGGATGGGAACACAGGCTTCCAAGTTAGAGACTGAGTCCTACCTAGCTCTGCCGCTTCCCGGCCTTAAGGCCCTGAATAAGTTATTTAGCTGCTCTTTCTTTAGTTTCTTTACTTCTAAATACAGATAAAAGCAGTACCTACCTCCCAGGATCTCTGTACAGACTAAAGGAAAAAAAATGCATGTAAATTGCTTAGAATATCAGACATGTCCAATAATCAGTTCCTACTCTGAATAGAATATGGAAAAAATGTAAGTATATCAATTACAGAGAAAACTTCTTTTGCATCCTATTCAGGTATAGTTTTCCTTTAACAAAGGTATACATCACTAGGTAAACATGTGCTGTATTCAAGAAACAAACATCAAGCAACTAATTAACTTCAGAAAAACGGTGGTTGTTTTTAGTAAAAAAATAGTCCAGCTACCATACTCAGGATACACTCTTTTGCAGGGCCACCTAGATATTTTATGTTTTATTCAAGACTTAATAATAATCTTTGATACACAGAGTACAATCTCCATTTTTACCTTTATACATAACTGCATAACTATACATAATATGTTAGGTAAATGTACATACTATTATAGTGTATGAAAGTATATAGGAAGAAAAGCTTAGAATTCATTATTTCTGCATAATGGGTAAGAGTTATTACATTGATTTGGCCCTCTCTCTCTATTCAAGTTTTTCTGTAGTGGGTAACAAATGAGTGTTACTTTTTAATCACAGAGGGACCTCGGGATCAATGCTAATGGAACAAACAACAGGCGAGTCACGAGTCCCCCAGGCATCATGCTGCTGTGTAACTTTTATCATGACTGGGAATCAAGAGAAAAAGTGTCTGAGGGGCTGGCAAAAGGAGACACTGGGAAAGCTAAACTTCTCTTGGGTAACCATGAGCACGCCAAGCACCTCAGAACTAATGTGGGACGCGGCACTTAAGCAATCAGAGGAAAGCTGCTCTGGCGGCCAGGATGCTGTGGAGTCGAGCAGCATACTGACCAAACACGGTTCAGAGAGAGTCAAAAGAAATGCACCACTCCGGCCTGAGGCTCCTTCTGTGAGGAGGGCAGAGAGAGCAGTGGGCTTCATTTAGAACAGGAATTCTTTGCCTTTTCTGGATCACGCACCCCTTTGAGAAGTGCTGAAAACTATACGACCACTCTTCAGTCACACCCATGCATAACTTTGGGCGGCAGACCCAACAGCCTCTCTGAAGTGGATCTTGCTTGTGCCCCGTTGAAAACGATTTGATTTAAAATAACTGTAACGAGAAGGACACTCAAATCTTTCGTGATGTTACTATTTTCGTAAACCACTTTAATGCATATGTTATTTGGAACACTTTGTTCTGCAGGGGCCATGCCTTGCCATTTCACCACAGAACAGAACGGAACAAAAACACCTCGTACCGATGGAATGTTTAAGTCAGCAGAAGATCCAGCTCCTCCCTTTGGCTCAGTGAACTGCATCAAGAGGCGCCTGATTATTTGATCTAAAGTTCTAACCATGGTGCCCCTTGGAAGCAGTTTGCCCCAACTGCAGATCCAGAAGTATCTTAATGGAATTGGTTCTGCAGAATCTTGACATTTGTGGATTTAACACTGATGAGATGTGACCATGAGAGACAGAAACTCCATGTTCCACGACCAACGGAAATTTGCCATTTTGCTGAGAGGGAAAAATTTGCAAGGCTTCTGTGCAAGAATCATTTAGCTGGCGAATGATCCCAGCCGAGCAACCGGAATTTGCATTTCATTGGAGCAAGGGGCCTATTATCCTGATTGGTTCTTCACTTCCAGTAGCATCCTCTGATTTGGAAGGAAAACATACACCATAGGATACAACCTTTTCGAAATGTACTTTTCTTTGTTTATTTTTGACATGGGTCTTAAGTAGCTTCGAAAGGAAGGAGAGAGAACTCAGAGTAAACGCCTACTCTGGGATTCAAGCTCTCAGAGACACTGCCTCGTGAAGACCCGCACATTCCACAGTATGGTGACAGCACGGGCCATGCATGGAAAACTGAAATCACAGCATCGGGACGCACATCTCCAGAAATGATGGATTTCCTCCCCCTGACTTCTGACTGATGAGTATCCAATCCATTTGTAAAGACCTCTAGGGACGCTCACAGCCTCCCTGAAGAATCTAAATAATCTCAAATGAAAGATCCATATATGTAGGGGCTATTGATCCCTATTCTTTTTCCTAGGATTGCTCAGTGGCAGTCACCAGCAACCTTCGATCGGAGCCAATAATCCAGTGCAAGGAACCAGCTCCGTCTGTCAGGAGACAGTGGGTAGCGATAAATCTTGCCAATTCAGAATGAACTGTGCTTGGAGATGGTTTTTGCCATTTTGCTGCCAGCCTTCATCTGCTTAATCTGTGCTCCTGGACCAGGTTTTTCCAGCTTCATTTGTAGGCCAGGACAGCGGCTCAGCAGTCCAGGCCGGAGCCCAGGCAGCCCACCTGGATTTGTCAGCCTTCCCTGACTATGATGGGTTTGTTCTTCACATCAGAGCCACCCAACCAGGTGAAGCGTCATCCAGGGCTGACTATTCCTGCTGCCCCGAGAGGCTCCCTGTCTCATGGGGTCTTGGTTATCAGTCAAAGTCAAAGGTGAAGAGGTTGGGCCAGTCTTGCGGGCTGGTGATCATTCTCTGCGGAAGGGGCAGTCCTACAGTTTATGGGGTTCTTCCTGCTCCGGCCCTTCTTGCTTTCACCTCTGTTTGGCCAACCTGTCACTGAAATCCCACACGGCTGTCCTCTAGGCTCTCCTGGTAAAAGACAAGAGCCGTGCCAGCTGCATGTCTTCCGCCTCTCTGGTTTGCAGCCATCATTCGCCTCAAATTACACTCTCCTTAAAGGGAAAAGACAATCTAGTAGGGTCACATTGATTTTTGGTCAATCGATGTGTTTTCCATTGATTTTTATCATCGGCGTAGCCTTGTGCCCTTTTAGTGTCAGTACCCTTCTGTTCCAACCGCAGCATTTAAAATATAATCTATAAACTCTTTTAATGACATTTGATGATCTGATACGTAATGTCACAAGAACTCACTGGTAATACCTGTATTTCAAACAAGTTGTATTTCAAATTTCTTTTGTAATTTGAGCTTAGGTTGCAATTTTCCATAAAAATTAAAAATATTTTAGATCATTTAAAGAAACTTCCAAAGTTTATATTACATATTTTGATGTCTTTCAGGTCTCTTATTCTCTAGTGATTTTGTCAGTAAATTAAATTATTAAAGGTGAATTCTTTTTGCAAATTTCTGTAACTATGTTCAGCCATGTCTGAGTCATGTAAAAGAGTTCATACCTCTGCTTTACAGGGGTGAAATAATTTGTTTTGAACTCAATCAGGGAGAAACAGTTGATTTATTAGAGTTGAAGGTTCTCGTGAAAATGGTCCTCAGTGTAGAATACTAACAGCAAAAGCGTTTTAAAAGTCGCTGTCAGGAGGAATTTAATCTGCTTTTGAGTACCATCTTTTTATTTTTTGACATTTCATGGCTCTTTTTCTGGATAACTGATGGATAGGCAACTCTCAAAATACATGTCCTTGCAGAAAAGGCAATTTTGCCACTTTGTATTTTTCCCTTTTTAAAGCGTATAATGAGGACATTAGCCCTGCTATGAAAAATGAAGCTTTTGCACACCTTTCCTTTGAGGCTCAAATCTATGCCCTTAACATTGCAAATATTAGGCCAGTTTCTGTGAGCCTCTGATGTTAATGGGAGTTTCACACTAAGATCAGCCTGTTAGGGCACAGAGCAAGGCAAAAACTACTTTTAAGTAGCTTTTACACTTAGCACCCAGTTAATGAGGTGTGAAGGCTGAATGACCAGAGAGTCTGTGATTTGACCTAATGGCATCACTGGTGTCTCATTACTCATTTAATCTTAGACTGGCAGGAGCAGCCCCAGCAGGCCTGGGACAGTGTCCTAGCAGAGCTGAAAAGAAGACCCTGAGAAGAGGAAGGTGTGAGCCCTTGCGAAGCGCAAACAGTCACGAGCATAATGACATTATAGGTGAGGGTGGCCACCTTAGCAAGACCAGAAATAAGCACTTCTTCCATTTCATGAACTCTTGATTACTGCTTCCCCTGTAGTCCCTTCTTTTTAACCTTTCTGATAGATAAAATGTTATTTCTCAATTTCTGTTTCTCAGGCTTTGCTTTGTGTGTGAATAGGCATTCCTGAAGGAGAGCTAATGTATGGTCCTGTGACTTTTCTGCAGGACACCGGTCAGGGGCATGGTTACACCACAAAACAGCCCCTCTCTGACGATCGCTGGTCTGCTGCCATCTCTGGAGCTGAGTTTAGGTCTACACTCTGTGCAGAAGTGAACAGAGGATGACTATAAAGAGGTCTGTTCAGCCCTGGCTGATGTGGCTCAGTGGATTGAGCGCCAGCCTGCAAACCAAAGGGTTGTTGGTTCAATTCCCATTCAGGGCACATGCCTTGGTTGTGGGCCAGGTCCCCAGTAGGGGGTGCTATGAGAGGCAACCACACATTGACGTTTCCCTCTCTTTCTCCCTCCCTTCCCCTCCCCAAAAATAAATAAATAAAATCAAAAAAGAAAGAGCCCCATTCAACTTCACATATAAGTGACATCATGCAGTACTTGTCTTTCTCTGTCTGACTAATCTCACTAAATATCATGTCCTGAAGGTCCATCCACAGTGTTAAAAATGGCAGGAATTCTTTATTTCCCATGCTTCAGTAATATTCTATACACTGTACTGCATACTTCAAAGTTGCAAAGAAACTAACTCTTAAATGTTTTCACCCCTCAGCTGCACTTTGTCTAGACTTGCTATGTGCTGCCACGCACCATTGGGACCAGGGGTTCCTTTTCTAGATCCAGTTTCTTCTAATAGCTCTTGCAGTGGGACAAAGGAGAGCCTTCTTCTAAATGGCCAACTCAATCTCTCTTCATTTCCCCTTGGTCTAAACTGAGTCATGCGTCCACATGTGAACCAGGTAAATGAGCTTTGCTGATGCAACCAATACAATCAGCACCAAACTGGTTGGTATTCTCCCCACCCAAACCACCTGGCGGCCACAAAACCAGGGAGAAATAGAGTATAGCTAGGCAATTGACCACACTGTGTAGTACATTTTTCTTATCTCTCTGGCTGGTGCCAGGTTATTTTTCATGTTCTGAGAACCTTCTGAATATCTAGTGCTAAGACAGCTCAAGGGTACATACCTTGCCTAGTAAGAAGCCATTGCTTTCAGGAGATGCCCAGGATCTTGTAGGATCTAGAAATTTTGAGTGACTAGGGGAAATTAGATCAAATACCAATGTCAAACATCAAAAATTTCTCAGGTTGTTAGTTGCCAGATCATTCCAAATAGTCATATACTAATTCATCACAGCACAACATACGCTATACTCTAAATATATAATGTAAATATATATATATATACACATATTTATATATTTCATGTATAATGGGAATAAGATGAGATCTGTGAAAAGTTCCATAATCCTGATTCATTAGAATAGGATATGATGAGATCATTTTTATTAGTATTCTAAAGCCAGGCTAAGAAAACCTATAAAGGTTTCTAATATGAAATTTTGTTTAAAAAGGCTATAAAAGTGTGTGCCTGTTTTAATCCGATGAAATGTGACTTTTCTCTAGGTCTTTGATTTCAGGTGGTTTGTAACTAATCGTGTGCTTCTTCAGCAAAGGTTTCACTACAAGTAAGACAGTATTCTATGAAGATTACTTTTATGTTAATGGAACACATTAAGTTAAAGGAAAAGCTAGCATAATGCAAGTGAATTGCCTCGCGAATGTTAAAATCTATTTTTTAAACTAATTTTGTTAGCCAGTTCCTTGTGCACAGAATTGAATACAGAAATACCTTCGGATAAAGCTCTGGAAGTTTAAGGATCCCAAAGATCTTTGATTTTTCATATTTAATCATTTCTTTAAAATAAAAATGTACCCGTATGAAGCTCTTGTTTTTCTTGGTATCTTTTTGCATGCTGCTCTGAACTCCCATGCCCACTCACCGATCGGCATCCTTTCATTCCCTCCCACGGTGGGAATTTCACTTGGTGCACCTGAGATGAAGCTACATGCCTTATGCTTAACTTCTCTCAAAAGATCTGAGTTCAAAAATGTTTAAGACCAAGAAGTCCAGGTACACATTTTACTGTAAAATGAGCACCCCTAATGCTTCCTCTTTATTCACATATCCATAAGCATTTCTAGAAAGAGCTTAGAAAATGACATTTAATTTTTCTGAGCCAATGTGCAGGGATTGCATACGAGATTCTATTTCCAGAAGATCAACTCAGCGCCTCTGCCAGCAGTGACTGGAGGGTTACCACACGTGCGCGGAATGCAGATGGTTCCCGAAGTCTAAGCGGGTGCGGTGTTGGGAAACAGCACAATTGTTAGCGATCTCTCACCCAGCAAAATGACTGTCACACTGCCGTTCCTCAATAAACGTTTGTGAAAAGGCAATGGAGTAGAAGTAGCAAAGTCACCACTCTGTGTAACTATTTCAACATCATTACTTTCTGTATTTGGACTCAAGCTTCCCTTCCTCAGTCCTCCTTGTGCCTTATCAGCCAAGTCCAAACCTTTGGTTAGAAAGAAACTGCTTAAATCTGTGACGTCACCTTTAGTCTCAGTTTAGACACACACACACACACACACACACACACACACACACACCTGTCAGTGAACCATCCTTTGCTCCTAAAGCACTTAGTAAGCTCTGCAAAGCAAGGCTGCACAGACTAGTTCATGTTAGTGACCTGGTTGGTCTCTGTTAAGGTAACTTCCACTTCTTTGAACCAACAAATAAGAAGAGCAAAGGGTGCACAGGAGATGGAAGTAGACCAGTGAGTTGCCCATAGCAGAGGTCTGGTCATTCAGCCACAATTAAAAACCTACGGGGTAAGGGGAAAAGGACCTTGCTTCCCTCTCATACTGCTTTGGGGAAATGTAGTTGACAGGGCCTCAACCTTTCCTTATGGGTCTGTCTCATTACTATCTAGCTGCACCATGGTTACATTTTATTTCTTACTGTGTCATCAAGTTTACTTAAGAAATCAGTTAAGCGGATCTGCCTGCAGCCTGTAACACAAAGAAGGACTGAGGATCGGTCATTGGAATAAAGGTGGACCATACAAGGAAAGGTGCCCAAGGAGTGGTATCTCAGCTTGTAATCTAACTCAGGCAATGACCGTCACTGCGATAATTTTTCCCAGGAAGTGGAAAGGCACAGAGTTCATGTCCGAGAGGATGGTGCTTGTCCTTTAACAACTGGCCAGGGTGGACGGCAGGAGAGATGCTGTGGATGGGTGTGCTGGTGGTGGGAGAGGACTGACCAAGCTCCGTCTGACCCTTCACCCTCCTTTTTTAGGATCAGTCATCTTTCCCTCCAAAACACATTGTCGTAACACCTGGTGGCTTCCAACTACAGTCCACGTGTTTGTCATTCTGGCAGTCTGTGACTCTGGTTGGGCTTGAAGGGTCAGATGTGCTGGGCTCCTCCGAGGTCTCCAATGAGGGTCAGTCACCTGTGGCTTGACTGGGGCTGGAGGGCCTAAACAGGCTATACACACCTCTCTGGCAGATAGCAGGCTGGCTGGCAGGACATCTGGTTCCTCTCCACTAGCACCTCCAGCAGGCTAGCTCAACTTACCCCCTGACAGCTTTCTCAAAGGGCAAGAGAGGGAGCCCCGAGGCCTTGTGAGGCCTCCACTCAGAAGCCCCAGAGCACCATTTCCACCACACTGTAGTAGCCAGAGAAGAGACAGGGCCGGCCCAGATAGATGGGGCAGGGAAAGATACCCTGTCCGACTAGGAGGAACCATAAAATATCTGTGGTCCGTCTTTGTCTACAAAAGTTAGTTTGCTCAAAAAAAAAAAAGGAGAAACTTATGGTATTTCCCAAATACTAAATAATTTTATATTTATACTTAAAATTTCCCAAATACTTAATCATTAAGGAGACACTTAATTATTAAACATGTCAGTGAAAATAAATGATTTTCTTAAGTGGCCTCTCTCTCTCTCTCACTCTCGCTTTAATATGGTAGAAATAGTATCACAACTTCATTCTCTTCATAAGGGCATTGAGTGTGAGATATTTTATGAAATATATTGCTTTCTATAAAACATTTTATTCCTGTGCTGAAGCCTGTGGAACAGAATGAGAATTACCCAAGCCTAAATGGAAACAGAAAACTTTAGGCTATTTTCTCTTTCTAATAGCCGAATAATGCAGCCTGAGTACAACACCAGCCATATAAGAACTAGGAGAAACAATAGAATTTTCACTGCGTTGCTTTCAGTCTGACCTTTGTCCCATGGGGATTACTGGAAAGCTGATCAGAAATAAAAACACGCTATTCAGAAAAAAATTGCAGTTAACACTTTTGACCACACACAACACCAGTTTCTTCTTTAAAACACAATTAAACCTCAGCCTAATTACTCTTTTAAAGTAGAATCTACTTTGCACAAATGTTATCACCGCCCCTCTTTCACCTCTGTTTCTGATTAGTCTGTGGAGAGGAAGACAAGTTATAAAAGGCACATCGTACTGGTCTACCCTGAGTGGTTGTGAGTATTCTGTGGAGTCAGCTCTCTGTACCCCAGTATTTTAACATTATTGCTTGTCTAGCTGTCATTGATGATAATGGGCTACTTTTATGGCCTTTTTCTGACACCCAAAAATAATGCATGATACCACTGTGTACAGTCCTCATCATCCCAGGGCCAGTTCTACCACATTGGTCAAGGATACAATGACTCTGAGTTTTACGGGAGTTGCCTCTTGAACTATGCAAGGTTATCGGTCTAAGAGATTCACAGCCAAACTTGAAATTCCTTAACACTCTGTGAGTTCTTTCATAATGGCTCATCTTTCTCCTTGACCTCTAAAAGTCTCTGGCGGATGATCTCATTTTATTTCCAAACAAGTCTAAAGATCAATTACAAATATTGCTCCTTCAGTAATGTGTGGGTTGGGGATTTGCAGGAAGTGGTGCATCACCGCTGCAAAGTGAGCCATCAGGAGGGATAACAAAATTGACAATGTGCCATCTGAAATGACCAAGATACCAGTGATGACATTGATACAAAGTCCCCTGATACCGGAAACAAACCCGGATGACACCAAAGGGCTGCCCATGAGCCAGGTTTGATTTGTCAGTGGGCTGCTCTTATTTTGACAACATGTTGATAAAATTGTCACATTAGTTGAAACTCTGTCTGAAAATTAGCTGTAGCAAAGAACACCAAACAATCTTATTTTCACAAATTGTGTACACTGGGATTTTCCTACAATGAATCACCAGCCACCGGAAACAATGAAGTGTCACAACAGTCCCCAAGGTACCACCTGTTTAAGGGGGATAGTCCCAAGGCGAATACGCATCATTGCACACTGCTATTTTTTAAATGACCGTGAATCAAATCAGAGAACTCCAAGCCTTCTATGAACTGTCACGAACGAACAGCCCCGGTACTGAAACACCCCAATTACAGCGGCGTACACTGATGGCATCTGCCAAGACTGCAGATGGCGTTCATCCAAGGGTCCTCGCCTGGGAACGGCGGACCTTTGAAAGTGTGTCAGATATTTGTATCACCTGTGTCCTCCCCCCTGGTCTGTACAAAATTTTCCCAGCAGAGACTAAATTATTGGAAACTTGTGTTTTACTTGGAAATTACAAACAAATGAACATGTTTATTTGCTACTGCTGTTCAGTAGCTAGATGATGTGAAGCCATTGTAGGAAAAATTCTAGAAAGTCATGGAAACCATTAAAATTGTTTTCTAAAAGCACTTTTACTTGAAGTTCATGATTTTACCTGTTTAATAATGCTCAGAGTGATTCTGGAAGCTCTATAGGGCTAGGGGAAAGTCTCTCAAAAATACACGACTATTTAATTGTAAAAGTAATATCAAAGCAGAAAGGAAAGAATCTAAAACAAAATAATGAGGTAAAATTTGATAGATAGGTATACTTATTATGAAAAATACAATATATACAATGTCATTCAACTTTAGATATGTGTTGTTATGAATTCCCCTTGGTGAATTTTATTTCAATAAATATTAACTAATGATGAGATAAACTAATCAGAACTATCAATGATCTTTGGAAGTTTGACTGCAAGCACTGCAGACATTGCTGTGAAATATTTCATCGAATCCACTGAGGATTCACCAAACACGACAGTGTGTGCTTACATACTTTCATCTTCCAGTCATACTCTGTCTGAAGAACAAGGGAGACCTCATGTTTAATGTATAATACACTGAAACCACTTTAGAGCGCTTCTTGGTATGACAGACACAGTGTCTGCATAATAGACTAACTTGTTTTTCAAGTGTTTTTTATCATCCGTATTCAAATTACAAGGACATGTGACTCCATGTCACCATATAAGAGAGCTTTAAGAACAGGGAGCACATGTGAGGGTAGAGTGTTGACTTATGTGTCCGTTACTTCATGCACTTACTTGGGTGCATTCCCTCCTTCAGCGAATACTTATGGAGCAGCAAGGATGCAGGGAGTCCCAGGGACTAGCGGTGTAGGAAGTGGAGAATCCGTGTTAGCCAGAGAAAAATTCCTCATTGCCAACCAGTGCTGGGGAATTGTGTGACCTGAATAAATGGCATCACATCCCTCTTTATTCTTTCTCCAGATCACTGATACAAAAAAAAACTAGTTAGGACTCTGATTAGTTTGGAAGAAATCCTTATCAGAGGCCGAGAGGTTAAAAAGTGCTGTTACTTATTGAATATGGAATATGTCACATACCTACCTGAACCTAATGGAAGCTTGATTCCCAGCTCTGTTATTATTTTAGGTGAGAGGAAGTTTATACCAACTTTTTGCAGAACTTGTGTTAATGGACTACATTTTATTGAGAAATTACTAGGGTTGAAATACTCAGCAGGCTTTCTCTCTCAACTGCTCTGAAGCTGTTTCTTCATATGTGTGGACCTGACCGGGCTGCTGTGAAGACTAGAAGTAGTTTATGTTTGGTGAACAGCTTCGTGTGTGACAGGGTCTCAGTGAGCAACAGGCAACTCCAGTGGCTGTTAATATTAGGTTCCAACTAGGACAAGCTAATGGGAGACTCCACCCACAAATGAAGAACAGTGGGATGGCTTAAGTATTTTTGTAGAAATTGCTAATTGAAAAAATAACCATATGGACAATTGTAAAAACCTCTGGTATTTAAATCTATTGTTTAAGAAAAGGTAAAATGTCAAGTTAAAAGAGCTTAGGACATGAACTTGGCTGTGTTCCAATCAAACTCAATGTTCGTGCCTGTCGTGACGTTTACGCAGATGTTCGTCATCTTGATCTGTGGATTGGTCACTGAGCTAAGGGCAGACCAGGTCTGGTCCGTGTTGGGGAAATCGAAGCTGGCTGATATTTTCCCTCATCACTTAAAGGAACTGTGATGGTCTAGGCATTCTAAAAGCTATTATGTGTTTCTCTGTTATATCAGCAACATAACTTAATAAATAGTACATTTTTCTTTCTTTTGAAAATATTCCAACATTTTTTTTTATCTTCACCCGAGGACATTTTTCATTGCTTTTAGAGAGAGAAGACAGGGGGAGGGAAGAGAGAGAGAGAGAGAGAGAGAGAGACCAATATGAAAGAGAAGCATTGATTGGCTGTCTTCTCTATGTGCCCTGACTGGAGATCAAACCCACAACCTGGGTATGTGCCCTGACTGGGAACTGAACCCATGACGAACTTTTGGTTTTTGAGATGATGTTCCAACCAACTGAGCCACACCCACCTGGGCTATACTCCAACTTTTAAAGATTCAACTGAAGCATATTTTTTCTTGAATAGAAAAAGAGGACGGTAAACAAAATCTTGAATTTTTCATGTAAAACCAAATTTTCCTTCAGTTACCTCTATTCACTACTTATTTCCTAAACACCTGGCTAGAGGTTAAAGCTGTGACAATTTATATTTAGGGAATTGCTATCCCATGCTCAGACTTTTAGTTTTATTGTTTGACCAGCCAGTTTAGACCAAACAGGTTACTTATAATTTCTCATTTTATATTTCAAGATTATCTATGAAAATTTAGATGTAAGCAATATAAGTGACACCCAACAGGATGCCAAAACAACCAATCAGTCAAACATTACGGCAATGAACTGGGTGTTCGTTCTGAGTGGCACTGGATAACCCCCACTAGTACAGTGACATTTGGTGTCACAGAGATGGCCGTCTGAGGCCACTGAAGAAGATCGAATGCGTCTGGAGGGGAACCAACCTTGTGCTCCAGCCCGTGAAATGTGTCATTATTTCTAAACATTTGGAGACACTCCCCCTAAAAGAGAGTCAGGCTCCACGACAGCCTCACGGACCGTGGTCTCTGGATCCGTGTTTTTGTGGCATTCTCCTCTTCCCCTCACCCCTGCTGGGCAGTTACTCCCATCTGCCACTTTCGTCTGTCCCATGCACATTCGTGTAGAAGCCTGAGTCCTAAGACATAGGATTACTCTGTTGCCACCAAAGAGTGCCTTGCAGGGAGGACAGAGGTGACTGGCACTTGTAGAACATACGGATGCCTGTGACGTGCTCTGGCCTGGATTCAAGAAAATGACACAGAGCAGTGAGACAAATCCATCTGAGGCAAACTTGCTCAAGTTGGCAACTGAGGGCTGGCTTACAATTTTTGGTGTGTATTTCTCTATGACTATGCACCGTATAAAAATTGCTTTTCTTCAGAAAGATTAGGGCCACGAGATCCCCTAAGAAGATAAAACCCACCTTCTGTAGCTTAAGGAAATATAGTCATCCCTTGGTATCCAAGGGGAATTTGTTCCAGGGCCCCCATGGATACCAAAATCCGAGGACTCTCAAGCCTCCTATATAAAATAATAGCATGGTATTTGTATAGAAACTGTGCGCTATCGCATATATGCTTCGAGTCATCTCTATATTACTTATAGCACTTAATGCAATGTAAATGCTAATAATTGTCATAATTTATGGTTTAAGCAATAATGATAAAAAAAAGCTGCACATGTTCCGTTTGTATACAACCATTGCAGGCCTAACTGCGTAGCTCATGTTAGCAAGAATGTAACCTTTTCCCCCCAAATATTTCTATCACCGTTTGCTGGATCTGTAGATGCGGAACCCATCATGTGGAGGGCTGACTGACCCACAGGGAGGGGATGATGCTGAAAATGAACAGGTCAGAGATTTACTCCTCCTACCCTTTCACTCCCTCCCAGAGAAGGTGTGGGGTCTTCCCAGAAACCAGCCTGAGGCTGTGCAAGAGTGCAGTAGTCCCCCCACCCCCATATCTGCAGGGCATATGTTCTGAGATCCGCCTCCTGTGGACGCCTGAAACTATGAATAGTTCTGATCCCTAGACACACTAGTTTTCACTACACATCAGCTCTTTTCAACCCATGTGGTATGGTGCAAGAATTTTTAAAACACATGCAATACTTGACTATTTAGTCAGAGGCACTCACCTCTTTGCTCTTAGGTTGTCAAATTTTAAGAAATGACAACAGCCAACACAACAATAGCTGTCCTGTTTGAAGAAATCAAAATTATACGTATTTTTTGTCAGACTGGCAAAAAAATCATATACTTTTTTGCGTGCCATGGAATTTTTGGTAATTATGTGTGCCATTGAAAATTGCTGCTCTACATACAGTTATAATAAAGCTTACTTTATAAATAGAGACAGTAAGAGAATAACAAATATAACTGATAAGAAGACAGAACAGTTATGACCATACACTAAAATAAAAGTGGTGTGGAAGGCTGTAAGGACGTTACTGAGTGAAATGAGGGTTACCTGAACACTGGCCCTGTGACCCAGTGGCTCTGACAACCTGGACAATGACCCTGACTCCCGGGCCGCAGGTGTGGACAGTGTGGGGACAGAAAGATGGTTCACATCCTGGGCATGAGGCAGGGGGTGGCACAAGATTTCACCCTGTGAGCTACTCTGAACGGCTCACACTTTAAAATTTAGGAATTGTTTGTTTCTGGAATTTTCCATGCAGTATTTTTGGACTGAGGTGGCGGAAACCAAGGAAAAAGAGGCTGCATTATTAGGGCAACCTACTACATTTGCTCTCTCTCTGGGAAGGAGGCTACAGAAGATGAGCAACATAAAACAAAACAGAACAGAGCAAAACAAATCAAAACAAAATGAAACAAAACAGATACAAAGGCTTTTCAGAGGCAGGAAGGGAGACAGACTGTATGGGTTTAAACTTCAGTTCTGACCCTTACTAGCTGTGAGATCTTAGGCAATTTCCCTAAACTTTTTACACGTCAGTTTCCTCACTTGTAAAATGGGGTTAATATCGATACCTGGTTCCTGGGGTTACTGTGAGAATTAAATAGGTTAATATAGTTGAAACCCTGAGAACAGCGCCTGGCAGTGCCGGTGACCTTGCTGACCTCGGAGACTGGCCGGTCAGTCTATTCAACCGAGGTGCAATAGCGTAGCCTCAGAGGGTCCAGAGATAACTTTATCCCTTGAAGGAGTGCACTGGTAGGAGCATTTATTTCTAGACATCAGACAGTAGAATAAGCTCTCTCATCCTGCAAGCACACTGAGCACTCATAATTCTCACGTCCCCTTCACAGGCTGCCTACACCTGGGTTTCGATCATAGCGCAACTTCGCGGTGCCTTACGCATCTAGAAAGAGAATACAATAATGCGCAGACTGGTTTACAAAAGATAACTTCTTGTACACAGGTGTTTTTATCTCAGCTCTAGATGAGTCACCTTGGAAAATACAAGGTGGCGGAGGGATTTTCGATATCCGTTTTCAAAGGAGGAAAGTTTCCAAAGGCGGCTGCGTCTGCAGAACACGTGTTTGGATGGGACCCCGGTGACATGCAGATGAGCGAGCCTCGCCGTCTTCTGAAAACAAACACGTGCCAAGGACACGGCTCTATTCTGCCCGTTATATCATTTAAAAAAAATGCGGCTCTTATGGCTTTAATTTCATTTTGGGCAGAGTATGTGCCGAAAAAATACTTACTGCTTGATTAATTGATAGTGTCACCCCAATCTAGGACTGCGGCAGAGGTGGAAACCATGGGGTGCCCTTTCACATACTAATCCTCAAATATTCCACAACTCTGCGTTGGAGAAAACCCTTCCTGACTCGTGGCCGAGAGAAACAAGCACTCATCATGTCTATGTAATATGGGTTTCTCCAGGAAAATGGTTTGAAGTTGAGTCGTTTTAACTATGACATGATAAACGTCACCATTTTGGCAGCAATAAGAGAAAACATAATCATATGTGGACGCAGAAAACCAGGGTTCTTGACCCCAATCATTCCTATGAGGTTTTCTGCTGGGATGAAAGATGCTAAGTCTTTAACTCCAGTTTGCTTCGAGACTCGCCACAAGGCTCTGACCAGCAGGTGTCGCGCACTCGGAGGAAGCTAATCTGGCCGCCACCGAGGCAGAGAAAGGGGAAAGGAGAGTGGGTATTGCAGCCGTCCAAGGGTGCTGAGCAGAGTGTGAGGCGGACAATAATAGGGGGCCTGGAGGGAAGGAAGACAAGTGGGCTCTGTATTTGCTTTAGCAAAATGTTTCCTATCTCTGCTGACCATAAAGGATAAGAAAGGGCTGTGTAAGCCGTGGTTACCAGAAGAAGAAAGGAGACGGCCAGAAAGCTGAAAAATCCACAGGAGTGGATAGAGGAAGCAAAGACAGAAATGTGGAGAAGAAAGAAGAAGAACAATAAAATGTATACACTAGTGCCAACTTCTCTATTAAGATGAAGGTGTAAAAAACAGAAGGTTACACATTAAAGCAGCTTTTATTAAGAGATAGCTGTTAAATTCTTTTAAGGTAAGGTCTATGGTAAAAGGCTGCTCACAAGAGTATAAAAATTACCTGGTCAGAAATAATATGAGGATGAGTCTGATAATGAAGTAAAATGGGGTGAACCAGAGAACATGAAACTGGTTCACCTTCTGCTACTAAATCCCCCTCTCTCTCCATCCCTCCGCACAGCCCCTTACTTGTGGAGGAGGCTCTCCTGAACTGTACTTTGCTCACAAAAGCCAGTAAGTGAGGTGTTGCCTAGAAATGTAATTTTGTGTTAAGGGACAGAAAAGCAGTGATTTCAAACCTTCTACCAGGTGTTTGCATTGTTATCAACGAGTCAATAACTCTGTTTTTCACGTAGGTGGGCTCCTGGGCACAGATTTAGTAGCAGAAGGTAAATCTTGTTTGTTAATGAATGTGTGATAGGTATCAATCTTCATAATAATGAATGTTGAGCACTGTTGTGTTTGAAGATGGTAATTTGTGTAGATTCTATTGCATTTAGGGGAAAGTTTGTTTCCCTCATGGAGAGCTAGATTATATTATTGCTGCAAATTAACATTTGTGTTTGGCAGGTGTGCCTGTGTGTGCACGAGCATGTGTTTCATTCATGAGTTATCCACCAAACAAGCAACTTCCTTCTGTCCCCACAATGGCAGAAAGATATTAAAAATGTGATAGTGGAGATAACAGAGAGGTAATAAAAAGGAAGGGGTCAGGTAGGACAGAAGAATACAGCTAAGGGTGACCTACCACCCTTCATCGCTTGGTCAGTGGCAACAGAGGGCTCATCCTCCTGTTAAGAAGGGCAGTAGTGCAGGAGTACCATTCAGAGTTCTGAAACAAGTGGAGAAATATCACTGGTGGAGGGGAGGAGCCCCCAGCATCAAGGAGTGGCCATGTGGGCAACTTTAGAGCATAAGCGTTCCCAACTACACTGGGATGGTGATGGATGCCTTTGGATACAGGTACATTTGAGTTACGAAATCTGAGACAAGTGAGGAATTAGGGGGACTTTCCTATCAGTCTACATCTTAGATTAATTTAGAGACTACACCGGAAGACAAAGGCCAAAATGAGTGAAGGAGTTCTGTCAGGTGAGACTGAGTGTCCACTGGCAGCTTCCCCTGCAGGCCCAGGCGAGCACACACCTATGAGTAAAAACCAGGTGAGACATGCTTCATCTGTGCCTTTCATGAGTTAAACTCAACATCAGAAAAGAAGTTTCAGGTGTGGAAATAAAACATAATACTTCCACCTGCAGAAAAAGTGTGTAAAACTTTTGAATGGAAAAAAACCCCCAACAACAATGCCTATATAAAAGAGTATTAAGGAAAAGAGTTCATTATACATCTGTGTCTGTATGTGTGTGTGTAGAGAGAGAGAAAGTGAAAAGAGCATGTTATAAAATGCGTGTTGGAAGAAGCCAGACACAAAAGGGTCCAGAGAGATAGGCCACATCTTGTGATTCCATCTACATGAAATATCCTGAGTAGGTGAATCTTCAGAGACAGAAAGCAGATTGGAGGCTGGGGGTGAGGGAGGACAAGGCAGTGATCACTTATGGGCGAGGAGTTTCGTTTTAGCTGATTAAAAAGGTGCTGCACTCAATGGTGATGGGGACACAGCATTATGAATGCACCAAATGCCACTGAATTGTACATTTTAGAATGGTAAAATGATAAATTTTGTTATAAATATTTAATCAAAATTTTGAAAAGCACATGCACTGAATCAATCTACTTTTGAATAGAAAAAATGACAATGATACAAGTAGAAATAAAATGTTAAGAGAGAACGAGGCTCCAACTACAGTTTCTAAGGAAGGGGGTGACATACGGTCTAGGCTTTGGAAGATGCTTTCCAGTCCTTTTCCTTCCAGATAACACATAGAGTCTGGCTAAGTTATATTAGTGGTTCATCCCATTTCTCCAGTTTTTGTACTCTGTGATGTATCAGTATAGGCTTTCCGGAAATAGACCCTACAAAAAAGGGAGTCAGAAAAATAAAGCTGGTCCAAAGAGAGAAACAAATAGTATCTATCAAGATAGACATAGAATGCTGCATGGCAAATTAAAATGAAACTATAGGAAATAAATGGAATGTTAGATTTCAGATGTAAGGAAAGTCATATAAGGATAAAAAAAGAAAATCTGAGAAAAGTAAGATGTGGAGGAACCAGTGTGGAACAGAACTGCTCAGAGCAAAGGAGACAGAAGCCTGATTGAAGGAGAGGCAGCTCTGTACAGGAGAGAAGAATGAGAAGACACGGAGCAGCTGGGCGATAATAAAGAAAAGCGAAAGAAAGAGAGATTAAATAGTCCACCAGAGACACCGGAAAGCCCCACCCACACCCAGGTGGAAAGCAGGAAGCAATTGTCCAGGAAAGAAAGACTACAGTAAAGGGTCCAAAGGGGGGGAAAAAAGAACACTCGGATGAAGAGTTTAAAAAGTTAAATACAACCTTAAAGTGAGACCACTCAATAGAGGCAGAACAATAAGCACAGTGGGAGATGGGTTTTGTGGAAACCACGGCAGAGAGAGGTGGAGACACTGGAGTTAACGTGGAATTCAAGGCCTGTGTGGGAGACTCGGTGCAGAGTCAGGGCAACAAAATGATCAGAAACACTAAGCAAAATGAATTTCTGACTACCCGAAGGGTGTGCATGAGAAGTACTTGTCCTAAAAAAAAATAATACAGCATTTGAGAATTCTGTAGAAAGAAAAATGAATAACAGGGATGTTTGTAATGGAACAGTTTCAAGGGCAATAAAAGCTATTTATTTTTGTGCATAGATGTCAGCTAACGTCGGAGGTCAAAAGTGAAAGACAAATGACATGAGAAAGATATTCCTAAAAAATAAATCAAAATACCTCACAGCATACAACCTTCTTGTAACTGTGTCAAGTACTATTGTTCTCATTTGGCATGCAAGGAAATTGCAGGTAAGAGGTTCTGCACCTTTTTTCACAATTCTGGGGTCGAAAATGCAAACAGGACTTTAATTTAGTTCTATTTAACAATAATGTTTATCTAGTTTTCCTCATATAATAGATTTCCTAAAGATTCATATATGATATTTTTAGTTGATTTTGAGTATCATTCTAGAAATGGGTGTAAAAGCCCATTTTTAATTTGATCTTAATTTTATTACCTGACTTCAGTAAATTCTATTTTCTGGATCTGTTCAATTCCCAAACATCTCTCTTTCAAACCTCCTTCCCCCACCTGTCCCCAGCCAGTGATACTGCTAATGTGTGAGCATCTCATGTGTTTCTGGAAGCTTGAATGATAAGAGACTCTTCTTCATTAATGGCACATATACTACTTCGTTGGCTGTTCTAAGAACTGAGCCATTGACTGGCATGCTGTTTGTATGGAAGAATGCATTTCTGAGCTCCAAGGCAATTGTCTCAGAAGCAATTATTTAAAACACAACCCATTTATTTTATGTCAAAGATTGTCTATCAAATATGTCCATCATTTTATCCTGTGCTTCTAATTAGGTCCAGTGACCTTTGTGGCTATTGATTTCTCTTCTGAATGTTGTCTTGTAAGAAAAATTCAAGATTTTGTTTACATCTAATTTTGCTGCAGCTATTAGTTCTTTTCAAGAGATTGTTAATTAATATTAATGCCTTGACTTCCTTCACTTAGTCTTCACTCTGAACCTCTGAAGTAAGTGTTATTATCTTGACTAAGCAGATGAAGAAACTGAGGCTCAGAGGAATGAGTAATTTGTCCAGGGTCACACTGCTTCTAAGAGATAGAAATTAAAATTGATCCTCCGTCAATTGACTTCACAGCCACTACTGGATGTCTTCAAAACAGAAGCAGAAGAATAAAAATGTCATACGACTAAATATTTTTCTTTCTTTCATTCATTCATTCATCCATTCATTCATGAAAGACTCATTGGGGGGAAAAGCAGAAAAATGACATTGATCTGGCATTAGGAAAATGATGGGAAATTGAATTAGGACACAGTGCTGGCCCTAGAGGTCTCCAAGGACCTAAAAGAAGGACACACTGAAAATCAAACAATAATAATTAAGCTTGGTAGGTTCATCAGCTTAAGGTAAGCTGGGAGGGTTGAGGAGGGCACCAAGCAGAAAGTAATATTCATCCATTTGTTAAGGAGAAAAGCATTTATCAGGAAGATAAGGTGCTGGTAAGAATGAGGGGGCAGGAAATAGCACACAACTTTTAGTGCCTAAACCATTTTCCTATAGTACACATTACATTTCATATTTTACTGGAATTTACCTTGTAGGTAAAATATTGTTTGTGGAGTTTTCTGCTACCAATTTAAAGGATACTATGACCTTATTATCTTCGCCCCCTCAGACCACCAGGTATATTCTTCTGAAGAGGGGCCCTGTCTGCCATGATACAAGAGAAGGGTGTATAACTGTCCCCAGTCACCTCTGAGGGCAAAAAGGAATTGTGAGAACTTGAGGCTTCTCCTCTGTGAATGTCTGGCACCTCTGAGCTTTGACAATAAAAAATTGACCTGGCTTCAGAACAGTTTCAAGATGCACAGCCGATTCTGTCAAGTGCAGGAGAAGGTCACAGACTGACCCATGAAAAAGCCGGAATCATGAAAATATGTATGTTTGCAGATGAGTCCAAGGGAACAAAGAGTGACCCTCTGCTGTCATTGCTTCATCACTTGGTTAGATAAAATACCAGAGACAAGGACCAGACTCTGACCAGTAAGGACAAGTGGAATCAGCACAAATTTATCATAATTAATATCATCATCATTTGTAACGTTGACGTCTATTCATGTCAACGCACTGGGCGCAGGTGTCTGCAGAATGATTAAAAAGCCATAGTTTATAGCTCTAGATATGACCTGGGTGAAGAAAGTAGTGTATTTCTTTAACTTTATATTTGTATATTTATTATTTAAATGTATTAGAGGAATAGGTACCCTGTTCTTTAGAGCTTACATGTAAACATCATTAGTCATTATGGCAAATCCTTGACATACAGGGATCTAACATTTTCAGTATTTCCGTTTTTGTTGTTGCTCACTTTTCATGAAATTCAGACTATTTGCGTATTCAACGCTGTATTGTGTGTATATATAAAACATGAAATTTATCATTTAAACCACTTTGTAAGTGTACGTTAAGTTCATGCACAATACTATCCTCCATCACCACTATCCACTTCCAGAGATTGTTTATATCCCAAAAGAAACTCTGTACACATTAAACAATAGCTCCCCATTCCTTTCTCCCCACAACACTGGGTAAGCTCTCTTAGATTTCCTTAGACGTTTTATTTGGAAGAAGCAAGTCCCAATTCATAACCTGCAAGGCTCATGTCAAATGTCCCTTGAGAAGTGACTGGGTCCATTTGATGTTGACTGTGCCCATCTCAATTCAGCTGTGTTGGCCTGCTCTCATGCACAATATAAATATAAATACATACTTATTGTTAATTTGGGGATCCTTGAAAAGGTCAAATGTTATGCCACTTGAATATTGGGGGTCTATTCATTGGTTATTTCTTATGAGGCTCTCAACCCTAATTGGACACACACCCAGGACATGCAAACGTGTGCGCTCATCCAACACAAAACTCTATTGGCTTCTGCAAGTAGAAATATTATCTGGTGCCAGGCAAAGTAGGATAGGAATCGATAACTGGAAATCACCTTATTTTCTAAGCTATAGATTACAGCCATTGAGAAAGTGTCTCAGAATATTACTGAAATCTCTCATTGATTAAGAAAACAAACACCTTTTAAAGTGAAAAACAAAAAAAAAGGTTACTTTGGACTTTTTAAACTTGAGCCAGAGCAAGGACTTTGCGTCTGGAATAAGAACAAAACAAAATGATGTAGAAGGTTCCCAAAATTAAGTAAAAGATAAGCATCCAATCGATAAGAAATGTCAGTTTAAAATGAGGGGGAAAGGCTTGTCAATTCTGCAGATAAGTTTTCTATCTCAACTCACTGTTTGGGAAAAATCAGAACATATAGGGATTTACAAAAATGAGAATGAAGGGGGATTAATGGAAAACCAATTTTATCTGTCAAAGATCACTACAAAGCCAACAACAGCAAGCAAAGCAAAGCGACGGTAAAGGGCATGGTCATCAATAACCTTGGCTGTGTTTTAAAGGTGCGTGGATGCCACAGAAACATCTCCATCATCACATAAATACAATTTTACTGTTTATCTGAGGTGGGGATGGCATTTATTGCCTCACACACTCCCTCTTCAAGCATCATGTTTACTTATTTAGCAGTGTTTTTCTGAGTGTTTGCATTTGCAAAAGAACACTTCCCACATGTTTGCTAACCCTTAAAATAAATTATGCACTAAATCATATTTTCGCTATGAAAAATATTTTGCACCAAGAACAAAAATTTAAACTCACGTCCAATACTGGATATATCCACTAATAATTTAAGGGAAAATTGCTTGGATACCACTGTCTACAGTTCATGAATTTATAGTGAAACGTGATTAAATGGATCCACAGCCAGGAATCGAGCTATTGAACAAACATCCATTCACCAAGAAGGCCTACACGAGTAATTGGGTCTTCTAAAGGAAAACGTTTGTTAGGCAAATCAATCAAATCCATCTAGTCTGACACAACTGGTCATCATTCCTGCATAAAATGACATTTATGTTACATGAATATGTATTTGATTCAGAAAAAATATGCTAGGAAGGATACATTCATTTAAAAGGGGTGTTTTTAATACATGGTTGACAGTGTAAATTTTACTTTGACAAGGAATTGAAGTTTCTGTTAATACCTCTCTAAGACAAAGTAAGTCGATTCTGGACCAGTTAAAATTATGTAACTGATGACTGACTTTATTGTTTCTTCATTTAAATTAACTTGAAATATGTTCTTATTTCTAAAGAGTATCCTAGAAGTCACAACCCAGGAGACAGATAATGAGGGTGGTAAGATTAACAAGGCTACTTAAATGGAAACACAAGGGGAATTGAAAAATGAGAAGTAGACCCAGGAGTGCCCACCCTCCTACCACTTAGCTTTAGAAGATCAAACTAAAGATTCCTTTAGCTTAGGATCAAGCTAATTCTGAAAAGAATCTTAGGGAAGTTTCCACAACCTACAAAAATAACAATGTCACCACGTACCATGAAAGAAACCTCATATCGTAGTGGTAGCAACAGAAAAGAGTTAAGAGCCCACACTTCTGTATGGGACTCAACCTTGATGTTAAGCCACATTAATTCACATATATGTGTCTGACAGTGTTCATTAATATCTGTACTTCCTCTTATATAGACTTCTACACATCACAGGACTTTTGGAAAAGTAGGCAGCATTCAATTCCATCGCCTGAACTTTCATTTTTAAGTTAACATTTTGGTTATTCATGTTGATAAATTAAAAAAATTCTATTTAGATAACCGTCAACAGCTTTCCATATCAAACATTCTATTCTTCCTGCTTGTTTTTATATTTACAAGATTATCTCAGAAGTTAATGAAATTCCACCATTAATCTCTTTTTCTCCTATGGATGTTTTATTCTACTTTATCACCTTATTTCATAAATTTATGTAAATACTCTTATTTAGGGGTCAATTCTTTCTTTCATTCTTCAGTTTGGAAGACTGTGTTGAGAAGTCCCACATCAAGCAGCCAGCTAGGAATGCAAAAGCCAGTTCTGCTCTTACGGCATTTTTCTTATAGCTTATTCATCTAGGAATGATTAGTCCTTCCTTTGTAAATCAAATAATATCTCTTGAAGAACTGCAAGTTTTTATGCATGAAGCAAACTGGACTTGGTTACTATCAAGCCTTTAAAAGATGAATTCTGAAGGTCAGGAAACCTTGCTCGCACAGAGTCAGCATCAAAGTTGGAAATTTCTAGAGTGCTAGCTAACACAAGACAGGTGCCTTCATTCCTGGCAAAATCCCTTAAAACTTCAAATCAGAAATCTTAAAATCTCTGCATGACCAACCACCTAAAAATGCTGGATGGGATTCTAAAAACCCTTTTTTAAATACACAATAAGCTGGAGAGAAGGTAGAAAAGGAAACCCAGGGGCCAAAATCTCAGAAAGAAGTCAACAGCAGCATATGCCCTCGCGCTGCCCCCTGGAGGGGCTGTGCCTAGAGGCTGAGCATCCGGCATTGAAGGGCTTTGGGCTTGGATGGGCTTCTGGGGGAAAGGGGGCAGGGCAGAGGCCTGCACCTGGGAAAGGGATAGAAACCCACATAGAAGCTCTCAAAACCTGGGACCCGGAGGTATGGACTATTTTGTCCACTGCGTGCCTTTACACCAACGCTATGCTGGCGATGATTAAATTTTCACAAACTTTGTAAACTTGTGGTCTGGAAGATCCATTATTTAAAATTATGTAAATTTGTAATTAAATAAATGATGTTAAAGGTAATAAATATTCATGATGCACTAGCTCCTAATTACTCTCAGATTTTTTCTGTTACCTATGTGTTTGAGGTTATTCATGTCCATCATATGTCTTTGGGAAATACTACATGATGGTGGTGTTCTTCTGCACATTTCTTCCAAACTCTGTGATTGGTAGCATCACACTGGTACCTTGAAGCAGGCTGTGGCGGGAGTATTACAACATGGGAACTGGCAGCTACTATGGGCTTCACTTCTGCTTTGTTGATTATCTAGACTTAAGAAACTGATGCAGATTTTGTTAACATTGAAGATTTAACTTAAACATGTGGTGTGTCTGTAGCTATTATAGTGTGAGAAGCATACGAATTTGTCTGAAACCAATCTTATCCAATTCAGTAGTCACTCACATCACGGATGAACAAATACAATTCCAACACACGATCATCTTTGTTGTCACTCATTGACAAAAATTAACACACCAATCAACATTCCCATTGGAACTACACTCATCTGTCATTTGCAAACATAGGCAGGCTATATAGCAGCCAGAACTTAGCAAGAATCAATGAAAGTGAAAGATAGCATATGGATGTAATGGCCAGACTGTAGGTCACAACAGAACTCTGCCCCATAAACCTCAGGAGAATCAGCCCAGAACGTTGAGGATGTGGGCAATGTCTTCCAGCATCCCTATTTTTATACTGCCTTCCAACTGAGGACAAATCTGAGAAAGCCAAATGTTTTCCCCCACCTAATAATCACATAAGATGTCTACTTCTGGTTAGCCCACCTCCTGCTTCCCCATGCCAACTACTTCCAGTCAGACCGTAACTGAAACTTTCCTTTCCTTTCTTCATTGGGAAGCTTTCCCACTTTTGAGTCTGGCAAATGCAGGAGTTGGGTGACTCTCTTGCTATAGCCAGCTCTGAATATGGGGCCTCAGTTTGTTCTTATTTGGGGTGTCTTTGTTTAGTTCCACAGAGTTATTCTTTGAGGATCAACTGGCCATATGCAACTTAAAATTAAGAATATTTAATAGTTTATTATTTGTAATAGGTATACTATATTTTGTTACCAGGAAAATTCATAAGCCTGTATCTGTGTGTAAATAGACATGTATATGTATACATATACATATAATATATGTATGCATACATATATGCATATATTTCAAAGAGCTGGTTGTTAGCTATTTATCAGCAAACCACAGGGGTTTTATGGTCTGTGAGATATGGAGTAGGAAAAAAGTTGACCCACTTGCACGGGGCAAAACCATAAGCTTTGAGTAGGAAAAGATAAATGAGACTCCTCAGAAAATGTCAGTTGGGTGTGGTCCCATTTGAGTTTGGAATGCAAACACAGACTACTCACGTGGTCCAAGGACACTTCCTCCGAAGGATCTGGGTCTGTGCTTTCCCTGAGCTGTCTGGTGGAAGCCAACTTGAGATCTTTCTGGAGGGACACACCCAAATTCCAACTCATCTGCTATTCCTCAGGTGAAGTCCCACTGAAGATAAGCCCTCATTCAGGATCCACCATAACGCCGATTAAACACATAAACACAGAGTCCTTCCTCTAAGAAATGTGAATTACAACGAACGGATCCCTTGAAATATAAGACCATGAAAACCATCTCTCTGAAAGTGCCACATACAGAGTACAAATGGGGTGGGTTTGTTTGTTTACATACCTGGTGACTATTAAACAGGCAAAATGAAACTTCGCTACTTTATGTTTTAATTCAGTCTTCCTTCAAATTGCCAAGGTATGAGAAGAAACTGAAATGAGTTTTGGCTGAGAGTGACTTGCTGCAATTATAAAAGCCCTGTGTACAAAGGTGTTTTATACGACGATCTGCTACTGGCTGCCTGACAGTGGGGGAGAGCCATGTGGGACCCACAGGTACTCCCTGGAACCCTAGTTAGGGGGGTAGGGAGGCAGTGGGGCTCTTTGTGATGAGAGCTCGGTTGTGGGATTTCTGTCTGATCCTGTTATTCCAGGAAAAATAACAATGCATATCCATAAACTATATTTCAATGAAACCACAGAACTGGGACAAAGACAACATTTATTAATGGACAAGAGATTACAGCCTTCCATCTTTCCCCACCTGTCGTCAGCTGTTCCCTCTAACTCATCCCTGGATAAGAGCTGGGACAGACCCTTGGGGCTTTCTAATACTAGAGAGTAGAACAGTAATGAGCATCCAGACTGAGAGGGAGAGGAGAAATTGTAAACAGGCCCTTGGAGCTTGGGTTAGATGGCAAGTAGGTGTCTTTCAAATGGGCTCAGACAGACAGACTCTGAGGCAGAAATCTGATTGCAGGCGTTTCATTCACAAGCATGACAGCAGATAAACGGGGTGGGGCAGGGGGCAGAACTGAACCACCACAATGTGGCTGCTGTGAAGACAGCCCCTTCCGTGAGGAGCTCTGCTACTGAGGACCATGTGATTCTGCTTAAGGAAGTTGTGCACTTGAGCGAGAGTGAGATGAGAAATGTGACTTTTCAATTCTCTTCCCAGGGTGCCATTTTTGAGCAGGTCTTCTTACGGGGGTATCTCAAGGGATGAAGCCAGTTTCTTGAGACATTTGGCTCTGACTCAAAGCAGTCCCTCACTGCTTTTAGATGTTACCTCCCTTCTAAGATTGGATTCCGTGCAGAATGTGCTATGCATAGGATTGTATAGCAATTGAGAGATAATCCATTACTCACTCGTGCAACAAATCTTTATTAATTGTCCTTGAATTAAGCTGCCTACAGTCTGTTGGGTGCATAAAGAGACACAGACTCTGTGTGCATGAGGGCTATCAGAAGGCATGCCGCAGAGTCTGTGAGAAAGCCAAGAAGGCAGAGATCAGATCCATCTTGTAGAAAAAAATAAGCCATCAGGAAAGGGATACTTGGGTTGCATTTTGAAAGATGAGTAGATATTTTTATACCTTGGTCAAAAGCAATGAGATAAGCCCTGGCAGTTGTGGCCCAGCTGGTTGCAGCATCATCCCATAGGCCAAAAGGTCATGGGTTCGATTCCCTGTTAGGGCACATACCCAGGTTGTGGGTCCGTTCCCTGTTTGGGGCACATACCAGAAGGCAACCAATTGATGTTTCTCTCTTACACTGATGTTTTTTTTCTCTCTCTCTCCCTTCCTCTCTAACTAAAAGCAATCATTTAAAAAATGTCCTCTGGTGAGGATAAAAAAAAAAAAAGAAAGAGGAATGGAGAGAGACAATACAAGTAGGGAGAGTCGAAGGTACAAAAGACAAAAATCTGAGAGTCCCAAAATAACCTTCCATCAGCATCAAAACCTAGTTACATTGCTCCATGGCTAATTTCACACAACATTTTATAAGTAGTTTGGAAGTACTAATTTTATGTAACATTTTATAAGCAGTTGTGGTTGGCAACATCTAAGACAGTCCCAAAGGTCCCCACCCCCTGGTATTCATAGCCTTGGGTAATCACTCCCCTTGAGGGTGCACTGGACACAGTGACTTGCTCCTAATGCATAGAATATAGCAAAAGTGATAGTACATCACTTCCACAACTAGTGTGTCACTTTCGAAGAGCCTGTGGCTTCCTGCTCACTCCCCCCTTTGCTTGCTCCCTCTGTAGAGACGGAACTGACATGTTCTGAACTGCCCTGTGCAGAAGCCCATATGGCAGGGAACTACAGGAAGGCTGTGGCCAACAGCTGACAGGGACCCAAAGCTTCGGATGAGACCCCAGAGTCAGCTGACACCTTGACCTTAGACTTGCAAGAGACCCCGAGGCAGTGGCG
Source organism: Tonatia bakeri (assembly GCA_004024845.1). NCBI lineage: Eukaryota > Metazoa > Chordata > Mammalia > Chiroptera > Phyllostomidae > Tonatia > Tonatia bakeri. The sequence continues at coordinate 453,782 of PVIA01000306.1, read as the reverse complement.
CACCACTACGTTTCCCTGGATTTCTGACCCATCGAGAGTTTGAGACAGTGAATGGGTGTTGTTTTAAGCTGCTCAGTTTCGGTGTAATTTGTTATGCAGCAATAACTGTCTAACTTAGCATGCTACCCTTTGTAAAATATGTTCTATTATCATCAGTGAGGACAGTAGCTTCTTTCCCATTAAGATCAAGTTTCTCTTTTTTAACAAGATATTGAACTTTGAATCCAGCCCAGACTTGGGAATTTTCTCTAATGTTCCATCTCCTTTCCTACATAAGGCTGAGTAGCCTACATGGCCCTGTGTAAAAGATTTTTGTACACCAAGTACCTCTAAGGAAAGACTTTACTAATATGAATGTCAGAACAAATATTATCAACATTTTACATCATACTCAAGTTCTGTGTAATTTTAACGACCAATTTAAATATACTTTTTAAAGTTCTTGGGATTAGCCATGCTAAGGTAATATTGCCTCTTCTCTGAGATAAGGCCCTGGAGACCCAGGACAGTGTCCTACAAAAGATTTATATTTAAGTGCCTATTTTGATTAATATACTGTTTCCTGGATGTTCTTATTAGCATTGGGATGACTGGCATATCGTATCTAAGGGCAAGCTGAGTGGTTGCACAAAAATGGGCCTTGGTTCTTTCATGTGGAAGAAGTTGATATTTTGACTGCTTCGGAAATCACTCAACTCTTCCATGTTTTATACTAGCCTTTGAAAATCGAAATCAAAATCTGCTACTGACTGGTGTTAAAATACATCTCGGGAGCAGTTTGTGCTGGTCTGCCACTGCCGACATTTCAAACCATTGGCTTGAGCCCTAATCACAGGCCACAATTCTCATCCCTCTGATGAATTTATACGACGGGCCACTGCATCTGAGAAAACCAAGTGTTCAGGTTACAAGGGATGTCGGCGGTCACCTGATACCATCAGTCACTCACTGTCCCCTCCGTGAGGAGAATGTCTCCTGAATCCACCTGTCGGTGTTCTAATCTACCGCTCAGTTTCTACCTACTCAGCAAAGGATTTTAGAATCTTGACTTCCATTTCATCTCGTTGTTCAAAGGCTTTGTATTATGGGATGTAACAGAAGTTTTCTACAGTCTATTTCAGATGATCAGTGGGTTTCGCGTAGCAAGCATGACAGACACTTGTGTGGGAACACATCTTTTAAGGACCTGTGGCCCTTGACTAATGACGGTGTTTTATAGGAAGGCAAGAAATGAGATTGTTAATTTAACTGAATGCCAATTAAGTGTCAAAAATTCTTCTTGATTTTCACTTTTTATTTTGGAAAGTCTCTAACTCCCAGGGAGACAGGGAGAACATTCGGGTACTAATCCTTCAGCTCCTACAGTTATTAATACAGCCAGCCTTCCTTGTCTCCTCTCCACTTCTCCCAACACAGGTGATTATTTTCAATCAAACCTCAGATGTCTTTTTATTTCATCCATAAATATTTCAGTATGGGCTGATAAGAGATAAAGACCCTTAAGAAAATAACAACAGTACCATTATTGTACCTAAAATTAAAATAACCCCTCAGTATTCTCAGTGTTCAGCCTTTAGTTGTCTTTTAAGCATACTTTTACAGTCTATTTATTCAAATGAGGATTCAAGCAAGACCTACACATTTCCTTTGGCTGATATATCTATTAGGGCTCTTTGAATTGGGGACAGTTCCTTTGCTTACTCCATTTTTGTGCTATTTCTTATATCTGATATTTAAATCTAGAGGCAGTGTTCAATTCAGATGTGATTCATTATGCCTGATATTTGTTTATCCATCCAAACACCCCAGCCACAGTAGTGACAGTACCTCCTCTGAAACTCTATAGAGCACTGATGGCAAACACAAGGCCCACGGGCCGAATCCAGTCTTCCACTTTGTTTTATCCGGTCCGGCACCTTGTTTCTACCCACCGGCAGCATGGAGCTCCTTGCCCCTAGTTAAGGAGTGGGTACATTTATCCAGTCCTAAAGTTACGCTCGGCCCTTTGAAGGCAACCATGAGGCTGATGTGGCTCCCGGTGAAAATGAGTATGACATCCCTGCTATAGAGGAAATGTTCTCTGTTACACAGTTTAAAAAATTCTAGAGAAAGTGAGGAAAGACACATTGATGTTCCTAATTCTCACATGTTTTAAAAAAGTAATGGCTTCTATTACATTAGAAAAGATACAAGTAAAAAAGAATTAAATCAAGAAACTACTAACTGTGAAGGAGAATTTTAAATTCAACAGAGACATAAGAAAAGTGTGTCAATATTAATGAAAGGTAGAGACTAGTATCAAAAGAGAGGTTGAAGAAAGTGGTTTAGGAGTTCAGAGCAAAGATAAAAGAATTCTTTTCTTCCCATTATTTTGAATATATATGTATAATTTTTAATCTATGTAACAAAATTAAAAGTATCATTCACAATAACCATAACTGTGACACTTAGCTATATAAGTTCTGATGAGGTATTTATTGCATCTGTGCCTCAGTTTCCCCCTTTGCAAAGTGGACAAAATGTTTATATTCATGTTCCAGTTTTTGAGAGCATAGTACCAGATAACATATGTAATACATTTAGCAGTGTGTATTTGTCCATTAATATTCACTTTTTTAAAAAAGGACTGTTTGGTGCCCTTAAAATTTTGCATACAGCTCACCTGTCATTTCAGCTGATAAGAACTGTGATAAAGAACTGAAAAACAGAACTTTAAGCCATTGTCTCAATAAATAAAGCATTTTCTTTTTCTATCTAACTGTGAAACAATCAAAATACAACGCAGGCTGCAAAATTCTGGTTTTACATTAAACTATTTTACATTTTTCTCATGTCCCTAATATATATTGGCAAGGCAATGCTTTGCCTACAAACATTAAAGAAGAATTTCTATCTTTTGACAGTCTGAACTGTCCAGGCATGACCAATGCACAGAAAATCGGGTGCTTTCAGACATGTTCCTCTGCTCCTCGGTTTTTAATTGCAATCCCATCACGATGCAACAGCAAGATCCCTTTTCATAAAGCCTGATGTTTCTTCCTTTCCTGCAGGAAAATCCTGTTCCATTCTCTTTTAATATGTGAGCTGAATGCTTCTAATTTAGAATCTGTCACCTTCATAACCTCCCGAAGCTTCTCAGAACACCGGGGAGGATTTTCTGTGCTGTTCAATTTTCTGATGCCCTTCTAAATTTCTCTGATTTTATTTGTCTGAGAAATCCTGGTCATTGGAATTTCATATTCTGGACACCATTTTCCAGAGACCCCATTTTATAGATCAAATTTCATTTTTAAAAACAATGAATGATTAGAATAACATGATACGGCCCATGAAGCCTTAGGAATCTAAGGACATTAACTTTATGAGACAGTCAGCTGAGGCACTTCAATTTCATTCTTCAAATTAAAAAAGAACTGTTGGAGTTCAAATTGAACTGAAATGAAACTGGTTGAGTTGAAGTAATTATTTAGGCTTTAATGCTTAAATACATTATTTATGAGCTAGAATTAAATAACACTTAAACACAAATCCATTTGTGAATTCAGCATCAATTGGGCTTGCTCTGTTTCAGAATTTTGCTTGATTACTATCATGAAAAAGGGGCTATGCTTATATTAATTTTTAACAAGACATTTGAGATAGCATATCAGCATTTAGAATAAACTTGCATGCCAAGGAAACCATCTTAGAAGGTTGGTTCCCACAATTCACATCAAGAGATTTTTTGTGTGCATGTCAAACTGCTTGACGGTACTGCAGTTTATTTTTTCAGGCAAAGTGATTCTATATTCATAAAGGTCTTTAAACATTAAAAGCTAAAGGAATTCATAAAAGTCTCCTGTATTCATAAAAGTCTTCATACTAATTGGAAAGAAGTTATGTATTGAATTTTGTATATATTTTTATCAGTTTTTCTCTCTTAGAAGTTGTATTTAAAGGTCATGCTACAGATATCATATTATATTGTGTACCTCAAACTTTTATAATATTATAAACCAATTTTACCTTAAGAAAAAATGGTTGTGGTATTATATATAAAGACTAAAAACTTCTCATTTTTGGACAGTATCACACACATTGGCAACTTCTGCTCTCCATGTATCCCTTTAAGGCTATAATTTCTGACTGTAGATAAATATAGAACTAATTGGGAGGAGTCCCAGTCAGATACCAAAGACATTCCATGTGTCTAAGGATGTGACAGGGCTGGTAAGTGACAAGAGTCCTTTGCCCCTAATGCAGCTGACAGAGCGTGTGAAAAGGCGGTTCTTGAATATAATGAACACTTAACTATCCTTCCAAATTTCTACTTTCAACCTGGGTTACTTACCCGAATGTAGGGTTATCTTATGAGGATAGTTAAAAAATAAGTATATAGGATGTGGTACAGCAGTTTGACATCTAGGCTTTAGCAAAGTCACCGTCCCATGTAATTTACAACAGGGAAGAAATCACTGGGACAGAAACCATATGCAACTGCACCAAGGGAAGCTGTCACATCAATTCAGTGTCAGTTTCTAGCGCACTGAGGCAAACACCTTACTCTCTCCCTACTTCTTATGCTTTTGCTACCACCTTCTTGTCCATTCTTTTTATTGATTACAGCGCCCAACACACAGCAATGATGTGGAATAGAATTAAGAGGCATCTGGCCCACCTAGTAACTGCCACGTATCTGATGCGTTTCTAATCTTACGATGTTGCGAGCAGTGGTATGCTACTACTTCTAAGTCATATATATTGCATTTTAAGCATTGTCTTCTGAGCACAGTTACGGTGCTATTCAGTCACTGAAGATGATTTATGCAGCTTTTCTGAAAACCCACCTGTGGTTTGTATGGAATGAGATTTCTGAGTATGACTCTCATTTTTTGGTGACTTTCTCTATTGAGTTTTATTTTAATGCAGTGGGATGAAGAAATAAGCCATTTCATTTTTAAAAATTTTCCATTTCATGAAATGCTTTTCAAGTAATTTGATTAATGTTCAAAACCAATATTTGAATAGGTATGTAATGTAATTAAAATTTCATAAAACTGCTATAATCATAGTAACTTAGTAATAGGCAACATTATTTATCACACTCAAAATTTCTTTGGACTTCTGATATGTACCACATTTAGGTAATTCAATAATAAAAATACATATACATATGTACACACATACATTCCCACTTCCTCTGAGGAAGTTGGTTGTTTAAAAGGTCCACTTTGCAACTGGTACTTTCCCCAACAAAAGAATCAATATTTTCTTGCAGTTTGGTCTATGGATGACTTAATAGGGTGAAGACAGAGATGGCTAAATTCCACTGATAATTTTTGAATAAGATGGCATTTCATTCCAGAATGCTATGAGGTATACTATGATTTAATGTGGAAGTAAATAGTTTTGAAATTATCATTTCTCTACAACACATACATAACTCACAATTACCCACTACTGTAGCTCTTATGTATAGTGGAGAGTGGTATTGTATATATCAGATACATTACTGACATGCATGTGTCTGAGTATTTTTGTCATCTGATGTTCTTTTTCCTTTAGTCTAGATAATTATGTCAGTTATTCTCATAATTTAGTGCAAGTAAGAATCAAGAAGGAATTTATTAAAAATCCAGATTCCTGGGTATGAAGTCTGAGTGATTACAGGTGATGAAATGCAGAAGTCTGCATTTTATTTTTATAGCGATCCCAGGAGACACTGAAGTAGGGGGTTCAATAACTTCCCTTTCAGGAACACCACCTGGGAGGATTGAAATCTCATCTCTTAATTCCTTTGTAATTCTTCTTTGTTGGGAACCACCCTGCCTGGTTTCAGAAGCTGTAACCCCCCCAAGGCTAAGGCTAAGGGAGCGACCTTGGAACAGTAAGCCACTAAGGAGACAAAGCTTATCTCCCTGGCAGGAGTACCACTTCTGCTCCTTTTACTTCATCCGTATAACTGGCTCCCAATGCTTGGTCGGTTAGCCAATGATGGGTAAGATTCCCCAAGGGGAATCTAAGACAGGCATGATCACATGGGAGGCCCCCAAGGAAGGACTTTGGGGGCTATAGCAAAAGGGGGTGATGGACCCTGCCCCTTGGCTTTGACAAAGCCCAAGTCCTCACTCTGTCTTCGAGAACTCTCCTAATCTCTTGGCTGCCTGACTTAAGCCTGAAACAATGACAGGTTGGTGCAGCCCTGTGCTGGAAAGGGTAGGTTCCCTGGACGATCAGGCCTTAGAAAGAATATGTAAAATCCTGTGAAACCTGCTTTGTTTAGAATGCTCTCAAGGTTCGACCAGGAAATGAGTTTGTTTCCCAAAGTTTTGTAGCCCTTTAGCTAACAGACTCTGACTCAGAATAGGCCCTCAGAGTTCCTCGTATGTTACCTATTGTTTGACCCTTACTGTCTGACAATGATTAATGAGCTTTACCTGTATTCCTGTGCAAATGAACCCAATAAAAGCCCATTGAGGAAAGTCTCTTGACCTTTCTCCTTTGAGAGACGTCTGCCTTTCTCCCCAAGCAGATCACATCTTGGTAGACTTATTCGCATCTGTGGTGGCCGGTGGGGCCCTTCGGACGGAGCCCCCCCCCACACATATGAAAACAGACAAATGAACCACTTGAGACCCAGAGGGATGGTGCCTCATGGCCAAGGGTGTTACAGTGAGCGGTAAAGCCAGGCGAGGAACCAGGCACTTGGAGTCTGGAATCAGGAATCCTAATCCAGATTCCAAGGTTTTTCCACCTCACTATTATCACCATTTTAGGGAGGATCACGGTGGGGCAAAGGTAGGTCTCCAGTTGTGAATGCATAAACCAGTTTATACTTGTATTATTATCTATTATCATGCCGTTTTCCATACACACGACAGTAAACCTCCTGTTGCCTCACTTTGTGTTTCTTTGTGAGAGGGAACTGTCCTAAAGACTGCAGGCAGCTGAGCAGCATTCCAAGCTTCTTGCAGCTGGATGGCCGTGCACACTCCGCCACCTGCCCATCCCCCGTTAGAGGAAACACACATCGTGATGCATCTTCTCACTTCAGGAGCAGAACTGTCCATGCGTGAAAACCACTGTCCTAACCTGAACTGCCTCCCTGTAACATGTACAAAGTGCACCTGAGTGCCCTGGCTGGCGTAGCTCAGTGGATTGAGCGCGGGCTGCGAACCAAAGCATCGCAGGTTTGATTCCCAGTCAGGGCACGTGCCTGGGTTGCAGGCCACAGCTCCCAGCAACTGCACATCGATGTTTCTCTCTCTCTCTCTTTCTTCCTCCCTTCCCTCTCTAAAAATAAATAAAATGTTTAAAGTGCACGTGAGTAGGAAACACCTTATAGTAGGAGATAGCACAATGGAAGCCAGAGAATGGAGTGATGTGAGGAAGGGGGCCAGGAGCCAAGGGATCTGCGTGGCCTCCGGAAGCTGAGAAAGGAAGAGAACCTATTCTCCTCTAGCGCCTCTGGATGAAAGCCGCCTGCAACACCGTGGCTTGAGCCCAGTAATTCACGTTTTGGACATCTGACCTTCCACATTATAAGAAAATAAATTCATGTTGTTTTAAGCCACAAGAAATTTTCTATAGTGACAGGAGAAAAGAAACATAAGTTTTGGTCAAAATTCTTCTATTCCTATTTCTTTGATTAGGCAACTATGAATCAGAAACATGAAGTATCTTGCCCAGGGTCCCAAAGCCAGGGAGGGTGAAACCAAGATTTAAAACCAGGATATTTTACTGCAAAACCTGGCCTTTTTTTGACCACTGTGATGTGCTCCACTCATGCGCCCAACATCCTGATATAATACACATTATTCTGTCCCAACTATTTGAAGATTTAGACTTTACCAGCGGTGTCCAACCCGTGAATGGTGGGCTGCATGCAGCCCAAGATGGCTATGAATGTGACCCAACACAAAATCATGCGTATTCTTAAAACATTATGAGTTTTTTTGCTTTTGTTTGTGTTTTTGTATTTAACGTGGGGACCAAGATATTTTTTTTTCTTCCAGTGTGGCCCAGAGATGCCACAAGGTTGGACACCCCTGCTAGAAAGCGTGGACACACTCTTTATCACTCTTTTTCACTTTAATTGTTGGTTATACCTGAGAGGACTCTGGTGAGTTCCATCAATCTGGGTTAAAGATTCTTGGAAATTTGAAGAGGGAAGGGAGGAAAAAAACATCCCCCGTCGATGCAGGCCAACGCCACACTCCTGTGTTAGCATTGATGCTGACCCTCTTGACTGGCCTCTTCATTTCTAAATTTCTGGAGACATCTATCTGTAGAAAATTTCCTTCAACAACAGTGAAAAAATCCTACATCACAGCAGGAAAACTTAGACTTGCAATCAGCATTCTTCTTAGCATTATGATTAAGCAGCTGATTAATCTGACCTATGTGCCCTGTTCACAAGACAATTAAAATACTGAAAAATACTAGACTAATAGATCCTTAAATAAAGTCACATCATATTCAATAAAAATGTCCTCATTATGCAAAGACTTCATCATCAGATACATTTCTGGGTTATTTGCATTTCTAAATAGTTGGCTTCTAAAATGAATGCCTACGAATCTTTTATTCCCATTCTCAAACCATTCTCCCACTTTGGATGGCTCCATGACAGTGATGAAGAACCTGGATTTTTGACTCAGACGGCTCCAAGTCCTCAAGCCTGCCCCTGCTAGCTGAGAGATGCTGGGAGAGCTATTACACCACTTTAAGCTGGAGTTTCCTCATCTGCCAGATGGGCACAATCATAGGACCTGCCTCAGGGGTCCACAGCAGGGAGTCTTCAGACAACACAAGGAAGACATTTAGCACAGAGTCCGGTGACTCTAAGATGTTTCTTGAACCTAAGTGGTGAGGTTCAGAACTGAAGCCATACCTTCCCTCTTTGTTTCCTGAAAATCTGTTGAGATTTTTCATTTTAACAAATGGCACTTCTATCCGTTTATCCAATTGCCTAAATCAGAAATGAGGGTGTCTTCTTCTGGTTCTCCATTGCCAGTCCTCTACCTCTTCGACAAGGCTCAACAATTTTGGTACCCTATTCTTCCGTAATGTGGAGGCTATATCCTTATCAGCCTGCGTTTCTGATCATTGCTGTTCTCGTTAATACAAGTGGAACTCTGTTCTCCAAACCACAAGAGACTATGGAGCCATTGCGATGTGCTGGGCCGAACCAAACTGTGCTGTGAAAGTAATTACACACACAGGATTTTAAAGACAGTAGAAAAAAAAAAGACTTTATTCATATTTTTTAAATTGTTTACATTTTGAAACAATATTTTAGATGAGTTAAGTTTATTATTAAAATTAACTTAACCTGCTTCTTTTGACTTTGTTCAATGTGACTATTAAGAAATTTTATGATTATAAATGGGGCTCACATTATATTTCTATTGGACAGGGTTGAACTAAACCCTGTACTCCTTAGGACAAGAATGTGTAGTTCCTTTTTTGTTCTTTGCAATTTCTGCACTTCCAACAACAGCCTGGTATACAGTAGACAAATAATAAATGTAGGGTGAGTAGTAGTCCCTGAGTTCCAGAATAGAAGTCATAAATTCACAAGTACAGTTAATATATTGTCAGAATTCTCTCATTGCCTTAAGGTATTGGTTAGAGATTTTTCTTTCAATTCACATTAAACTGTCAATATCCTCTGCTTGAAGATGATAGCAGTAACATTCCCAAATAAATACATTATCAACAGCAACAGAAGATATCAAAAATGTATATTTTAGGTACAAAATATACGGATATGGTGGAAGATAAATATCACTGATCACTGTCCACAGAATAAATGGTCTGCACTCAGATGAAACCTCTTTGAAAATCACATTTATTGGTCATAAATCTCCTGAAGTTCAAGTGCTAATCAGGCTTCTGGAGGGGATGACTTTCTGGCTTTTGACCTGCAAGGCAAGCACTGAGAGCGTGAGGTCTGAATCATGTAAGCAAAACCCTTGTGGACCGTGAGGGTTTCGTGCAACTTTTTGAAGTATTGACAGGGGTGATGAGAGTGTCAGTGACAAGTACCACAGAGCACGGTGTTTTATTCCTCATGAAAACCTTATTGACACTGGAAAGTTAACACCCACGACAAGGTGAAAACTAGCCTATGGTCTCTAGTACTTGAAATTAAAAAATTATACACACACACACACAAACCGAAAGCGAAGAGAAAGCCCTCTCTGAGTAGAACAGTGAAGAAAGTCCTCTCCTCTCAAATAGCCAGAGACAAAATGAACCTCCTTTTTCTCATTTATCATATCTACCTTGACGAATTGGTACAGAAATATCTTTCTCTGGGCCATAGTGGTGCCTAGAACTAGGCTCAGAAAAGGAGCAGTTTTAGGCTGAGTGAAGGGAGAAAATGTATTATTTGGGGGCAATTCTAGTTATTTCGGGGTCTTGTCCTTTTGAAACAAATGAAGATTTGAGGATCTCTCTCCTTTATTTTCTTTATTGCTGTGGCTAGAAGTATTTGAAACTAAGCTGTTGGTTTTATGAGCTCCTGCATTTACTACGGGGGGTACCAAATTTCATCGTATAGCATCTTTGTATTGTCTCGCCTGCAATGACAGAGACTGGCTGTGCTTTGTACCTCCCTCTTTTTAAAGCAAACTAGAGAAGCTCTCAAATCTGAGCTGTGGTGAAGACAAATACATAAACACCTTCATTCTCACACTGGTCTTCCAGGAAATCTGTGAAAGAATGTTTTGTTTCCGTCTAGAGTTTAAATTCTCAGGATAGAGAATGAGGGTATTAAGGTGGCTCTCTACCTGCACCCACTCTGTCTGGTGTATTTTACGTTTACTCTGCAGTGGAGGTGAGATTGAATTGATCACCTCTGGACATTGTGGCTGGTTTCACGGAGCACTTGAAGGTTGGACCTTCAACTCTAGGAGTCTGTGCAGGAAGTGAATGCAGGAGCCAAATTTAACTAATAGCCTATATGATGCAAAAGAAATCAGAAATAGAACACCTCACAGTATTGCAGTGTGATAAACTGCAAAGCACCCCCAGCCCATATCAGCGTGGCTCATTTGGCTGAGCGTTGCTGCTTCGATACCCAGTCAGGGCACATGCCTGGGCTGGGGGCCTAGTCCCCGGTGGGGGTGTGTGCGAGGGACAACTGACCAATGTTTCACACATCAATGTTCCTCTCCTCTTTCTCCCTCCTTCCCTCTCTCTTTAAACATAAATAAATAAAATCTTTAAACAATACCCCTGGGTTCTAAACTTTTTTCTCTTCAATTTCAGTTTAATCTAATTGTCAGACACCTTCATGGCTAATATTGGAAGTTTGAGTAATAAATAACATAGTTTATTCATGGGTAAATTTTTTTTCTAATATTCATATTTACACAGTGCTTATATATTAGGAGTTATGCTAAATGTGTGAATTAATCATCTCTTAATAGCCGCTTATGCAAGTGGACAGTTTAATTATATCTTTTTTTGCAAAGAAGGAAACCGAAGCTAAGAGAAATCAAGTAACAGAAGGTCACATTTTACTATGTAGTGGATCAGGATTCCATCCTGATTCATATTTCTGGGATGTCTTAACTCCATTTAACTGTTAATGCACCAAACGTTGCAAGCCTTTGGTCTTGGATAGTTAAAAGGGTACAACAAGGAAGCACACCATTACTCTCCTGTTATTCCAGTATTTTCTGGTCAGTCAAATGAGTCAGATTTAACCACTCTGCTTTCAAAGTGAAGGACTATACAGCCAAATTCCTCAAGTGACTTGATACCAAGACATCGGTGGGGAAGTAAGAGATGACCTTCCTGACTGTGAGGAGGAAGAAGAAATAAAGTCATTATTCACAGTCATGATGCTTCAACATAACTTATTTGGATACACTTTAAAATTTGCCTTAGTTTTGATGCTTTTTAAAAAAATCTAGGTTATGGCATTCAATGCTGCCTTAGTGAGAGAGTTCGCTTGTCCTGTATTTCAGAAACATTTATCTGTTTCATACAGCACATCATGTAGAACAGCCTGTGGATAGAATATTTTGCTCCAGGGAAAGCTCTTCAAATCCTCTGCTGAATATACAGTAAACACAGAATCGCACAGGAAGCTGCTGGGGGGACACGTGGTCTTTTGTCAACAGTGAAATCCCTGGCTTCTATGACATCATCAGTGCTGGGCTCACTAGATTCAAATACAGAACCACACATGTTCACTTAAGCTCTCGTGACTCAACCATTTGCCTTGGTGAGGGCCAGCTGACAGTGTCTGCCTTTTATTTAAAGGTGCACAGAAAGGAGGAGAGACTTCCTGCCACATAAAGTAATAGACTTCCCTATCTGAAGCAGCAGCAATGTGCCTGCCTAAAGCTGGGATCTTATCATTTCAATGAGTCAGACCATTAAATTTAAAATATGGCCCGTAACGATTCACTAGGCTAAAATTATGGAAAGCTGGTCTCTGGCCAATAGAATTAAACCCATACTACTTTATTTCCAGCTAGGAGAGTCAAACATACGTGTCACACAGCAGCCTTCCCTCGTGCAATGAAGATGCAAATTGAAAGCTGCAAGTTATAGCCCCAAGCAATTTTTACCCATACATACAGGAAAATACAAATTATTAATATGTAATTCACTTGAGACTTATGAATTTTTTTTTGCCTAGGGAGAAGTTAGAGTATTATAGGGGTACATTACCTTTAATCCACACACAAAACTATCCTTGGTGGCCCAGAAGACTGTCTATTTCTAGCATATTCTTTTTCCCCATTAGATGAAGGGTTAATTTGTGTAGAATACATAAGCAGCTGCTTATGTGTCTTTTAACCCTGTAATTCCATGGGGCTTTTTGTAGCTAGTTTTTAAGACAGCCTCCACCAGCCACAGCTTCAAGTAGTTATGCCGCTGTGTCTAGTCTCTTTCCACGCAGCACCTGGATTCATCTGTGTGGCCCGAAGAAGACAGTGGGAGTGACACTGTGTGACTGCATAGACTATGTTTTGGGAATCCTTGTGGCCTCCACCTGCATTGTTTGGAATGCTTGCTGGTAGCCAGTTGCCAGGTAAGAAGTCCAACTACTCTGACACTGATACCTCCACTCTGTTACCCACATGGAGAGGCTCTGCAAAGACATGGGGGAGAGAGACAGAGAAGGAGAGGGAGAGGGAGAGGGAGAGGGAGGGAGAGAGGGAAGGAGAGAGAGGGAAAGAGAGAGATGGCCGATGAGCCCCAAGCTGGCCCAGCCACCCTGGCTAAGAGAACAGAGTTAAAGAAGCCACCTTGTGCATTTTAATCCCAACAGATGGCACATGGGGAAGGGCCTGGGGATGCACAAACAACCAGAAAAAAGTCCTACACACGTTACCTAGACTGAGCCATTCCAACCATTCCCCATGATTCCAGTTTTCCTGCACGAGGCCCAGACGTCAGCACGTAAAGGAGAGATGTCCCAGCTGTACTCCCCTGAATGCCAGGCATGGAAAATCACCATCAACAGAACAGTTGTTGGTTTGTGTTGCTGTGCTTTGGGGCAGTTTGTTACACAGCAATAGGATAACCGGATTAAGTGTTTATTAGTGCACTAAATACGTACTGATAAAAGTGACTTTCTAAAAGCTAAGACGCATGTAGAGTTTATTCTGCTTGGGTTGAAAAGGGAGCTGACATAAGCCCTTTCAAGGGGTGGCCAGTTACACTTACAAGTTTTGTTAAGAAATCATCTTTTTATAACCAACTCAAATTTCCCATACAACCAGAGGAGTTTATCCATTTTTTTCCCATCTACTTGCAGATAATACAGAGAATATCCAGTTACAGATTTTACCAAAAAAATCCTTTATATATCTAAAGGTCTTTCTTCAATGACCACTCTTTGTCTACAATGGACTCACAAAAGCCAGACAAGGCTTTGGGTCAAGGAGACCTTGGTCTCCACTTGGATTCAGCTATGCTGCTGAAACCCACACGGCCCTTGGTGAGTGTGTGAATCTCACTGAACTTCTGCTTCCTGCCCTTGCAAATGGCATCACGGTGCCTGAATTAATGGTTTGGTGGGAGGGTTAGTATGAAACAATGCAGATCAAGTGCTGCGCACTGTGTTGGATGTAATAAATGTATATTAAAGGTTAGCCTCTTAAACATACTCTGCTCAAAACAGGATATCATAATTTACCAAATGCAACTAAAGATCTGAGGAGGCCAGCTCAGAAGTCCTGCAGGCGATTTTATTCTACCTTTTAGGCCACTCTTCACCTCTCGGGGTCCTGAGCGAGGGTTAGGGTAACCACGTACTGTCCAGCGGAGGAGAGGTGCAACGGATGGGAGCGGTTCAGGATGCAGCTTCAAGTCAGGGTGGGCCGGCATCCATCTGCTTTCCCAGTCGAGGGGTGGCACCACATTAGGGCAGAGCAGGCTCTGGATACAGCTTTCAAGTTTCATACAAAGATTGTTGAAGATGGGAAGGGTGACAGAAAAAATTTATCCTAATTTCTTATTTGACAGATGAGGAAACAGCCTTGCTCGAGTAAAATGAAAAGATCCACGTCTCAGAGCGAGTTGATGTCAAAGTTTGGACGAAGACCGTTTCTTCTTCTAGAAGAGGGCCAGGCCCTCTGTGTCATGCTAACCACACCCAACAGCTCAGCTGTAAGGGGCTTTGCAGGATCTTTGACTTCTCAACCCACACAGAGGCCTGTGCCCATTATTATTATTTTTTTTCTAGCATAGACTATGGCGTAGTGGCTCAGGGCACCAGCCTGCTGACCGCAGACTGAGTTCAAGTCCAGCAGGACCATCTGTCTATCTCCTCCACGCTATTGAGCTCCAATCTCTACATTCTAAAATGGGACTCAGGAACCTTTGTTCTCAGAAAGTAGTTTAGGGGACATGAGAGACACTTGACTTAGTGACTGGCACATAAATGCTCTCTACCCTCACTCCAACTATTTCCCCTTTTAATCACAGGACCTTGCATTTCTTCCAACTCCTCGTTCATTTGCTGGTTACTCTTGTCCTGTTTACATTTGCTTTGACGTGTTCACATCCTGACTCTTTCCACTAGATGCTCTCTCCTTTTGACATTCTGAAAGTGTCACTTCCCTCCTTTTACTGTCTCCCATTCCTTCAAATTGAGAGTGACAGCTTTGATCTGCCAATCAGAGCTAAAACACTGTGAACACTCCAGGGACTGTGTAAAACTGTATGTATTACTAGCATCTGATTACTGTTTGGGGTTATTTATCAAGGTGATGGTTTCAGTGTGGGTGCCGGGCAGTACCAGGATTTCCTCAAGGTTCGCTGAGGTGCTGGCAAGAACTGTGCTGAAAGAAGGGAGTAGTGTGAGGGAAGAAACATATTGGTTCTCATCCTAGATTGAACCCTTCATTTGTCTGCATGTATGTATACATGTTCATATGAATTTATGTATACAAGAACACATAAAGCTTCTTAAGTTTTGGTGTAAGATTTGCTTTGAATAAATGATATCCTAGCTTTAAAAAAATGAAAACCACTGCCACTGTAACATACCAGTTAACCTGGGTCAAAGAAGGTATTTATATTCAAGAATAAAGGCTGCCATCCTACACCTGGAATTAAAAAAAAAATTAGTGCTGGCTGGTGTGGTTCAGTGGCTTGAGCACCAGCTATGAATCAAAGGGTCGCTAGTTTGATTCCCAGTCAGGGCACATGCCTGGGTTGTAGGCCAGATCCCCAGCTGGGGGCGCTCGAGAGGCAACCACACATTGATGTTTCTTTCCCTTTCTCTCTCCCTCCTTTTCCCTCTACCTAAAAATAGATAAATAAAATATTTAAAAAATTAGTATCATTTGTTTCTTTTACATGAATAGGGGGTTAAAAAAAGAATGTCCACAAGGTCCTGGATGTATAAAATTGCTTTCGTTTCCTAAAATCCATACTAGGATTGTGCAGAATTTTTTGTTGTCATTTTTTCTTTAGCATAAAATTTGTGTTAAAACAGCTTAAATTTGGTGGCTTCAATGGAGGAGGAAGTGCAGACTAGATAACAGCTCTAATTTAAGGTGGGCATTGCTCATTTCTCAGTATGGCCCCATGTATGTGCGGGGGCCGGGGTGCAGAGGGTGCAATGGGCTGATAGACACTCTGCCCTTTCCTGCACTGGCAGCCACAGACACAGGAATCCGCATCGGTAGAATCATCTGGGAATACAAAGGACAGCCATGTAGACTGTATATCAAATGTGCAATCCAGACAATGAATGGGGATAATTAGCATCCGAATAATGATCACAACTCAGGAGCTGCTAGACCCCATAAATTGAGAGAATTGCCAGCAACATAAAAAGTAGAAGATGATAGAAGATCTCCGTCACACCGCAGCTGCACACACAATGTCACTTTGCTACATCACTTCATGCGCAAACAAACAGGAGGAGCGAGAAGGAAAGACTCATGAGTGATAACGGAAACTTGCTCTGTGATAAACACGCGCTGCACGAGGGAGCTGAGTGGAAGGGACTGGACACACAGTGCAAACTGACAGTAATTGTGTGAGGTATGCACAGAATGCAGCCACTGAGTACTTAGCCGCTGGTTATTGCAACAGATCTTATGTTTGAAGAGTGAAAACATATTGTATGGCCTTAATTAAAACAGGGATTTGTTTCTCTGGGTAAGTGTTACAGGAAAAACAATTTAAGACATGTTCTCAAAATGCGTATTTTAGGAAAAATTTATATTTGATTCAACTGGAGAAGGTAGCTATTTATTTTTTTAAAAATAAACAGGTTTGCAGAATGGTAGTTTTTAGTTCTGTTTTGTTTATCTGTATCTGAAATAGAGCAGTAGCCTTTCTGGGGGATGGAGGTCGGTGAACTGTTGAGGGGGATTCTGTAATATTAGAGTCGAAGTTCTACCCAGTCACCGACTGATATCTGTCACTTGGCATGGCCCTATCAAGTGGAGACCTTTGTCCTTGTTACAACACAATTACTGCCTCTGTAAAACTTTCTACTCAAAGTTTACTTAACATTCTCGGTTTATCCTACCCCTTCCAAGTGTAGTACAAGTAACCCTAACTGCCATTAGGAAACAGCCTGGGACTGTGTTTGCATAAGGCAAATTGAAACACAACGTGAAAGGCACTTCAGGTACATAGATCAGTTGTTAGCAACGTGGAAAGGTGTCTGAAAAGAAAATGCATTTCTCATACAGAAATGTCTTTTAGCACAATGTCTTTTTTTTCCCCATCTGTCTGTTCTGCCATTCTGCCATCTCGAGAGGATGTTTACGACGGAATCGGTCACTAGACCCCAATTAAGAATTATCACCATTTGAACAGTTGGGCTCTTTCCTTCCACATTTGGGTACTCATTAAAGAGGTGGCTTGGAAGGGTGCCTATGAGTCTTGTCTGTCTCGTAGCTGTTAGCTATTATGGATGTTTCAGCATCTTGCCTAATATTACAGAATACAGACTGATTAGAAGCTCAGCCCAAAGGAATGTAAACAGGAGGAATTGGGGAATGAGGCCCTAAAAATGGGTTCAGCTGCTTTTCTATGGGAAAATGTGTTCATGTGACCATTTTAAATGCTTTTGAGGAATTAAATGCATTTTAACCATACATAACTTTATCTAAATTTAGATTTTGCTATCCAGGGGATATTTGAAAATATCTACAGACTTTTTAAACATAGTTTGGAAGTGGGTCAGAGCTTGTTACAGGTGTCTAGTGGGTAGAGGACTACAGGTGATGCTAAGTATCCTACAATGCACGGGGCAATACCTCCCAGCAAAGAATTATCCTACACAAAACAACAGTGGTGCCAAGACTGAGAAATGCTGAGTTACGCTTACAGTATTGTTATTTAATGTAAGGAAGTTTTGTTTCTCAGCTTATTAGCATGATAACTAAAATGAGGAAATCTTATTATTGTTTTTGGATGGGGATGGCTTAGAGAACAAGGGCTTTTTGGTAGGACTGACAGGCAACTGAAAGAACAGAAGCTCCATGTTAGCAGAACAGAGTGCTGTTGGAGAATGAACTGGACTGTAGTGTTTTTGCAGTGGGGGGTGGCTTAGGAAATTCTTGATAGTTAAAGACCACCAACGTCAGTCAGCTGTAGAAGATGGAGGGACGATGGGTAATGGAGAATTTTTACTGTGTTAAGTAACAAGAAAGAGTTCTTGAAGAACTTGGAGCAACCAATGGCATATAAAAATAGGACATGATTAATCTGGACAGCAGTGGGCAGATGAATTGGAAGGCAGAGAAAATGGACGGTGGGGGACTAGTCAGGTGATAGGAGCCTGAAGTAAAGTAACCGCACTGGAGAAAATGAAGGTGAATTAATAAGCAAGGCTATGCAAAACTCGTGGGAATGGCCCTGGTGTGTACACAGAGTGTGCAAAAAGGGAGTGAATCAGAGTTGATTCAAGGATCCTGGGCAAAGGATAGATCCACTAAAAACAAAACAAAACAAAAAAAAACCCCACACAGAAATGGAAGAGCAGCATAGGGAAAATATGATGAGTTCAGTTTGGGAATTGTTAAACTTGAGATATTAAGAAGACCTCCAAGTAGACATTTCTATCATGCAATTCAGAACATCGACTAAAGCTGAAGAAAGAGTCTGGGATGAGGAAATAATTGGGGGAAGGTGAGATTCATTTATACAGAGATGCTAGTCAAAGCCACAGAAACAGGAGGAGAATGAGGAGAGAGAGAGACGGGATCTTAGGAGATGCCCCACTTTGAGGCCGTGAAACTAGAATAGAAACCAGTGAAAGAGACGAGGAAGAAACCACCAGAGGTGTTGCCCCGGAGTGAGGGTATCACTGTGTGAAGTCAGGTTAGCATGGAGCGATTGGCAGTGGCTGCAAGCTATGGGAGGGCCAAGGAGGAAGAAGGCTGTCGAAAGGCTGGGGGACGGATTACAGGGAGGATATTATCATGGGTCTTTGAGGCCACAGTTACTGTAGATGACTGTGGGAGAGAAAGGGTTCTGAACTCCGCAGAGAGAGGGGAGCAAGGCAGTGAGTGCTGGGGAAGGAGGGAGGGGAGAAATGGTAGGGAGTATGAAGAAATGCATGCATTTTTAGGCCAAGGGACTTGAAACATGCCTCTACACAGCAGGAAAAAAGCCCAAATCACTGCTGGTTTATTCAAAAAGTAACGTTGGGAAAATTGGACAGATCCGTGCAGAAAAATGAAACTAGACTACTTTCTTACACCACACATAAGAAAAAAATCAAAATGCATTAAAGACTTAAATGTGAGACCCAAAACCACAAAAATCCTAGAAGAAAACATTGGCAGCAAAGTCTCAGACATTGCTCATAGCAATATTTTATCCAATATATCTCCCCAGGCAAAGGAAATGAAAGAAAAAAATAAACAAATGGGACTACATCAAACTAAAGTCTTTGCACAGCAAAGGAAAACATCAATAAAACAAAAAAAGAGCACACAGAATGGGAGAACATATTTACCAATACATCTGAGAAGGGGCTAATATCCAAAATTCATAAAAAAATTATGACACTCTATACCCTCCCGAAAAAATACTACCCAATTAAAAAATGGGCAAAGGACCTGAATAGATCCTTCTCAAATAGTGGGCCAACAGATATAAGAAAAGTTGCTCAATGTCAATAATCTTCAGAGAAATGCAAATTAAAATCACAAAGGGATATCATCTCACACCTGTTGATAAATCAACGAACAGTGAGTGCTGGTGAGAGTGGGAGAAAGAGGAACCCTTTTGCACTGTTGGTGGGAATGCAGACTGGGGCAGCCACTGTGGAAAGAAGTATGGAGATACCTCAAAAAACTAAACATGGATCTGCCATTTGACCCAGTGACCCCACTTCTGGGAATATATCCAAAGGAACACAAAACATTAATCTGAAAGAACATAAACACCCCCTATGTTCACTGCAGTGTTATTTACAACAGCCAAGAAAAGGAAGCAGCCCAAGTGCCCATCAGCAGATGAGTGGATAAAACAACTGTGGGACATTTACACAATGGAATACTCCTCAGCCATAAAAAGGGAATGTTACCTTTGCAATAGTATGGGTGAGCCTGGAGAACATTATGCTAAATGAAATAAACCAAATACCATATGATTTCACTCATGTGTGGAATCTAATGAACAAACTGAACTAATAAGCAACATAGTGACAGATTCATGGACAGAGACCAGGATGTCAGCTATGGGGGTATATTAGGGGGTGGAGGGATTAAGAAAAAGGAGAAAGGACTCATGGACATGGCCAGCAGTGTGGTGACTGCTGCAGGGAGGGGAGTGTAAGGGGACTAAAAGGTAATGTAAAAAAATACAATAAAGATTAAAAGCAAAAAAATAAAGAAAGAAATAAAAAAAAGAAAAAACCCAAATCACTGACTCATAATAACAAGCTACTTCTTAGAGCTTCTGTTTCCCATTCTATTCTTAAGCTGTGGTTATGGGGGAGAAATGTGAGCAGGAAAAGCAGAAATGAGAAGGAACATGACTGAGAGGTTTACAGTTTAAAGTGGACACAGGAATCCAACATTTTAGGTGTCTACTATAAAAAAATATGGCAAGAAAAACATATAATTCCAGATCATTTTGCGACCATTTCTAAACTTCCAGATTCATCAATCAAAGCATTCATTAATGCTTCCTCTCAGAGGCCCTGTCCCCAATACTCGAGTGCCCTGTACTCCAAATAAATGTCTGATGATTCTAATGAATCTCACATCTTGAGGCCTTGAGGTGGGCCAAAGCAAATGGAAAACTTCCAAAGGGGATGTAGGAGGAAGGTGTCGTGTGGTAGCACCTACATTAGCAAACACTGTCACAATCTATTGAGGGAAACTGCCCCCAGTGCCAGAAAAATGGTGGTTTCACACAGATGGAGGCTCTTGCTAGGGCAGACTTACGAGGACCCGATTCTGTCCTTGCTTGCTCCCAGCCCCCTGAGTGCATATACTTCTGGATTCTTCACACATTGACAGAGAAAGGACTGCAACGTGGAGTGTCTGGAACGTGGTCCCGCTCCCACTGCAGAACTCGGAAACAGGAATGTAGAGGTGAGAGTCTGGCTGGTCAGCTTACTAGAGACAAGGCCCAGGCTTTGCAGATGTTCTCTGAGGCTTGAGCCCTCTGCTGGGCCTCTTCACGGAGGCAGACACTAATGAGGCCCAAGAAATGAGGTCATTGTTTCTGGGAAGACATCAGTGAGAAAGCTGAGTTAGCTGAGACGAGTCGTTTCCATTCTTATCAACTCAACTTCAACATGGAACCTCGGAGGAGAAAACAGATGCAAGAGGACGGATGTGCTTTTTGGTGCCCAGGAGAATAAGGGGGTCAGTGATTCCCAGTCGGCTCTGAAGAAGGGGAGCTTAACAACTGCACTGTGTATTATTCCCGAGAAACCAATCAAATGCTCAGCAAAATAACACCAGAAGCCCTGGCCGGGTGGCCAAGCGGTTGGAGCAAGTTTCTGTTCACCAAAAGGCTGCAGATCTGATTTCCTGTCAGGGCCCGTGCCTAGGTGGTGGGTTTGATCCCCCGTTGGTGCACGCACAGGGGGCAACCGATCGATGATTCTCACATCGATGTCTCTCTCTCTGTCTCTCTCTTTTTCCCTTCCTCTCTCTCTAAAATCAACACACCTATCCTTGGGTCAGAATTTGAAAACGGCACTTTAATAGCAGCAATAACATCAGAAGACTGCCCAGCACGTCAGTCAGTCAATGGTAGTTTAAGTCCTTTTAAACAATTTGACAAATCCTGCTACATGTTAGGTACTGAAACACACTGATACAACAGAACAACAACAAAAAATATCTGCCCCTATTCCATGGAATTAAAACGGTCTATTAGTCATAATAAAGTGACTCATTGATCTTCAAGTGCTTTATGAGGTAGGATTGAACAGTACTGCTCTTTAAGAACAGGCATGCAAGACTCAGGAATATTATAAGTGTGACATGTCCCAGGCACTCAGCTGACAGGCCTCTCTCCCCTAGACCAGGCTGCTATTGGAGCCTGCCAGGACATTAGCCTGCAGAGCTCTAGCAAATTCTAAACACAGGGGCACGGGATCAGACCCCGCTAAGTTTCCACGATCTCTTTGCTCACAACAGCCCCAGGACACAGGACATATTATCACTTTGTTACAGAACAAAGCAGGGGCCAGGGGGGGCTGAGGGCAATATACTATTACCCGAAAGGAACCCCCCTGGTTCATTATGTCCACCGCCAGAGGAAAGAGGTCTCTCAAAGCCAGAGATTTGTGAAAAGGAAAGGAAATGTTTATTTAATGCTATACAAACTTAAAGTAGTGACCTAATGTCTTCATCAAAATCCCAAAGTCCCTTAAAACACCCACAAACACACACAGTCCTTCCTTCCCCCTTTGCCCAGTCTGGGGTACCGTATCTCAGGAAAAGAAATAGAAATCTGTGGCTCAGGCAGACCCCGGTTCTTCCCAGTAATCCGTGCTCGGCTGGTAGGCCTCCCTCAGTTCCCGGCACCATCAGCTGTGTCTCTGGGATCTCTGCTAAAGCCGGGTGGTGGTTCCCCCTTCTAAAGCTGTGGGGGTCCCCACTCTGGCAAAGCCACGAGGTTCTCTCTCCACTGCCCCAGCCGTGTGGACCTCTTTGCACATTGGCTGCAGGAGTCTCCACTCTTCCACAGCTGCGTGGTTCTCCCTCCAATGGCTGCCGCATCTGGGTTTAAATCCCCGCACCAATCTTCCTCTGCGGCTCCATTTCCGACTCCATTTCCGACTCCTCCTACAACCAGTTACACCTGCCAGCACTCATATCCTTCCAACTTTACTGGGCTGCCATCCTGAGTCTGGGCAGGTGTGGGCCCATATCATGGAGCCAATCTTCTCCAAGCTCCCACATGGACGCTATAACTCAGGAGACCTGCCTCCCAGTTACTTCCATTCCCCTGGCTCAGAGCTTGTCCACAGCTGTTTAACATATCTATGTCACCAGTTAAAGGTTATAGATATGTTAAATGCCACACCAGAGGTTAGCTGCAAAGCTGTTGCTATGCAAAACAGCTCTCAATGACCCTGCTCCATGTGACCCTTCGCCCAACCCACACCTGTGGGGAGGCGGTGAGGCGTCCTACTATTTCCTGGACACCTTGAGCTCTGGACTCCATTCCAAATCCCTATTTGGGGTCCCCTCTTGGCTGCACCCTGTTACAACCTCACTAATTCAGTGCTCCCTGCTCCTGATGGTACCTTCGGAGACAGGGCCAAGGAGACCCTTCTTTAATGGCCTCAGAACAGATTCCACGGTGCATCCAAAAGACTTCTGATGCCTGGAACAGACCCCCATGGACTACTCTTCCCCTGTGGCAGGGTTTGAAACTTGAAGAACAAAAATGCTGGGTCTCCCTTTGCCATCTGTTGCTCTCTGCCTCTCTGTGGATCATTCCGAACATTTTCTCTGTTCCTCACCGAGTTCCCATAAAAGCAGCAGAAGAAAAGTTTCTCATGAAATAAGAAGAAAAACTGGCCTCAATTAAACATGACCTGTTGACTCCGCTGCCATGATTTGTTTCTGAACATGAACACTAGTAATAAAGTTAAAATAGTCTTCGGGAGGAAGAGAGCACACTAGCCATGTCCCGTTTGGCCCAAATCAAGTCCCTCGAGTAGGAAATAAAGCGTCTTTCATGCCAAACACACGCGTTTATTTCTGAAAGAGATGTCTTGTTCACTTGTTATGAAAGATCAAAATAATTAGAAAAGCAACCAGGAAACCACACTTGGGGGAAAAGTGAGCCTATGGTGCCCATAAAACCCTGCAAATAGTTCATCGTTAGGGTGGCTGCGATGGAAGACTGGTCAGAATCGCTCACCTTCTACTGCAGGATTTATTTCTGACTCAGGTCACAGAGAACTGTCACTTTCATTTTGCAGCAAAATAATAAATAATAAAAGAATAACTCCCCACCACCACCTCTTGTATCACAGAAATTTTCATCGCCGTTTTATTATCCTTCAAAAGACAACACTGCTTGCTTTTCAGAATGCTAGGTCAATGGAACAACACACTTTCATATTAACTTAAAGTGCATTTCACAGCTTATTTCTGATTTTATGGCACTTCTTTCAGCTTCTGCCAGCAGAAAAAAAAATATCTGCTCTCACAGTGGAAGTCTGACAAGTTATTTCAACTATATTAACAGCAGGCTACAGTAAGTTGCTCTTTTGTGCTTTCTGGCATTCCTGCAGTTCCTAGCAGAAACAAGGGGTCAACATGCTGGAGTTTGGGGGATAACACTGGAATAACACTTAGTCTCCATTTTCTCTTAAGGAAGACATGAAAAGGAAAAGTTTCTGCCAAATACAAATTCTTGGCAATGTAGACCCAATGAAATGATCAAAAAAAGGTGTTCACTGTTCTTAAAGCCAACCAAGCAACCAACGGAAAGGCAGTGAGGAGAAGGTCTGTTTTCTGCATGTTACACAAATTCATTTACAATGGTCTCAGCCCAAATTCTCAGGAAAGTGGAGCATGAAGCATGGATCAAGGGAGGGGCTAGCCTTTTGTTTCTGAGATATGATAAGCCCACAGTATCGAGAGTGAGGAAAAAGGAAAAAGGAGCAATTAAGCGAAGCATTGTGGTGTGGTGTATCCTTGCACTGGCCACTGCTTTACAATGAGCTACCAAGGAACTGGCTGGTCTCTTGGAAAACATGCTTGCTCCCTCTTCTGCCAGACTTCCAGGGCAGGGTCCAAGGGAGGAAACAGCTCAGAGTGGTCCAGGGAACAGAGGAAGAAGGGCATCTTCGGTCTGGCTCTGTCTGGACTCCTATGTCATAGCTCATCACCAATGGGGAGCATTCTCTCCTGTGCTTTTTTGTTTGCGTCTGGCCCTCTGCACTCACACAGGCAGTTAAATCCCATCAGTGATGTTCCATTCAAGTTCAGAAGCAGAGGGAGACCTGGTTTAAGTGGGGAGGGAGCTGAGCAAGGAGGAGAAGGCTAAGGAAATCCATTCAGTTCAACTATTAGATCTGGGTCATAGATTTGATTCTGAGCTTTCCAACAGGCAAGACTAGAAAAGAACATTATCAGTTATATGGTTTGCCATACCCATAAAATTAGATCAAGCTAATTCCTCAGACTGTAACTCTTTCTGATACTGAATCATGAGCATTTATTTCCTATGGGACATGGACATAGTTTAAAGGAACAAATGTTATCCTCATTAAAGCAAATAAGAGAATGAGCTTCTCAGTGTTGTTTCCTCCACCCTTCAATGTTGAACAATGACATACTGGCAAAGCCGTTTCAGTAAATGCTATAGTGGTCTAACAAAGCAGCGGAGCATGATACATTTTCAAATGTACAAGGGAAAGCATCGATAGCACAGCCTTCAGGCAGCATCCTACAACCATCATTCTCTCAAATGCACGTTTGATATGTTTATGGCACCATTTATACTCTGGGTGAGTTTCACAGCTTCCCTTGGGATATTAATGTCTACCACATTGGGCCGTTCCAAGAATTCAATAACATAACCTATAGAAAATTCTGGGGACATAAGATTTGAAGCTCAACAAATGAGAGCTAATGACTCCTGGTGAATTTGGCAGGGAGAAGGGGAAAGGGCGGCCCAGGGAATTTCCAAGACTTGAAGCAGAGAGGCTAGAACAAAAAGTACCAGGAACAACTCCAGCAGGAGGGGCCATTCTGAGAGCAAAGACTTTTCTAGTTTGTGGTGGGCTGCACTGAAAGGGTCCAAAAGTTGTTTGTGTGAAGATGCTCATAAAGGAAAATATGGTGGCAGGGAAATGCCACCAGGGTGGCCACACAGGAGGCTCCTAGAGTTCTCTCCTACCACAGAAGCTACTCATGGTACAATGAATTCCCTCTGTGGGGAATCCAGAAACTAGCTGAGTGACTCGCATACATCAGATGATTGAGAAAATACCCACTTTGAAACAGGCGGATGCCACAAAACCTACCCCAGGCAGACTGTTCTACAATAGGAAAAAAACTGCAACTCCCAGCTTTGCCCTAGGGAGTGGAGGGTTGGGTGACATGTCTATCACACCACTTTTAAGGCCGCCACAGGAGGGACTGGTCCTCAAATCATCTAGCTCCACGAAAGTCAATGAGCCTTGAGTTCAAGAGCCCACAGGACTACAGCAAACAAAGAAGCAGCTGTTCACAGGCATGCAGGCATTCATCCTGGCCGTCCCTCCAGGGCTTAGCATAGAAGGAGCACAAAAACACCCAGCTCTCAGTCTTTCCCTGGAAGGGGTTTCACTGGTGCTTTATAAGCTGCTGCCTGAGGGTCTAGTTTCTAATCAGAATGCATCTGGGTGCTGACCACAATCCTTCCAGGAGCCTGAAGGAGCCAGGGGGCACTTCTCCCACACTCTCCCTCTGCCAATAAGTAAACCAAGCTCTGTCTTTGTCCTGGAAAGAGTGTGTCCACACATCCAGGACCCTAAATATGGTGGCTGTCACAGAAGGGATGGGCCCTCAAGTCACTTAGGTCTGAGAGCCAGTAGGGCCACGCATTCTAGAGTGCCAGGGGACCTCGGTGAACAACAACAAAGAGCCAGTTTGCAAATGGGTGTTAAGGACTTCCTACAGGCCAAGTGTCTGACTCAACATTTTCCCAAAGAAGATATACAATAGGTCCATGAGAAGGGCTCCAAGTCACTGAACATACGGGAAACACAAGGAGATACCGCCTCACACCTGTGATGATATCTGTTAGCAGAAAGAAATGAGATGACATATGCTGGGGACAATGTGGAGAAAAGGGAAGCCCAGCACATGATTGGCAGGAATGCAAACTGGTACAGCCACTGTTGAAAACAATATGGAGGCTCCTCAAGAAATTAAAAATAGAACTATAATGTGACCCAGCAATCCCACTTCTGGGTATAAACCCACAATAAGTAAAATCATTATCTCGAAGAGATGTCTGTATTCCTATGTTCACGACAGTGTTATTCACAATAGCCAAGGTGAGTGCGTGTGAGTGTACGTATATATTCAATGGAATATTATTCAGGCATAAAAAAGAAAAGCCTGCCATTACAACAACATGGAGGAACTTAGAGCACACTATGCTAAGTGAAAAAGCCAGACAGACAAAGACAAATACTGTATGGAATCACTTATGCGTGGAATCTAAAAAAAAAAAGTTGAACACATAGAAGCAGAGCAGAACAGTAGTTGCCAAGGGCTGGGGGTGGGACAGGACATGGAGATGTGGATAAAAGGGTAAAAACTTTCAGTGACAGATGAATTAGATCCAGTGACCTAATGTATAACATGATGCCCACAGTTGATGATACTTTATTGTATAACTGAAATCTGCCAGTAAGTCAGATTTAAGTGTTCACACCAGAAAAGGGTAAATATGTGTGGACTGAGTGAATCCTTTCACAAAGTGCATATATACTTTTATATGTACGTG
Organism: Tonatia bakeri; assembly: GCA_004024845.1. Lineage (NCBI taxonomy): Eukaryota > Metazoa > Chordata > Mammalia > Chiroptera > Phyllostomidae > Tonatia > Tonatia bakeri. The sequence goes on along the minus strand of PVIA01000306.1, from coordinate 426,368 downwards.
TGTGTATATACACACATATACGCAATCCTTATGTTGTACACTTTAAATGTATTACAGTTGTACTTGTCAGCTCTACCTCAATAAAGCTAAAAAGATGAAGACAAATATGGTCGCAAGTTTGGTTTAAAAGCCATGTGGTTAAGAAGAATCTTGCACAAAGAAAAATTCCTGAATTACTAACCCTCTGCTAGGAATAGCGTAGGTACATCTGACTTTCTCCACTGAGTTACAGAATTTCACATCTAATATCCTAAATCTCCCGAGTTGGTTTTAAGTCATATCTATGTTTTTCTAGCCCTACGAGTGTTTACTCATTTACATCTTATTTATTGCCTCCTCTCTCGGTCCTGGTTTCTCTTGTTGATTCTTATCAGTTCAGTACAATTAAAGGAAAGGCCTACTCCTAATTAGTAGATGTTATAAAATGGCAATGTGATAACACAGATGTCAGTGCATTTATTTGGCAATAGGGCCAGAAACTTTAAAATCAGTTTTGCTTTTTCAGCGCATCAAATTCAACAAGGGCTTGCTGAGCTACCCGCCATTGCCGCGAGAATAAACAAAGTAAAAGAGCGATGTAATTTCTGTACTTTAGGAGTTTGAGATCTAATAAAAAATTTTAAAAAACTCCCCATGTAGATCAATAATAAAATAAAATGTTGAAAATAAACATGGACCTGAATAGTGCCGGCTGGTGTTCACAGGACGGGGCGGAAAAGCTGGGAAAGGAAAGCATGGGGAGCTGCTGGTAGACCAGTGAGGAACAAAAGCATAAACTCTGTCCTCAGACAACTGGACCTTCGTTTCTTTGTTTTTCCTTTTGTGGGGTGGGTCCCGAGTCCAAATTTGCAATGTCCGGAAGCTTGAAAACAGCAGAGAGTTCACGCTTCAATCAGGAATCATTCCGAGTAATCAGAAGTTACTGCGAGTCTCTCCTTCTGCAGTGTGAAGAGAGTATCCCTACCCCATATCACCCACCACCCCCCAAAAAAGAAGAATGAAGAAATGGCATGCTTAAAAGGTAAACAAAATGCAAAATCATTTAATTTCCACATGAGATTTTGTTCAAGAGGAGAAACTAGAAACCCCTAGTACTTGAGATTACAGCGCCCGTCTCCAGAGAGGAAGCAATGCTATGAGAAAAAATGGCTCCATTTCAAGACAGATTTTCAAAATTATTATAGCAAAGGACAACATTGTAAGAGTGAAGGTGTTATCAAATTGGTGAGGGACTTGTAAATGCTGTGTCCCTCTTGCTGTATTTTGTGCAGAAGTGACCTTCAGCGTCCTTTCCAGGTAGAGCTGATTTTTGTCCCGATGGGTATACTGATGACAAGGGCGTACGCTCAGTGGAAGCCAGATCAAAAGACGTTACGTGAAAGCCCTCTCCTGGCAGATTATTCCCTCTTTGGCCTCTTTAATAGGGAAAAGGTATGCAGCCTGAGGATAACAGAAACATTTAAAATAGGGTTTCAATTCTGTTTTAAGTCATTCTTTATTATAGTCAGTTTAATAGTGTCCCTCAGAAAGATAGTTCCAAGTCCTAACCCCCAATCTCTGGGACTGTTACTGTTATGAACTGAATGTTTGTCCCTCCCCCCTGGGATTCGTGTGCTGAAATCCTAACCCTCAGTGCGATGGTATTGGGGGGGGGCAGTCCTTGGGAGTTAATTAGGTCGTGAGGGTGGAGCCCTCATCTAGTGCCTTTATAAAACAGACTCCAGAGAGCTTTCCCATCCCCTTTCTGCCATACAAAGATACAACTGAAGATGGTATTTTGCAAACCAGAAGAGGGCTCACACCAGCCTCTGGCAATGCTGGCACCCAGCTCTTGGACTTCCACTTCCAGGACTGTGAGAAGTAAATTCTGATGTTCATAATTCATCAAGTTTGTGATACTTTGGTAAAGCAACCTGAGCTAAGATGTGCCCTTATTTGTACAAAGGGTACTGGCAGATAAAATTAAGGATTGTGGGATGAGATCATCCCAGACGTAGGTGGGGCCCTAAACCCAAGACATGGTGTGCTTACAAGAGAAAAAGAGACCAGAGGAAAACACCTGAGCACAGAAGGAGAGATTGAAGCAATGACGCTACTGATAAGGAACCCAAGGATTACCGAGAGCCCCAGGAGACAGGAGCGTGGAAGAGATTCCCTCTCAGAGTTGCCAGAAAGAACCAGTCCTGCTGATGCCTTCCTTCCAAATGTCTGGCCTTCAGAACTGCCACAGGATCCATTTCTACTCTTTTAAGCCATTCAGTCTGTGATAATTTGCTATGGCAACCCTATGTGTCTACTTTACTCTCTCAAGAATAAGAATTTCAAAAATAATTTTGAACAAACCAGAAAAGCCCATCTACTCTGTTTTATCTTCCTGTGTTCATGAGAACAGTTCAGGTAAAGGGATTAGTTTTAAAGAAAAACCAAGGCACAAATACTTTGCTGTAAACATTATACACAAACCCTCATTAATTGGGACTAATTGGAGGGAAGACACTTCTGTAATAATAAAGAATAATGGTAGAATATTTTTACATACACACATATTATCAAATAGAAGTTTATTGCATATACGATCTCACTTATATACGAATTCTAAAAAAGCCAAACTCATAGCGACAGAGACCAGAACGGTGGATGTTAGGGGCGGGGGCTAGGGGAAATGGGAAAATATTGGTCACAGGGTACAAACTTCTAGTTATAAGGTAAGTTCTGGGAATGGAGTGCATAACAGGATGGCCAGAGTTTATTAATTCTGTATTATATACTTGACATTTGCTAAGAGAATGGATCTGAAATGTTCTCACCACAAAAAAATGCAATTATTTAAGGTGATGTGTTAACTACCCTTGTGATAATCACTTCACAAATACATGTGTATCAAATCACAACATCACAGTGTTACGTGTCAACTGTATCTCAATAAAGCTGGAGAAATGGAAAAAAAAAGGAAGACGTTTATTGGATGTCCTGCTGTTGTTAACAGACACCTCCTTCATGGGAACTACAAGCAAGGCTCACATGCGTTAGTGTGGCCGGCTCAGCCGTGACTTTGGGGATCTGGATGCTTGTCTCCCATCCTCCCTCCAATACCCTCTGCACCCAGCAGCGGGAAATCACCTGCACAGTACAGTCACTTCCTCTGTGCTTTTGTACACACTGTTCTCTTTCTCTAAAACTCCTCAGTGAACACCAGTAATCATTTATGTAGCTGCTACCATTGATGGACCAGTTAAAGTGGTAAGCGTTTTACAGACATTGTATCGTTCACATAATTTTTATAACCCTGAAATATATATACGTGTGTGTGTGTGTATAAAATCAGTTCTGCTTTACAGATGGGGGAACAGTCAGAGTGGTCAAGTAATATGCCCAAGGTCACACAAGTTAGTAAGTCTTGATTTGAAACTCTAAGTCTCTGATACCTGAGCCCATGCTCACATACTTTCCTCTTCTGAGTAGAGCTCCTACTCATTCTTCAAAACCCCACTGAATGTTGCCTCAGCAGAAAGACATTCCAACACCTCCAGCAAGTTTAGTATTTTTAGGCCACTATTTGTATCTCAGTATCATGTCTGATATCCTTGGACATTATCTAGGAATATCTACCCTTGTAATTGATCAAGAGAGAACATTTCAGGAAACATACACACTTGTGGAGTCCATTTTTTTAATTTGTGGTAGTTACCTTCCACAAAGTCACTGTGAACTCGCTAAATTAGTATGTATGAATCACTGCTCTTAAAGAAGTATATACACTCGCACAGATCATAACCTTAAATCCTAAAGTAAACTCATCCTGGCAGGTCCCATTTTCTTTATTTTACAAAAGAGAAAATGAGGTTCCTTATTATTAACTGACTCACCCCCCTAACGGGTGCCAGAGTTGGGGTTCAGCTGGCCCCAAGGCCAGAGCGTCTTGCACAAAACTGCACTACTTGGGCCACCCCCGTCCTCCAGCTGTCCCTGTATGAGAGCTGAAACAACAAGAAGCGAGAGCATCGCCCAGTTTAACCTAGCCCGGGAACTCACTGACAAATTTCTCGATGCTCTGCACATGTCCCTGAATGACTGCAAAAGCACTGCGGGTACTGATTTGGGGGTTACAGATACATTTCATCCCACAGGCAAATTCACAAATGCAGAATCTGTGAAGGGTAAGGGTCAATTCTATTTAATATGATTCGACATATATGTCAGGTACATATATATGGTTATATACTCCTATGCATTTGTATATATAAAAACATATATTTATACAGACACATCCATAATATGGATGTGTGTGTGTAAATATACGCATGGATGCCTGGCTGATACACTCATGAAACATGCAGTTGCCAAATACAGGGTAAATTGTCCAGTAAGGAAGTATGATGAGATCCCTTTTCTGTGGATTCTGAGTTTTCTGTGGATTCTAAGAAACCTTGGTGGTCCTTGCCCTTGAATGCATATGAACTCTACCTGCCCCTGTTTGCACAGACATTGAGACCTCCTACCCACCTCTTCCTTAGCCTTTTATTGACAGTGAAAAAGACACTTGAGGTGAAATAGAGCCCCGCACTCTTCATTTCGTCACTGCTCAGAGCCAGGACCACCTTCTGCTGTCCAAGGCTGCCATGGCTGAGCATCCGGAGTTTCTGAGGATGGGGCAAACACAGTGTCTGATTGCAGGACAGGAGCTGGATATATTGCTTTTGGTTATGAGAACTCTGATATATAGTGCTGTAGGGACCTCTGGGGGCTTGTGTGCTCTCTGTGAAAGGAAGCTTATCTTACCTGAAAGCAGAAATTTTTGAATAATTCATTAAAATTTCCTGCTTCTTTCTAGCTCAGGGATCTGTTTAATGGTTGACTGGATTAAGGTAGGGATGCAAGGCCTTTGGGAGGCGAAACTCTTCTTCTTCTTACACTTCATGCATATTCTAGGGCTTTGGAGTATCTTATTTCTTCCATCACCTTGGCTATTTGGGACTGCGACACCAAACTAGTCGATGAGACCGATCTAGGTTCAGGGTCAGGGGCAATAAGTCAGGGATAAAAATATCCCAAGTGATTCCTCTAGAGGTAAGATAAATACTCCATTAATCTACACCCTGACCCCTCGCCCTTCCCTCCTTGCTCCCCCCAAAAACTTCAAACTCTTTTCTCACACACATCAGCTATAAAATCTCCTTCTAGCTTTGATTGTGTCCTTGTGTTCCTCGAAACACTGACACACAGAGAGTTCAATAAAAGCTGCAGTACCCTTGTCCCAGGACGGGCAGAGGTGGGAGCAGCTTCACCACTGAGTGATGGAATTGGTAATGGGAGAGGAGGGGGTGGAATTATACATCAAGCCAAAGGGAAAAAAAATAACCTCTGTAAAAAATGGAAACTGGAAAGGAACAGAAAGGCAGCATGAACGTCACTTTATGTCTAAAGCTGCTTCTAAACTAAAGGTTAAGAAGTTTGACTTTGAACAAATTTTTCCTAAACCCTTTCACTTCCATTCAAGATATCTGAGTGATCAATCACGAGTCCAATCAAAGGGGGTGAGGATGATAACCAAGCCCTCCTTAAAAGTGGTCAGCCATTTCACACAGGACGTGATTAGATAGAATGATAACACCGGACTTCTATTGTGAGAAGTGGATTGGCCAGAAAATCCCATTTGCTATTCACAGTTTTCATTTCCTTCTCTAGGGTAATTTCCACTGATGCTTTTTTAGTTACCGTTTTAAAATTTGTTTTTGGTGGAACTAATATCTGCAGTGCTATTTTCTGTCCTTTCATTTTGCTTTTCATTATGCTTTTCTCACCTTTCTTCCCTCATTTGGTCCAGGATATTTTATGAAAGTAATATAATTCATCCTCACTGAACTCCCAATAATAAGGTTTTAGAACACTTTATGGTTTTAAAAACTAGGTGCTTTTTAAAAATTATTTTAGAAGTATCTTGACACGAGGCACCTACCAGACTTTAAGTGACTCACACATTTACATTTCTTTCAATAAGTTCAGGTCTCACTCGCTCCTCTGGCAGATGGTCACGGTGTGCCAGGCACAGTCCTAGGCTCTAGAAATTCAGACATGAACAAGACACTCAGATGCTTGCCTTTGCATAATTTTTATTCTACTAGGAAAGACAGTTAAACAAGAAAACTATCACTCAAGTCTTGGTAAGTGCTAAGAAGGAAACTAAAGCATTCAAGAGAGTTGGGATCACCACCGTCGCCATCACTAAGCCCAGAAAAGTGTCAACGCTACGAACACACAGGAAAACCCATGGTCCTACAGTTGCTTCTTAGCCCGGATCTTATGCTGACTGTAGATTTATTCACTGAATTGTCTGGGGGCTCTGCAGTTGAATCAGAATATGATCTGTCATTTTCAATATACAGTAGGTGGGCTCATTTGTGCTTTAATCGCATCATATCATAACTATTCACAGACTTTCAAAATCATTTCTATTCAGACCTGTGTCCTTATCCGACCTTGACATACTGAATGCATTTATGAAGCCTACCATTTCTTCCTTTCTCTTTTAATCTGAGTTATGGCTGAACTATTGGCCACACTTGGTTAATCTTTCTGTACCTTTAGGCTGAAATCTTTGTGGCTACAAACTGCTGTGATAAAACTTTTTAAATGACTAATTTTTATGGAGAAGATCTTCTTTGATCATGAGATTTTTTTTTTCCTTTCTTTTTGTCTCCGATTTCATTCTCAGCCACAGCCCATCCTTACTTATCACCTAAGGTTTTCATATACTTTTTTTTCTTCTATAAGGCAGTAGACAATCTGTAATTCCTATAAACTTATATCTGAGAACAAATTACTGCCATGCAATCAGATCAAGCTGCAGATTATTTCTTAATTTTGATATTGATTACTCATTTGTTGGCAAGTAAGTCTATCTGACTTTGTTAGTTTGATGTAGTTACTAAATAAAGTTATAACCTTAGATGTCTATCTCAGCCTGGTCCTCCCTCTCCATTCCAGAGTAAACTTGGAATGAATTATTAATTTCTGTCTACTTCTTCAATGATAAATCTTAATAAATACAAAAAACAGTGATATCCAAGTACTATGATAGAAGAATATTCCACCCATAGATGTATCTGTATAGACTAATGAAAATTGACCATTTAAAAAACTACACTTTTCTAACAACTGTTGATTAAGGTGTGCTGATCAAATCAAGTTGGTATTCCACACAGAATCTCATGAGTTTAACAAATAATACATTGGATTCCTAAAACCTGCCTTTTCTTATTTAGAAAAATATAGTTCCTAAGGTAATTACAGTCAATTAACTATAACTTTTTCCAACCTTTTAAGCAATATGACTGGCTGGAAAATTAATGAATCTCTTATTAGCCACAAATTAGAATAATAGCTACTTTTCTCAAGAACTTTATATGGATTAGGCACTATTCTGTGCATTTTTTAATGTTGCATGAATAATCATCCAAACAGCCCTCTAAGGTTTAATAGAGAGCCTTACTAAACCACCTATCCAAGAACATACTGCAAAAGTCTAAACTATTATATGAATTCAGCTTCTTGTGAACTTGAGAACTGAGATTATTTCAACTATACCAAATGGTCTCTAAAAAAATAATCACTCTTATACATACTATAATGAAAAAGAGAAAATACAAACAAAAAGTTTTTCCCTTATAATCTAGAGAGATAAAAATTCTAAATTATTAGAAAAAGTAACACAAACTTAAAAGCAAAAGAAAACAATTACTTTAAATTTTTTAAAATAAAAATTGTCTTACCGTCCCAAAGAGTACAAAATTTTTTCCAGGCCATTCCAAAAATAAAACTTTATTTTCTTTCTTTCTGATGGATCATAATAGGCTAACATTGTGCATCGCATTGTCATGGCAGATGAATACATCACTCATGGCAACCGTTTTCTGGAGTGTAGATGTGACTGGAGACTATTTTGTGAAGAGCACCCCTACCACAGTGAGTTCTCATAAAGATGCCCCTTTTCCTTTGCAGCTATAGTTGCTATTTGCAAGGCTTGTTTCTCTTTATAGTTCTGTTTTTTAACCACATAACCTACCTGAAGGCTCTGCTGAAAATGATCTACCCCATTTCTGCTTAGTGCATACCAATGTAATCTGTCAAATAGGGCAATTTCCCAGAAATCAAGATGGCTATGCTCCATTGTCCCAGGCAGTTTGCATAAGCCTCCTATGGTTACTGCACTTAAGCTCATTCTGTAGCAGCTGTTTGGGTGCCTGCTCTCATCCACATTCTCTGCTTGGACAACCCCGATAAACTGTTATGACAAGTATCACTTTAAAGGACTAATCAACACGAAATGTGCAAAACGTCTGTTAATGGACAGGATGTGTTCTTCGTGATTTGGTTTGGGTGACGGTACTGCATACAAGAAAAGACAATGTACAAGCCAAATGAGTAGCTAAAATAATTGATCTCATGAAAGGTCATGGAGAATGTGGCAAATGAACTTGGTTTGGAAGATAGGCAAGATTTTTAAAAACGGGGGCAGGGAGAGCAGAAGACATTTAGCAACTATTACTAGTAGAAAACTCACTATGTCCCAAGCACTGTTCTGAGGACTTTATATGCCTTATCTCCATGAATTCCCACAGCAAATAATTAAGGTTTGCCCTGGCTGGCGTAGCTCAGTGGATTGAGCTCGGGCTGCGAACCAGGCATCGCAGGTTCGATTCCCAGTCAGGGCACATGCATAGGTTGCAGGCCATGTCCCCCAGCAACCACACATTGATGTTTCTCTCTCTCTCCCTCTCCCTTCCCTCTCTAAAAATAAATAAATTAAAAAAAATAATTAAGGTTTGTATTGATATTTTCTCCAACTTTATAGATAAGCAGCAAAGGTTCACACAGTCTTTTGATCAAGTGCAGGAACAGAAATTCAAAGATACAAGACCAGCACAAGTAGCAGCCATCTCAGATTGCTTTACAGCTCATGCAGGGTGGTTCCGGGCAGAACACAGGTGGGGGCTGACACTGGCACGCATCACCAAGGAAACCCCAGGGCCAGCATACCCGGTGGACAACTACAGACCATGTCGGATCACCACCACCACCCTGCCCCTGCACAGCTGATCCATCCTCCAAGGAGGATGGAGGTTGGTGGTCAGTGGGCACAGCCACTTCTTGCGGCAGACTAGCCTGCATAATTCTCTTCCATTCACCTGCTAACAGGAATCAAGGCTCAAATACAAGAGGAGGGTGTACTCAGCCCACATGAAGGGCACACCTCAAGTACCCTTCTTGGGTGATGGGGAGGCTGTGCCACTGGGGCCTACGGAGCATCTACCACATTAGGCCATGCTACCATGACATGGAGTCCTAGCAGATCTACCAAACACAGGGAGGCTGACAAAATGAGAAGACAAAGAAACATGGCCCAAATGAAAGAACATATCAAAACTCCAGAAAACAGGACTAAGCAAAATGTAAACAAGCAATCTACCAGAGGCAGAACTCAAAAACACTGGTTATAAGGATACTCAAGGAACTTAGTAAGGACCTCACCAGCATAAAAATCATCCAGTCAGGAACAAAGGATACACTAATTGAAATGGAGAACAATTTACAAGGAAATAACAGTAGAGTGGATAAAGCTGTGAATTAAAATCAATGATTTGGAACATAATGAAGCAAAAGCAAAACAAAACAAAACACAAACAAATCACTCAGAACAACAATAAGGAAAAGAATCCAAAAACATGAGGATAGTGTAAGCTGCCTCTAGGACAACTTCAAGAAGCCCAACATTCACGTCATATCAGTGCCAGGAGGAGAGGAGAAAGAGCAATAAATTGGAAATCTATTTGAAAAAATGATGAAAGAAAACTTTTCTAATTTGGTGAAGGAAATAGAATGCAAGTCCAGGAAGCACAGAGAGTCCCAAACAGGATGGAAGCAAAGAGGTCCATTCCAAGACACATCATAATTAAAATGCCAAAGATTAAAGATAAGGAGAGAACCTTAAAAGCAGCAAGAGAAAAGCAGTTAGTTACATAGGGGAGTTCCCATAAGACTGCCAGCTAATCCTCAAAGGAAACTGCAGGCTAAAAGGGACTAGCAAGAAATATTCAAAGTCATGAAAAGCAGGGACATACAGCCAAGATTTCTCTACCCAGCAAAGCTATCATTTAGAATTGAAGGTCAGATAAAGAAAAACAGCTAAAGGAATTCATCATTATGAAAGTGTTATTATATGAAATGTGAAAGGGACTTATTAAAGAAAAAGGAGAAGATCAAAATTATGAACAAAATGGCAATAAATACATATTTATCAACAACTGAATCTAAAAAACAAACTAAGCAAAAGAAGTACAGAGGCAGAATTATGTATGGATACAGAGAACATTTCGATTATTGCCAGATGGGAGGGGTATGTGGGGGAATAGGTGAAAATATGAGGGTATTAAGAAGTACAAATAGATAATCATCTAACAGCCTTGGGGATGTAAACCACAGTACAGGAAATGGAGTATCCAAAGTTGGACGCATGACCCATGGACATGAACCATGGTGTGGGGGTGGCCTGAGGGAGTGGAGTGTGCTGGGTTGAGGGGGACAAGGGGATAAATCTGGGACAACTGTAACAGCATAATCAATACAATATAATTAAGAAAAACAAACACTATCAGAACATTGGAGCACTCAGAAAAGTCAGCTGGAAGGAGCCGCTGACATTGCTGCAGGCAAATGGGCAGGTACCTTTGGAGGTCCCTGAGCAGGGTAAGGATATGATGCAGGAACGGCTTGCAGAAACGGAAGGAGAAAATTACTGGTAATGAAATCAGGTAAAAGCAACAGTTGACATTCATATTAAATTAGTCAAAACTGTGGAGTTAGTGTAAGAAGAGAAAGAAAGGAAAAGCTGTTTGGGTCACAGAAAAGAACAAATCAAAGAGGCGTATTTTGCACTTGTCTGGTAAGGAAAAGGGCTTCTATCCCACCAACTCTCACTCAGATGAGTTAGAGTTTTTAAGCCATTGATCTGGGAACAAAGGAAGTGTGAAAAAATACTGTATTATTTTAAAAATTAAGTCTGTTCTCAAAATTTTTTGCCTTAGTGCCCACCCAATCTTAAAATGATCTTTTGTATTTTATGAAAAATAAAATTTCATTTCAGGAACAAACTAATGAGATGTGGTTATAACGATAAAAGTGTAGCACAAATATGAAGTCCAAGGAGGAAATTGTTTTTAAATATATATATATATATACATATATTTATGTGTGTATATATATATGTGTGTGTGTGTGTGTGTGTGTGTATTCTTTTTTTGCTTTATTGTCCTTGCCACGTTTTACAAGCAATCCTAGTGCTGGTTTTTCTGTAGCCAGGTACACATTTCCTGTGACCCGGAGAATTGAACACTAGGTGGATGGATCAATGTTGAGATCTTATCAACAAGGCCTGAGACATTATTGGCCAATTAGTCAATTGATCACCATTTAAAAAACCGCAAATATAAAAATATGCGCAGACCGCTATCTCAGGAAAGAGATATTGCTCTACATCCATCAATGCGCATGTGGAACAGGAGTGGCAGGACAAGAACCAGGACGGGCGTTTTCCGGTAGCCATGACCGAGGACGGACAGAGTGCTGCTGAGTCTGATCTAACGAAACCCAGTCACACCGCACGGGGTTTCTCCCTCTGAAAACAATATTCCCCACCTCCCAACAGGAATTCCTCCCCGATAATTTGCACTTCATGATCCAGCTTACAGTGGGTTTTACAAAACTTGGATTTATTTTTCCATGCCATCTTTATTTGCCCTTGATTTGCATGCGGATACCTCCTTTGCATTCCTCTTTCAATAGTTGCCAAGTTTTGCCAAGACTTATAAAGAAACTTTCCGTAAACAAAACCTCTGTGAGGAAGATCAGCATAATACTTTGAATGAATACTGTATGACCACAACTCTCTTGCTAAGATCAAAGAACAGGAGAAGAATGTCAAGGTTAGGGAAGAATAACAGATTTGCCAATTTTCTATTTTTAAAACATCTGGTTATTTCCTTATGCAAGGGCTGTAATGTGGTAGCAGGGGGTAGAGACAGCACATGTCTGTGTTCATTCAGAAATAAATCCTATGTGTGCATATGTTTCCACGTCATTTTTCTTTCATAACTAGGCGACTGCAATCCCTGGAGACGCAACAACAGAAAGAGAGCCCAGAAACTTGAGCTACACTGCAAGGAAGATGAGAAAGATGAATCATGAGGGCATCTCCAATAGATACGGAAGAGCCAGACTGAATGCTGGTCTTTTTACGTGCCCAAAATTAAAAGCCTTAATTAGGAATCATGAAGTCATTGATTTTTTTAGGTCTGAGAGTTAATGGAATAATGATTTTTAATTGAGCACGGAGGATCTTTAAGTCACTTTCAAAAAACAACCAGGTGCCTGGATAGTCACATGGATAGTTCAGGAAAGTGAAGGGAGATTTACAACACGCATTTCGTCAGCCAGCCCAGATTCGTAGTTAAAGACGGAAGGTGGAGAAACCTGCATGATGCACAAATTATTTTCAGGACTAAATCCGACACATTAGTGCAACTGTGAAAGATGGACAGTATTATTTAACCTGTGAAATTATCTAATTCATTATTTTCCAAACTACTTGATTAACCTGTAACTTCCATATAATCAGAAACATGTTTTTGAAGCACAGATGCCTGATCAATATTCCTTAATTAAGATGTTGTCCTAATATTTATGTTCGTTAGATAAATAATTTGATTTTTCCATGTCCTCAAGGCCTTGACAGATACAAAGGAAATTGATGGCAGATGAAAACTGGTTGTTTTGGACTGTGTGCGAAATGACCTTTTTAGGCCTTTTTTATTCTCTTGCAGCTTTCTGTCAATCATGTTGTTTATGAAATTTTCCTCAGTTGAAATTTTACTGGCAACCATTCCCTTTTCCAGACTGTCTTCTACTTCCTGTTTACATACATGCTTTTATCCATTTCGTCTTTCAGGATATAACATATTCCAGGTAATATGTACCATATTTGTTTACAGCCCTGCTTCCTGGCCATGCCTGACGCCAGGCTGGCTGCAGATTCTTCTGCCTCCACGGAATCGCCTCTCTTCCCTCTCCATCTGTCTCTCCCACCCATCCCTCCAGAATCAGCTTGTTTCACTCAAGCTCCACTCTTGTTTTTGGCCACTCGAACCCACAGTGATCTTGGCCGCTACATCTGAGACATTCTTGTGCTGATCTACATAATTAGTGTACTCTTAACGTTGTTACTTAACTTCTTTGTCAAACAAGTCTTATTTGCTGACAAGTTGGCAAGCTCCGTTGTAGGGACTTTATTAAGTACTTCTAGCCCGGAACCAAATACAGTGCCTATTTCGTGCTTAAACTGATGGGTTACAGGGAAGGAAGAGTGATGAAATGGCGGACTGACTGACAAGGAAGGCCTGAATCTGACAGGCTGCCCAGAAGTTGCCAGGCACATAAATTAAGTCAGGGAGCCTGAGGGAAGAGCCCGTGTCCCAAGGGCGTAAGGAAACACGGCACAGGAGACTACTTTTATTCACTATGATGAAACACAACAGCAACGCTTCACGTCTCAGAGGATCTGAAAGCCAGCTCTTTGGAGTCTGTTGCCGCAAACTGCCCCTCTCCCCCAGCAGTGAACACGTGATACAAATTGATACCATGGAATACTAGAGAAATTATTACACAGCAGGAACTCCCCCAAGCCTGCACGCTTCTTACTACAGGTTAGGGTGCAGGGCGCTCAAACTACAGCCACACCCACCAAAGGAGCCAGTGGAAGACCGGGTTACATACCCTTCTGCATCTGAAAAGTACAGGCGATGTTAAAGCAGACAGGTATTAGAGATAAAAACCAAGAGAGAAATATATCACTGAAATATGGTTTTATTTTATTTTTTAAAAGGTTTTATTTATTTTACTTTTAGACAGAAGGGAAGGGAAGGAGAAAGAGAGTGAAAGAAACATCAACGTGTGGTTGCCTCTCATGTGCTCCTTACTGAGGCCCTGCTCACAACCCAAGCCTGTGCCCTGACTGGGAATTGAACCAGTGATCCTGTGGTCTGCAAGCCAGCACTCAGTCCACTGAGCCACACCAGCCAGGGCTGAACTATGCTGTCTTTTACAACATACGCAGTGTAGTATCCATGAAAAACCTTTTTTGACTCTAAACAATGCTTGCCTTCTTCTTCCTGATACTCACCTGGACTTATTCTTCCCAAACTCTGCTGTGTGTCTGCTGTCCTTCCTAATCCCCTTCTGTCTTACGTAAATCTTGGCCACATTTTTCTTTTTCCACAATATTCAATCCTGTTAGTTTATAGCGGAAGAAAATGTCTCCCAGATAATATTCAAACAAAAGATTTCACTTCCTTAACAACAAAAACAAAGACAGTCTAAAAACTTGGGGAAAACGTTCATCTGGTTTGGAAACTGATTCGGATATTCCCTAGGTTTCGGCAACTCTGTCAAACTGGACAGGCAGTCTGCTGATTAATCTGTTTCAGTAGAGGACCAGAATCTACTTCACGCTTTAGACTACAGTGGGCTTCCTGCAGCGTTTCATCCAGGCAGCCTGCCTGCAGAGAAGGAAGGCAAGTGTGGACTTCTGACGTTTAAATGCTTCCTTAACAAGTCACTTTTGGGGGTAACGTGTTTATTTTCATGATTATTTGTTTAGTGTCTGTTTTTCCCATTAAAGCCCCTGAAGGCAGGAATGGGTTGCCTTCTTCAATGAGGTGTGCGTAGTGTCATGGTGTCAGCAGAGGGACCGACACAGACAACGAAGACTGAATGAGTAAGTGGGCACTTGGCTTATCGTTAGAAAATAGGACCCTAAGATTCAATAAGACAGTCCCTAATCCCCAAGTACTCACTGAATTGCTTCAGTTTTAGACACCAAGAAAAACTGTCAGAAATTCCCCATTTGTATTTTTTTTAAGTATAGTACATTCACAGAAAATATTCCTTGGAAAATAGAAAAACAAAACAAAACAAAAACAAACCTCCCTAACCACTATTTTGCTGTTTTTATGCTTTTTGTAGTCCTCATATTTTCGGAAAAATATACTAGAGCTTTAGATGATGTGAGTGAAAGCCAAGCAAGGATGGGTGTAGGAAACGCAGAGAATATAATGAAATATGTGGAGAAATGAGTACATTAAAATGGGGAGGAGGGAATTTCTCACAAGGTAAACTATGCAGGCTTTTCTGAGAAAACCACATATGGGTTCTCTAAAGGCAGTTAGTCATCCGAAAGCTGAGTCTCTCCGTCCTGGCGGACAGTTTTTAACGGGTGAAGGGAGCAGGCGGAGGCTCGTGGCTCAGAGCTGCACGTTTGCGATCCTGGAGGAGTCGAGGCAGATGCGGCTCCATTTAACAAGGTGTGTCATAAATCTGGGATGCTTGGATATACGCTCTCAATATTGAAGAGAAAAATGGATGGAAAATTCTAGCATGAATCTGAAGAGGCTCTATCTTAAAATCATGTATTCATTGGGATATGCTGTAGTTATATTTGAAATGTCTGTGTGCTGTTTACATAGAAAAACGTGATTTGGTAAAAAAGAAATACAGTTAAAAATTGAGGGAAAAATCTCTAACAGTAAGGAGATTTTGTAAACAAGGATGAGAAGTCTTAAATTCTTACTCTACGCAGCCTGACTTTAATGCCCTCGATAATTCAGTATGAGTGGTAAACATATGTTGTACTTGGCTATTTCTATATCTCTCCATTTTCACTTCTCTGACATTTCCAAGCTTCCGTTCATATTCCCCGTGGCTCTGACCGTTGTTATAGATGGCTGGGCCCACTGACACCCACGTGAAATGCAACTGGTGTCTGAGTCAGTGGCTGATCGGGAACGTCACAGGAGACGTTCAAGATTGGCTCCACAAAGCTTAAAAGAGAAAATGTATTAAGTCTTTCAGCCTTAGTTAAAATTCAGCTTAAACAGTGATCGTGTTTTTAGGAAATGTATTAAACCAACTTTCCTGCTACACAAATTTTACTCATTCCTGGGGAGAAACTGTTTTTGAAAGTTTGGGAGGGATTATATTTTCCCTTCTGGTTTATTGAAGTTCATACCAGCCATTGGATATTACAAACACATAAAAAATGGAATCTAAAAGAATTTTAAAGTTTAAAAATGTGGTTTCTTGTGTTTTACTTAAAATTCATTTTATGTGAGGATTACTTCTATAAGGAAACCTTTACTTAGAGGTAGGAAAACAGTCTGTATGGATTAAACATTTTTTCCCATTATGTAATATTTACCCACGTCTGTCAGGGGAAAAATGTGTTTTATAACTTTGGTGGGAAATATTTTCTTCCCAGAAAGCTGTCTTAGAGCATTTGATAAGATTTAAAAAGTTCAAGCGCAAATGTCAAACTTGAATCCACACATCAGATCACACCTGTGGGTGATAGGAAATTGTTTCTCCCAGAATATTAAAAGCCTGTTATTTTTCCATAATATTATCTTTAAGGTGGCATGGGGCACTCAGATTGGTCATTTGGTTTCACAGAAAACCAAGATATGGCTACACATAACTCTGGAAGCCATCATGGCTTATGTACATGAACTTGCTATTAAATAGGCAGGGCAGAGGGGGAGAAATACCAAAGCAAGAAAAATATGCAAAATTAAAATGCGTTTCCCATTGCCTCTCTTTTCACTTGAACTGGTTCCCAAGCAAGACTTCCATTTCATTTAAAGAATTCTTTAGAGTCTAACCACACTGAGAGCCAGAATGAAGTGGCTCCGGGAGGGAACATTATGGCTGTAACGTGCCTCTATTTCTGTACCCCATTTACCTCATAAAGCCTGATGGATGACCGCACGGCATGGCCTCAAATGCACGCAGGTTCCTAGTCGGAACTCCTGCGCGAACATTACTAACATTATGTATACATTTGTGCTGTGAGATGTTGGTGTGGAGGAGTACGTCTTAAAAGAGAGAGTGCTTTCTCTCAGCATTACGAAGGTTATAAACCACTGTATATGCATTCAGTAACTTTAAAATACTGCCCAGAGGATGGTTGAGAGGCAGGCATTTCGGAGTAAGATGATCATGAATCAAAAACAGGGAGTGTCAACATAAAGCCGGGAGAGCACATCCTTAGGTATACTAGTCGTTCAAAACCAGGGTCTCGATTTGAATTTTTATGTGTGCTCCCAAATACCACTGCAATGATATAAATTGGTGATCGCGGGTGGCATTTTCCTTTCTCAACCTATGGAACTGTTTGTCGTGATGTGAGTCAAAGCTACAAATTTACCAGTCAAGGTGTTCATGTGGGGAAAAACCACAAGCAGAAATCTTTCCTGGAGAAGTGTCAACAGCCAAGCAAACTGGGGGTTCTGGGTAAATATTAAATAAAGCAAGGAACAGTGTGCTTTATTGCTACCTTGATCAAAACTGTTGCACCCAACTATTCATAAATACAGTGTTAATTTATTTTTTATTCTACAGTCATTTTCAAGTTGGCCAAGATGTAATACATATGTGGAAAAGTAAGTAATGAGCATATATATGATATAGGAGCTTTAACAATAATGGACTTAGAAGGTAGTAAGTATTTAGTTTATTCAACAAAATCAATGTTCTCACCCGCACTGGTCAGTTGGGGAGACCACACAGCCCTTCACACCACAAGGAGACCACTGTCAAAACAAGTCTGGAATTTCCTTTTTGAAATTTTTTGCAGAGCCTGAAGGAGCTGCAGATTAGAATGTTCACAGGAACAAAGTTGTGTCCTCTTTGTCAGCAAGTATACTTCTGCCAATTGCTAGAAGTTCTACAGAGCAGTCTATTTTCATTCTAAAGCCATGTGGCTGGGTCTCCTGTTTGACTTATGAATGGAGAGCATTCAGCAAGCTGAACGTTATGACTAAACAGGAAATCTGGGAACAATGACAGATTAGCAGACTACTGAAGGGTACCCCAAATCCTGAAATCGAGGGGCGTACCTATGCAGCAAATGCGTGTTGTCCAGAAGAAACCAAATGTATTAGTTCCATTTATTACTGAAGAGATAGTGTCACGATAGCGAAGCAGAGTGTGTGTGTGCTGCCCTACTTCCTGTCAAAAGCACCTAATGAGGGTCATTACCAGGTTCGTCATGCTGTCTAAAGCACCTGATATTGATGTGAGCCGCACACGGACAGGTGTCTTGATTAAGGAAAAGGTGCAATGACTTAAGCAATGGTTATTATCTGAACTGCTTCTGTGGAAGAGTTGTGTCCTGGGTTTTCAAAAAAAGATTAAGGTATTCTACTAAAGCTGAAGGATGGCAGGAAAACAAAAGTACGGCAAGTCCTGTATTTTAAGAAACGGTAATAAAATCTCAGTAAAGAGAACAACCAGCCAGTAAAGAAAGGAAGTGAAAAGAAAGCCCATTTCTTTGGATCCTTTACTGAATTCTCTTCCACCAGGTGCTGATTTCCACAAGGCACTTGACAACGTGTCTCCTGAGATTCTCGTGGACGAACAGGAGAAACATCTTCTGAATAAGAGCAATAGGTACATTCAGAGCTGACCGGACAACCTAAGTGCAAGAGGGTTGGAAATGGGCTGTCGAACCAGAAGAGCTGCTGGAACGAGAGCTTGGCTCTTGGGTCGTCCCAGCCAACTTTCTACCCAATGTGACAAATGCTCACCGAGTTCGTGCAGGGCGTAGCGTTAAAGGGGGAGGCGCAATACCTGCTGGGAAAGCGGGCGTGCCTGCAGCACTGTCACACTGCAAACTCATTAAATGACTGAGACAGATATTTTAGGTAAAAATGTTCAGAATCAATATAGAGTACCACTGATACTCACGTTCCAACAATCGTGGCACGGAGAGAGTGTGTGAAGGAGCTGGTTTAAGAAGGGCCAGAGAAAAGCTAGCGGTCTATGTCGTGGGCAAACTCCGTGTGATAGCACTGCCAGCATGACGCCTTTAATCTCCTAATACAACCAGGAGAAGAATGAGTGGGTTGTTTTAAATATTTCGACATCAGTAGTAATCTTTGTTTCAGAAAGCAAATCCACTCAAGACACTGTTCTTTGACAGTCTGGCAAAAATTAAAGAAACTGGAATAGCCAGGCTTGACAAGAGTCTTGTTATTTCTTCGGGTTGCCAGAGAGCCCAATGACAATCGGCGTGAAAGCTTTTTAAAAAAGGATACACTTTTGAAACTCCACATTTACGAACTTACATTCAGGACTTTTTTTTCCCCCTAAAGAAGTGGTTATAAAACATATTCACACACGTTCACAGAAGGATGGATGTCAAAATGTTATTATGGCGATCACAAAGAGAAAGCAGTATTTCTGTCCAGCTGATAGGGGGGAAGGCTGAGTGGTTTATGAAGATGCATCTCTTCAGTGAGACGCTGTACAGATTTTTAGGACCCATCATTCAAATAAGTCAAATAAGTGTTTGACTTATGAAGATGAAAAGAGGTTAATGACACGTTGTGGAGCGAATGAAGCGGATCACAGGAGAGTGAGTTATATGAGCTCTTTGTCTTCCAATGTGTACGTAGGTTTATACTGTGTGATTACCTGCATTTGTGCATTTTATATATAAAACTGTGTTACGTGGTGCAAAACGTGCTGCTTACGAATGTGTAACTTTCTTCTTTTGCTTTTTATTGCAAATTAATCATTTGCATACCTAAGTGCCTAAATGAATTTTTTAATTGAATGTATTGGGGTGACATTTGTTCAAAGAGCCATACACGTTCTAAGTGTGCAACTCAACAAAAGCTCACCTGCACACGGCACCATTTCCCACCCCATTTACCCCCCTTCGCCCACCCCCACCTACCTGACCCGCCTTCCCTCTGGTTCTCACCACACTGTGTCTGTGTCTCTGTCTGTTTTTTTTTTTTGCTTAATTACTTCACCTTCTTTAACCA
>PVIA01000306.1:0-406334 GCA_004024845.1 Tonatia bakeri | reverse complement strand
CCTATTTCACTTAGCATAACAATCTCCAGGTCCATCCATGTTGTCAAAAATGGTAAGATTTCCTTTTTTTTTCTTCCTTTCCTTTTTTTTTGGCCTTTAAAACAGATAAATATTTATAAAAGTAAAGAGATCACATGTAACAAATGATTAATTTCATGTCCATATAAGAAAATATTTCATTTTTTCCTTATTATCAAATCCATATATGCTAGGGAATCAAATTTAGATATTTAGGTATAAATAGATCTCCCTAATTTTCAGTGTTATCATTTCCCTTGCTACCCTTCAGGCAGGAAACTTATACTACAAGTATTTTTGGGGTGCTTGTGTTGAAACCTCTCATGACTTGGTCTATTCTCAGCCCAATATCAATGTGAGTTACAGATGTGCTTTTTCAGAGCAGGGGGGTGGCTTGGCTAATCTGTTGTAAATGCACAGGCAGACACACAAGTGGCTGATGGAGAACGTGCACATTTTTTAAGAAGCATATAATTTTAAGTGAATTGTGTACAGACAAAATTCCTGGAGTTCTTCAACTGTTCCAATCCACTGCTTTGCACACGTGGAGACTGCACGCTGTGTTTCTGCAGGGGGAGACTCCGTTTAGCAGACCCTCCTCTGGCAGACTAAGGGCTGTGGGAAGGATACTACATGGCCAAGGTACAACTGCCAATTTCAATGTGATTTCTCCTGAGGTGCAGATGTTAATAGAGAGAGGGAGAATAAACACCAAACAAGATAACTGTACCACCATCCCACAAAATTGGAACAAATTCTCGTTGGCAGTTGAATCCATGACTAAAGCGCTAACCATGATGACATCAGCATACTTTGCTTTTGACTGATTCCTACTTTAAGTACATTTCATAGTGCGATACACAGAGAAACATACATTGTAGACATTAAAATAACAGGGAGGTCAATCTGAAAGTGTGTTACAATTATCAACAGCCAGTGGGGAAACTGTTCCTTTTGCATCTTAACAACGTTTACATTTTAATGTGTATTTTTATTTTTTTTATACCTCTGTATTCCTACTGACCTGTCTATATTTTGTGGTTTTCTTCTCTTTTTTATTTTTTATCATATCTTACTAGTGTGATAGGCTCTGGTGCAGTAAAATGGCCTAACAGGAACACACACCCAACTACTAGTTTTACATTTCTGCATTATTTTAAATCTTCCTAATTAAAAAAATAAACTATGGGAAAATAACTTAGTGATCAGGAAATTAATTCTCTCATTAGTATTGGAATAAGAAACTTTCAGAAAACATGGGGATCACATTGAGGAAAAGAAAATGTTTTCTTCCGTAAAAACGGAACTTTTTTGAGCAAACATTTAAGTAAAATTTATAGCTGAAAAATCTATAAGCCCACTTTAACTGTGCTATATATACTGAAGTGAAATGGATACATTGCTGATGGATGTCATGCCGGAGGATTATATACACTGATGAGCTAGTACAGCAGAACTGAAAAATGAACCCGACTCACATTCTATGTTTTCACCTACGAACTGCCCCCACGTGGCACTCTTTTACGAAACAAAAGGGCTCTTTTTAAAGCATTCTTTATATATCAACCTACACATCTCTGTCCTTGATTCAAAACTGAACCTGCAAAGCCCGTCACTAATCCATCAACAAATATTTATTGATCATGTTCAATAAACAAATCTCTGCAGGCATGGCAGCCCTGAGCCAGGTCCTTATCTTAATAGGCTGTAACAGAGGAGGTACTACACAGACACAAGTGACTGTAGTGTCACCTACAGAGCAAGTGCAATAAAAGAGACACCAGTACAGCGTCCTGGGAGGTTGGAGAAGGGAGTGACTAGTTCCAGTGCATGAGGAACCACGGCGGATATTGGGACACAGCCCGCTGAGTCGTGAGATGCCTAGCTCTGTGCAACAGCCAGCATATGTGAAAGCACTCAGGTCACTGAAGAGATAACTGATTTTACTTTAATCATCTCCATTTCCACATGCTTTAGTTTCTCTGCCAAAGCTCTGTATTTTTTTTCCTGCCTTAGATTTTTTTTTCATTTTCTCCATATCTTTATAAAATTAGCATTCAAAGACATACACTGTGAAAAGAATCATGTTCTCAAAACGATTAAGTATTTTTTTTAGCCCATTCTATCGCAATCATTTAAGCAAATGTATAATTTTAGTGAATGTTTCGGAAGATACAAATGTTTTAACTGCTTGGAAATAGACACGCATTTTGTCTGGGAAGGATGGACCCTTTCTCGTGCTTGCTTCCTTCTCAACATTTCTAACTCACCCCACTATTAGTGATGCTGAGTGAAATCAGCCAGTAGGCAGAGACAAGTACCATTTGACCCTAGTTGAACGTGGAATCTAAAGAACAAAATAAACTAACAAACCAAGTAGAAACAGACTCAGAGAAAAGACTGACAGTTGTCAGATGGCGGGTGTTGCGGGGCCTGGTGAAAGAGGTGAAGGGATTAAGCCAAAAGAACAACAATGAAACCTCACAGACAACAGCCTGGCGACCACCAGACGGAAAGGGGCTGGGGGCAGGTAGAGAGGGTAAAGAGGGCGGGGATAAAAGGTGATGGAAGGAGACTTGACCTTTCTGCCTTAGATTCAAAAAGTTAATGTTTCTGCAGAATGGTACAGTGATATCTATGAATGCCACTGAATTCCTGGTTTCATCACGAGAGCAGAATGCACTGTGTGGTTTGTTGGCAGAAGTAAGCGTTAAGGTGGCCCCTCACATATAGGCAAGAGGCACAGATCACTCTGTAGTGGAGCGGCAGGAAGTCGCCTGCACATGCACCCCACAGGGACCGGTACACAGACCCTGCTTATGAAATGGCCAGTCTTTCCCCATGGGTCCAAGAAGGAGGGAGAAACACCTTGACTTTTCACTGGCGGCTTCTGCAAGTTCAGGATGAGAACAGGTGTTGCATGGCAAGCGAAAACTCTCATCTCTCCCACAATCTTTATTATAAAGTGCCATGAACACCAGCGCCAGAGTAATCTTAGAAATGTCTAGTAAACGTTATAAATAGGGAGTAAAGGCCTATGTTAAAAGTCTACTAAAATGGGTTATTTGTTTCCTTGGTTATAACTGCAGACCCATGAAAATCTCTTGCTTCCTTTCCAAACCTCGTGAATAATATGGTTATTATATTTACATTTAGTGAGCACTATCAATATGTTTCTCAAAAACAAAAATTGCTTCAATTACCCTGTGCCAAGTGGAAGAATGCAGAACAATTCCTTAGGAAAAAAGCCAGAGGTTACACTTTTAAATTGTTTGGGAACGAAACAATGCAACCCTCCAGGCCTCCTTATTATAGATAGCAGCAATTGACAAGCTAGATTAAAGTGAGGGGACTGGAGAGAGCTTTGTTATGAATTAAGAACAACAAGTGAATACCGTGTATATAAATGTTTCATAAGTCATCCAAATCAATGCTTACCCATTACCCTTATTAGGATCTAGAAATATCCAAACACATTTTTAAAAATTAAAAAGTGATAAGTAGTGTACAAGAAAATGAATATCATAATTTATTTGATGTCATTTTAATGGATTCAATTTGCCTTTTCTTTTTGCCAGTGTCGGATTCAATTGTAGGTGATGTCTTGGCTATTATTGTAAATATATCTTTTGTGTTCAGAATTACTTAGAAAATGCTAATAAGGCTTATTTCCTGCTCAGTTCTATTCACTTAGCCCCTGAAAGCACAGTTCCTGAGATTTAGAGACAGTTTTCAAACAGTTGAGACCTCCTTATGGCACTGGGAAATTAAATTGGGTTTCTTTCCTGCTATTGCAGAATGCTTATTCCAACAGGGGTGATTTATCTGATTAGGGGCTATGCGTTCTGAAAATACAAGCATTGCTTTCATGAAAAATTTAACGTTGGGTAGTTTTTATGCCCCTGCCAACTTCGGGAAGAAACTTAGGACCACTCGGATCTGATAGAAGAATGTCTTGTGCCTCCAACAAGGCCCAGGGGACGTTTCTGGTCTGCAGAGAGCAGGGTACTCTAATTAATTATCAGCCCACACGTTCATTCTCGCAGCACGGTCAGATAATTACAAAGTTTTCTCCAAGTCTAATCCATCTTCTACACATTGCAGGAATTAATATGGGTTTTAATCTCCCTGTCACATGGCGGACTTTCGCCCAGACACACCACCAAGAAGTCGCTTACACCTCGGAGAGGTGTCACTGGGCGTCATAGCTGAAAGAACCAATGATAATCATCACACTATGTGTACGTAATAAGATTACTTTCATCAGTCTTAGGAAACAATCTACTGAATTTGAAAAAAAATCACTGACTGTTACATCCTGGAGCCTTTCTGGATTTTAATGATAACCTCATAATACATAGAATGGGCTGCATAAAAACAGCTCACTGATTAATACCTTCCACCTCGTAAGGGACTGGAAGTTGATCAGGCATAGTGCCCTCAACTTGGAAATCACTGTCCAAAAATCATGGACTCTCTTTACTGTCTTGTCTTGTCAGTGGCATCTGTTCAGCAGATGCTGCAATGACTGAAGTAGGGGGACATGCAAACAAAAAGGACTTTGGAGGACTGCGTCATGATACACAGCGTTCTGCGGCAGCCTTGGCTCCATCTGGGCAGCGCCTGCTTGACACGGCTGTGTGAACGGGGCTGCACTGCTGACCACGAGCCACGATGCACAGACGGTGTCCTGGTGGCCGTCTCGGTGTCTACATCCAGCTACGTTCATTCATGGGCCAGTTACATTCTTCGTTTTACACAGACAGTCTTGCTTTCTTTGAAACCAGTTGCGATTTTCTCTGTTCTATAAAGCAAAGAACTTAACCTGATCATGTATTAAGTCTAAAGGTTGTCTCGCCTTATGACCCCATCTTCCATGAATTCAATGAGATTATGGAAATGACAATGAAATTCAATGTCATTTTAGGAACTAAAGGATCCGAAATCACGTCACGGACTCACCAGTTTCCACCCAGACTCTTTCATGACAATGGAAAGTACATTAGAGGGATCACTAGTGTTGCCATCATTTCCCCTAAATTATCTCTGCGCTACTCCGGCCAATGCAGCTGTCTTTGCCGATGCACAGCTGTATCAGTTTGGTAGTCAAACACAGGCACTGCATACATTAAAATTAGATCATCTCAATTTCAAAGTCATGATTAATTCCATAACAATTTGATGCATAATTGTTAAAAACTTTCGAGATACACAATTAAATTCAAAACCTGCTAACCAATGGTTATGTCTCTCACTCTTGATTATATTTATTAGAGCTAAATTAGATTTACTATTATGTTTATAATTTACTTTGGTGTTCTCTTTATCTTATTGCCATATTAAAATTAGAAAATACAATATTCAATAGGTCAAAAAAGTGTACTTGAAGGCAAGTAGATTTCAGATTATACACAATTTCCTTTGTGTTCATCATGTTTTAAAATAGGATCACGTAACTTTAGAACATGTTATTTGTGGTATATGATTTTCAAACAGATAACTCAGTGTCTAAAGATACATACTTACTTTCATCTAGACTCTTGTACTGTGGAAACATGCATTCTTATTATTCTTGAGTCAAGGTCAGAAGGGAACCGTGTAACACACCAGTGTGCACAGAATTTCACAGGCAATTCAATTAGAATGTGATTCAATGGTTCCAGAATTTTTAACATAATAAATTCAGTTAAAAGCATGTATGCCACATATATCAAAACAAAGTATAATTTAAAATAAGTCATGTAAGTTCTGCTTTCTCAAGAGACATAATGGATTCACTAGAATTGAAGTTTGAAGATCCAATTTCCAATATTCTAAATTTTATTAGTGAAATAGCATTGAGATAAAAATAAGAACAGTGACAAAAATCAGTGACAAGAGACAATTTAAATGGAAATATATAAATATCACACTAATCTGCAAGAGCTGTCAAATGTCTGTCAATCAATAGTTAAGGAGTTCAGAAATCACAAAGGAATCTTGTAACGAAAGAGGAATAGGTTTCAATTTTTATGGGTGGTCTATTTCACCCCAGTTCTGCTGGCCATCAGTCAGAACAAGAGGAAAGGGGTGCTTCAATATAGCCAAACTTTTCACGGTCAAAATAGAGTTTTTCAGCCTTAGCCTGATACTCCCCTAATGACCTTTCTGCGGCTTGACTCTACAGGGTGTGACACAGTCAGGATTCCCCCGGGACCGCCACTCAGCACGCTCCCTCTGGCAAAGACCCAGCTGAGGCATCACTGTGCACACCGCCTGTGCCTTTTAAAGCACTTTCTAATCTCCTAGTATTGAAGCTTGGTTATTTTTGCTTTTTCCTCAACAGCATCATTGCCATTCCAGTGGATCTTTGAATTCTTCTAACCATACTCCTTGAATTCAAAACAAGAGTGCACTCTAACACCAGACAAGCTGCTAGAATAAGATGTGTTGATGCTGGTAGTTGTGCGCACCCCTGCCAATTTCAACCATCGTAACTCTGGCATAGCCGTGATTTCATATCAGTCAAAGTCAATATTTTCTTCATTCAGCGAGAAGGCGGCCATAGCTATTTCAGCAACATTCCAATTAAAGAAAGCGATGCTGAAGGCTTCTCTACACGTTCTCAGAAATGAAAAAACCTAAACATAGTTTATCTCTCTTTTCTCATGACGGAAATCCAGTGGACGTGTGAATTCATCTGCTAACTGCATCCCTGGCAAAAGTCTCATTCTCTGATACACATAGTGGGTCCATTTTTTTCCATTTTACACACAGTTACCTTTCTATCTCTTCCTCAACTGGCCCAGTTAAGTACTTAATTCATATCCCTAAAAGAATATGATGGCTGTTCATGTTTATTAATATTTTACTTAAAAAATTCCTCTAGTACTACAATGCCACATGATTCCATTGCCGGCACAACAAAAGTGCTATCAGAGAGATTAACTTGGATCGGATCACTCATGAATTAACATTTCCTTACATTTTATCAGTGAAGAAACTTAAATATCTAGGGTATGTCTTAGTTGGGTAGGTATACCTATATTTAAAATACTAGTATTTTTAGTAGATTAGAATATTTTCATTATATAGAGCTAGCCAGGAGTGAAATACAGAGAATCTACTGCAGAGAGACAGGCAGGGTGTCCCACCTGTGGCCCACAGGCCGAATGCGTCCCAACACAAAATCATAAATTTACCTAAAACACAATGAGATTTTTTTTGTGATTATGTGCCACAATGTATTTAATTATGACAACTCTTAAGATAGCTCTTCCTCCACTGTGGTGCAGAGATGCCAAGAGGTTGGACATCCCCGGGAGGTCTGTGTTTTTGTTCAAAGTCATACTATTAAGAACAAGGATGTTTTTTCATTCACCATTACTCTTAACCATTTAAACTCTTCTAACTCTTATTATCCTTTTCTTAATTTTGTCTCCACTATGGTTTTGCCAAATATTTTTTGAGTGTCCCGTGACTGTGGCTTAGAGGTATTGCTTTGTAAATGACTGAAAGTGGCTCACTCTGAATCATTCAATACACGAATTTATTGTCAGTCACTTAGTCATTCAACAGGTATTTGCACAATAAAACTAATAAAACAATAAGTATCTTCACGGTTATTTATACACACACACACACTCTCTCTCTATATATATATATATTTATAAAGCATGGATTGCACTTGATTGTTAAGTATAAAATCTGTGACAAAGGCATTCGATTTCTTGGCCAGCTTGCAGCATTTTTCATGCCTATGTATTTGGCACACGGATGCTCAGCAAATGTTTGCCTCGTGAGCAGATGTGCAGAAAACTTACTCAGGTAGCTAAGAGCATCATGCCCACTTGGCACCATAAGAAAAAATTTGGAAATAGGAATAGCTCAAATATTTTTGGAAGAGAAATACCTCAAATAAACCTTGAAACAGGGAAATGGTTCTAAGGTGAGCTATTTCTCCCTCTTCTTTCTACAGAATTTGTTTTCAGTCTTTACTGCAGAAGTTGTCTTACTGTACGGTAACTTCCTCTTTGTAGACATATCTCCGGGGCTAGAGTATGCAGACTGCATGCTCTCACCTGACGCTCATGCGCCATGAAATCTTTGTATCCTTATTGTAGCGGCATTTCCTCAAAAGACAGTTGATAATTGTTCCATTTGTATCTTAAGTAAATAAGCTTGGAACTTCATCTTGTTCTTCGAACTAAAGCATCATAATACTGATTTTATAACTTTATGAAAGATTTCACATGCAAGTATTTACATGCTTTGAAGATTTTTGAGAGACTTATTTTTTGTCCCAGAAAAAACAATGTATAATCTTACATGACATTTCAAAATAATTGCCATAGTAATGTGGTCTCAAAATTTTCACTTTGCAAAAAGTTACTGCCATTTCATTTACTAAAGTAGTTGAATTTGGGAAGATACTTAGTTAAAATAACTATATATATACACATACACCTCTACATTTATGCAGCTTCAGCATTCCATGCTCATTGAAATCAAATAGTGTATATTAAAGGATTATCTAAATGATAAGGGGTTACTTGTTAAAGGGTTATCAAAAGCAAACTATAAATGAAGACTGCATTATGCATGTTTGGGCTAAAACATAGATGTTAAACTTTATATAAGAGTTTGTGAATGTGTTGAGATTTGGGGAAACATTCAAAACCCTTTTTCCACCCATTATGCTTTATCATTTATCCATATATTCTACAATACCAAGTGCCGCATTTTGCGGGGGCTTCAAAGAATTTAGAGGTAAGAAAGGGAAGTGGGTTGTTAGGCGCCTACTCTGTGCCTGGATAATTGCTATACCCGGGGCACTGAGAGACTGAAAAGTCCTTGAAGAGCTTGCAGCCTAAAGAGGATAACAGATAGATAAACAGACAATTACACTGGAGCCCATTAGCCATGTTGGCAGAGTGTAAATGAACTGTCATTCTGCAGGGCACTTTGGTAATGTGAAAGCTTTAAAGACTTGCACACCCTTTGATCCAACAAGTCTCCTTGTAGACATCCATCCATTCACCTCTGGGTGCATGCTTTCCCCGCTCTGCTTCTCTTACAATTCTATTATGATCATGCATTACTTTGCTATTATACCAGAGGTTGTGAGGTTTGGAAACTGAGGCGTGCAGGTGGGGCAGAGATGAACTGAGAGACAGGAGGTGAAGCTGCAAGAAGGTTGGAAATCTTAGAAAATTCTCTGGGACCCGTGGATCTTATTTAGGGAAGTAGGAAAGAAAGGAAAGCAGGAAACATTCAAAGCATCTCTATTAGGAGATGAGATGTGGCTATAAGGAACACTTCACAGGGGTGTGCAATAATACCCTACGGGCATGACTGGAAGTAAAAATTCCAGAATGAAGTCCAACACTCCCTCATGCACGGGTTAATAGCATTGCACTCTAGACGACTAGCGAGAACTGGCTTCCAGGCCAATTTAGCCAACCACTGAGTTGAGTTAGACAGAAAAGAGCTTTTAATTCCTGCCATCTTTAAACCTACCTAAGAATTTTGGCCCTAGGTCATCTGAACACTAGAGTTTTCCCACTAGCTTCCAAAGTAACTGGGATGCTTTGTTACTGATATGCCCACACAGCCTGTGCTAAGAAGCAAGATAAAGGTGTCATTCTTCAAATTCTGCTAATCTTTACACTGTAAAATTGTCTGTTCATTAACAGTGAACACCATCATTCCAAAGAATTAATTATGTATACATTGGTTCCTAGGGTTCTGGTAGTAACTTAACCCCGAGACATGAAAACCCAAAGGGACACAGAGACTATCAGGGCAGGCCTTGCTCGCTAGCACAATGTGCACCAACTCCACTCACATGTGTCACAGCGTATCTCCCAGGCAGGGAGAAGGAGCTTGCTTCACCACTGGGATTAAATCAAGGATCCATGGGATCGTTCCAGGACTCTCAAAGGAGTGGCCCACAAGCAAGAGCAGCAAAATAGCATTGAGTGACGGTGAGTTTGCTACACCCATGACTAGTAAATTGACAATTTGTGGTTACATAGCTTTGGAATTCAATACTGCTGACCTCCTTCTTCCTCCTACGCTTGGAAATTGCATGTATCTCTAGTTTTTCTTGCTTCTTGTTGACTATTATTCCTGTTCTGACTTCTAAGAAACTCTTGTTTCTTGTCTGCTCTGCAGCTGCATTCCTTCTCTCTCCTCTGACCATTGTTCTTGCTTTTCCTAACTCTTCCTCTCTTAGATGCATTTTCTCAAGATGCTATTCACACCCCTCCTCTCCTCTGTCTTTCCTCTCATTCTCCCTACAAACTCACTCTTTCCCAGGTTCCCAGAATCTCCATCTATTTTTTTTGACAAATATCAAATTCAGCATCAACATTTTCCCAAAGATAAACTCTCATTTCCATATGCTTCCTGGATAACTTGAAAATTTATTGCTTCTCAAACCACATTTACAACGTTTCTTCCCTCTAGCACCAACAGCTCCACCTTCTGACTCTTCTACTTATTAATGCTACCACAGCCTCTCAAGTCACCTAGCCTCATTTAGGAGAACCAGCGCCCCCAGCTATGCTCTCTCTCCCAAGGCCATCTCCTGCCAGGATCCCATCACAGAAGAGGCATTGTCTCTTCCTAATATTGCAATCCCTTAATTTATAACTCTTCCAAGAAATACCTAAGAAATCCAGTGATTACATAAAATAGACCTTTTTCTTTGTGCTACTTATTACTACTGATCATTAAAGACAGGCTTAATTAAGAAAACACTTTTTAGGAATAGAAACAAAAGAACTGGATTCTCTAGCTCAGATTTTAGTGATTTATGAGTCTATTATATGCTAATTTGCAAAGTTAAAAAATAATGTATCTTGTATTATCACACAGTATCTAAAGCATTATAACAGCTCCTTTGGAACAGAAATTTGGAAGCTAAACACATTTGAAAATTACATAAGATTACTCCTCATTTTACACGATACATACACATCTGTGTGTGTATTAGAATTTCTTAATAGGAAGTTTATTGTAAAATGTCTAAAATTTTGAAAAGAGGTAATTTAAAAATATATTTGCAGTGGGTTTATAAAGGCATTTGTCCCCCAAATACCTGTGGATTACAACTAACATTCTTGGTTAGGTGCCTCTTTCTTTCCATGTCACCTCTGTAAGTCTGCTTATGACAGAGTTCGCCAGATCACACACCAATGGCTAGGTGTAAAATCCGTGCTATCCACACGTACTAGTTTAATAATTTTCTCATGCTTGCTATTAAATGCATCAATCATTAATTTTAACTTATATTTAAGTGCTAATAATATATTCAGAGCATTGATGTTTTATTTAGTTTATATGACCTACATCCAGTGCCCGTCGAGGCAAATTTATTCAGTGTTAGTATATTTCCTTCAGGAAGACGCACACATCCCTATGTTTTGTCGGGTTGAGGATGGGATGATGTTACCTTCACCCTAAGTACAAAGTTTATGGCGATGCCCAAATCTACCAATAACTTAGACTCCATTGGAAATGAGCTCCAATGCAGAGGAACATCTTTTCAGAGTTCAGACACCTGTGACCTGAGAGCTAGGACTTGTGCATCTGGGTAACTTGCAGGGGTGATAAACCTACAAAAGGGTGGGAAAGTATTAAAGGAGCCATTTATCTCAGCATTGAGTATGAAAGCAAAGAGTGTGTATATTTGGATCAGAAAAATCTCCTAAAATGACTTCCATCTTAGATAATCCTAGAAGAAAGTATTCCTTTTCTTTTAAAACACAAATGAAAAATACATTTGTTGGGCAAAGCAAAATAAATATTTTGCAATTGCCTTTGAGCAACTATCAGATTCTAACAGCAATGGAAGAATGTTAAATGATTCTTCTAGAAGGGAAGGCCTTAAGAGAAAAAAGTACCAACCCATTCTGAACCTTTCTTGTTTTTAGGCAACAAACAGCATTTAGTGAGTGTCTTCTCTGAGTAAGACCCCGTGTCCTTCCCCTGGAGAAACTGTGTCATGGCCCAATGGTGCAATGGCTGAGTGTGCCCGTCACAAACAAGTGAACTTCCAATGCTATTTTCCTCAGCTTAATTGTTACTCTTCACCTTTATTATTTTACATAAGCCAAACAGTATTACTTAATTTAGAGTTACTTAAGACAACTGGTGGCCTCTTTCCAGGTTTGGATATCAAGTTTGTAGGTGTTTTCTCGCAAAAACATGCCTCCCTTAAGAACTAACAACATAATTCTTTGTTCCTCTGTTTTAAGCTGCAAGAAGGCTGCAAATAGCCACTTTTTAAAGAAACATGTTATACCCATTTTTACTGGAATTCATTTTCATTCCAGCTGTGGCCAGCTGTTTGCTTTCTGGGGTCTGCGCAAACTGCCCTTCCAGGCTGCCTCTTCCCATCAGATGGACTCCACTGTTGGTCAGCTCTTACCTCTGGCACCTCAATGCTGCAATTAGCTTTAACATTCAATTCATTTTAATTAACTGCCTCAGCCGTGTCAGAAAGATCTTATTAATTTTGACACCAGCTTCCCTCACAAGACCCACTGAGTTCTTCCACAGAGCCCCTCTCTAGGGAAGGAAGCAGTCCTCCATTCCAGCCAGCTGGTCTCTTCCCGCACGATCGTGTCTCCGGCGGGCTCCCCTAATGGCCTGTTACTAGCAGGGGACAGACGATTAGCTAGACTATCTCTCCCGTGCCATGTGAATAATTTGTTGGGCACCTGCCAGGTGTCACATGCTAGGTGAAATGCGCTCTCCCCACCATCTCACTCATGCTACATGTATTTCCTAAAAGACCATGTGCGTGGGCACTGCTCTCGGAAAAACAACAGCGTACAGAGCAAGACAGATATTAACCTTTTTATCAGTACATGGAATGAGTGGCAATTAAAAGAGTCGAGTCGGTGGAGATTATTGACTTTCATTTTAAAACCTCTAGATTATTTGAATGGAGCCCATGATACATTTATAATAAATTAAGAAGACTATAGTGGTTGCCATGGCTGAATCTAATCTCACGGACAGAGAGAACATTTCCGCTGAGATTCAGACAAGCATCACCATGCATTTTGAGGATGAACGGTGGAGTGGGATGTAGAAGAGGGAACAAGGAGAACGGGAGGCGGCAGGCAGATCAGTACAGTTTTGCAGGGTGATCTTGGGACACAATATGAAGATGGAGGCCCCGTGAGCAAAGTGTATTTGGAAGGAAAGGGGCCTCAGCAGAGTGAAATGATGATTCTGTTGCACTCTGGATACTGAGCATGGACAAAAAAAGAACAGCAATAAATCAATGTATCATTGAACTCACATATTCTACCTCACTGCATTTTGTGAGAACATGCTATGACTAGTCTAAAGTTAAATGCTAGAGATACCGTGGTGAAATTACAGACCTAAATCTGTGTGCTCCTAAACTTGTGTGCATGGAAAAGGGGAGGGGCATGCAGTGACACACCAAAAGAAGCTTGAAATTAAATATGATGGTTTTAGTTAATGGCAGGTACTAAGGAAAAAGTGAAACTAGGAAATGCGGTGGCTGTGACTAGGGCGAGGTCATGTCAGAGGTGGCTCTGAGCTGAGATGACAGGGAAGCATGGAGCATGGGGGGACCTGGAAAGGAGTGTGGGCTTGTTCTGGGTGGGAAGAACAGCAAGGGCAAAGGCCTGTGTCAGGAAGAAGCCTGTGTGTCCCCAGGACCTGGAGGAGGCCAGCCAGCATGCAGGTGCAGAAGCATTCTCGTAAGGGGCTCCATCAGCGAGGGTCTGGTGTGCCCTGGGAAGCAGTGAGGATTCCCTTCTATTTGCAACGAGCGGCCCTGAGGTGCAATGACACAACCTGATGCAAACGTGAGAGCCTGGTTGCTGAATACTGCATTGCCAAGAGCACGCAACGACGCAAGACCAGTTAGCAGGCTGTGCAGAATCTAAGTCAACTATGATGGTGGCCCAGGATGAGGATGGCAGTGCAAACGGGGAGAGAAGCTCACAGTAAGGATAGATTCTGAAGGTAGAAGGACTCAGAGTTCCTAGTGGACTGAACGTGCACAACAAGAGAAACAGAGAAATCAAGGATGCAACCAAGTTCTTTTACATGAACACTTTGTGGACGGCAGTGCCTTACCTGAATTAGGGATGAAAGGGGTAGGAACTGGTTTGGGGGAGGACAGAAATTTGATAAGGTTTGAGAACCCTGCTCATGCATGAAGACTCATTATATCAGTAAAATATTGACACAGATTCTTGTAGCTCCAGCACCAGATCCCTTCACATCGGGGTCTCTCAGTGTCAGCGCTATTAACAGGTTGGGCTGGACCATTCTTTGTAGACAGTGCACCAGCCTGTGCACTGTGTAATGTTTACTAGCATTCCTGAGCTCTATCCACACGGCAACAATAGCATTGTTCGAATTATGACATCCACATCTCCCATCCAAAAAGAACTGTTTCTCTAAATGTGACAGAAATTGGATCTTTATCACCCCACACAATTTATGACAGTATTAAACAGAATTATAATGTTGTAGTTAGCTTTAACTGCCAATATTTTGGAAGTTGGAATAAGAAAGAAGTTGACAGCCCTGGCTGGTGTGGCCCCATTAGTTGGAGCATCGTCCCATAACTGAGAGGTTGCAAGTATGGGGTGCGTACCTAGCTTGTGGGTTTGATTCCCAGTCCAGGCGCGTAGGTCCCTGGTCCAGGTTGTATAGGAGGTAACCAATCAGTTTCTGTCTTGCATTGATGTTTCTCTCCCTTCCTGTCTCTCTATAAGCAATTAAAATGTGTCATTGGGTGACAAAAAGAAAGGAAGGAAGGAAGGAAGGAAGGAAGGAAGGAAGGAAGGAAGGAAGGAAGGAGAGGAGGACAAAGAAAGAAGTTGATAATGTTAAGCTTTCTTATAGAAAATCCTGTGGGAAATAGCAATGAATAGTAATTATTTTTTTACATAAGTGGGTATCAGCATGAATGTCCTCACTGATTAAAAAAAAGTTAGAAGTCCCTCCCTCATCTAAAAATGGTAGATAAAGGACAGTAGAAATGTTTAGTAAATGGTTGGATTTTCGTCTAAATTTTGCTGCCTTTGAGTCCCACGTAAAAGTGTACTTTTTGGCTTTTATTGAATGCATGTTGGCCTTTACAGTTTTCAGAAGCAGTGGGGATTTCTGGTACTTGCCTACATATTTGGATTTTGAAAAAATAATGCCATTCTAAAATTTGCACATTTTTGTAGTTATAAACTCCAGAGTTATTTAATTTTTAAAGTTAATATTTAAATAAACTAAGATGGCATTTTAGGAACAAATAAAATCATTTCTAAGTGGCTGTCTGTGGTAACAGAAAATGGAACCCCATACTTCTGGATGTGCACATCTTAATCCCTGCAAACTATTAATAGATTATTTTACAAGAAAAGGGACTTTGCAGATGTGAATGAACTAACGATCTTGAGATGGGGAGATTATCTTGGATTATCTGGGTGGGCCCAATGTCATAGTAAGGACCCTTAAATGATGGAAGTGGGAAGCAGAAAGTGAGACTCAAGTTTTGAATATGTGATGCTGTTGGGGGAAGGAGCCACCAGCCAAGGAATGCTGGTGTCTTCCAGATGCTAGACACAGCAAGGGCATGAACTGTCCCCTAAAGCCTCCGGAGGAGACACAGCACTGCACGCCCTTTGACTTTAACCCCATAGGACCACTTTTGACTTGTGACCTCACTGTGTGCGATTAGATATGTGTTCCTATAGACCACGATGTGTTCATCTGCTACAGCAGCCATAGGAAACTAATACACTGCTTTATAAGAATATACGGCATGACCCGTGGACATGAACAATGGTGGGGGGACTGCCGGAGGGACTAGGGCGTGCTGGGTGGAGAGGGGCAAAATGAGGACAATTGTAATAGCATAGTCAATAAAATATAATTTAAGAAAAGAATGAAAAAAATGCATGGTATAGAGTAAATTATCCTCTACTCTAAGTTTCTATTTTTAACAATAAAACAGATCTCTTGATTTACTGTTGTATTCATTTTCAATATACTAAAAAAGCTAGGAAGAATCCATTTCTGCATGTGAGTTTTTCTCCCTGGCAACTTTTAACTTCCAAATAGGATTTTTTTCTCACATACCTTCAAAACATCTTCAGGAAACATCAGGATGCTATTGAAATTTCCTCAATGACAAATAATCTCCCTTGAGATTTCAAAAAAGGCTTTTATGTAAATAATGTAAGAGATTTAAAAAATAGCAGTGAGCACTTGTATTTGATTCAAAGATCATACATTTTAATACATGAATTCATATAAATTAGCAATCAGTCTGAAAATCTGTTTTATTTATTTCTCTTCCTGCTTCTTATCTGAAAAATAGGAACTACATTAATCAAAAGACAAATGCATTGAAAATGAAATGCAAAAACCTTAATCTTCTTTAATACACTTAGGATAAAATTTCAAGTACCCAGTTTAAAAAAAAATATATATATATATATATATGAGTTTCCAATCACCATATTTTTGTTTTTCTGCTTTTTGGTATTCGAAAAGATCCTCGTTTAGAAAGACAGTGGCTATCTTGGTTCACTTTACCCATAACACTGGCTTACAATAATAATGGTTATGAGTAAAACCAGTGACTCCTACAAGAGAGAAATGTTACAAACTTGTAAATTACACTTAGATTATAAATGAGAATTCACTGAAGAGGTGTTAGTGTTATAACACCTGACTTCCAAACTGTTCTTATATTAAGGGAATCTTTGGAAAAGGGGCAAAATGTGTTTGACATAGAAATTTGCTCTACGGAGAAGTATTATTGTGAGATCCTGGCGTGCTGTTTAGTCTGGTGCTACCCAAAGACAGGGGAGAAAGACGCTGAGCGTAGATCAGATGGATTCTTTTCAGGACAACCGATGATCACCATCTGTGAACTCATTACCATCTAATAAACTAGAACTGCGATATTTGGATCTGCGTTTATTACCTTAAAGAGCGAAGGGAAGCATGATTAATATGCTGAGCTCAAAGCCAGGGGCTTTATAAACAATACCTTCTTTAATCCTCACAACGCTCCCTGGAGACGGTGTTAGTAACCTTGCACTACAGTTGAAAAATGCAGAGCTCTGGGGTATTTTAAGTAACTAGCCAAAGGTCAGACAACTCAGGTAGTGACAAAGTCAGGATTCGCAAAGGGTGCAGGTTTAGAGAGGCTGAGGCGAGTGTCATCTGTTATACCTTCAGCCACTCACTCTCTCCTGTCCCCTCCCTATGTTAGAGACACTGCGTACAGCTGACACAATGATTGGTGATGGCACACAAAACCTACAAAGAATTTTAATTGTCTTGCTTTTGCTGAGAAAGAAATGGATAGCAGAAGTAAAGATTAAGAGGTATCAGAATAACACAACACAAGTCACACATGGACTCTCTAAAAAGTACATGTAAAGTCGAACTGTTTATATTTTCCACATGCAACAGTGTTAATATCTAGTTAACATGAAATTATCAATATTGCATCTATAGTTAAGATATGTATATCCTGTCTACACATACATTTTATGTCTTATGTATCATACATATTTATGTAGATAGATGTATACATATGTATCTAGATATATTGCATTTTGCTGTGTATAATGCACACTTTTTTGCCCAAATTTTTGAGGAAAAAATAAGGATGTGCCTTACACATGGGTATAATGATTACGTACCATGTACATAATAATGGGTATACTAATCCTATGTATAAAGCACACAAAAACATGGGTGACGGGTGTGCATTACACACGACAAAATATGGTATTTGATACTACATCTATCTATCTACCTACCTATTGAGACAGTTTTGACAGCACGACATCAGTCTAGGAAATTTTAAATGTAGATTCAAAATATTTGACATGCCCACCATAAAAAGACATGGGGCTAATTCTTGTCCGTTGGGCCAGCTGCTCTGACCCGGTTCTCATGGATCAGATGTAGAGAAGTGATACTATCCACCTTCTAAAGCTGGGTTAGAAAATGAGGGTCCAGCGCCTCTGCCTGGCTCTCTCTTGAAAACCCCGACCCAGGGCCAGGCACCACACTGGAAGGAAACTCAGGCCACGCAAAGGACTTGGGTCACCAGGTACAATCAAACCCTGACCGGGCCTCGGCTGCCAGCCTCATGGCACCCCGCCCCCCAGCTGCCTCCGCTCTCCAGCTGCCCCAGCCCTCCAGCTGCCCCTGCTCTCCAGCTGCCCCAGCCCTCCAGCTGCCCCCGCTCTCCAGCTGCCGCGGTGGAATGCACGGGCGGGGAGTAGAGTACAGTTGTCCGAGTGAGCAAAATGACACTGCCATCGTTTTAAGTTAGTGAGTGTGTCGTTAGTTTGTAATAATGATAACCAATGCTGCCATGGGTTGCCATACAAAACACCACACACTGGGTGGCTAAACAACGGAAATCTCTTTCTTCACCATCCTGGAGGCTATATGGAAGTTCAACAGCAACTTGTCCTCAGGGCTGGTTTGATTCTGAGGCATTGCCCCTTGTCCCTGTCTTGAAATACAATCCCATTCTGAGGCACTGGGGATTAGGGTCTCATGGTATGGAGCTTGGGAAAACACAATTCAGTCCATAGCAGTAAGTTTTAGGGCAGTAGTTTTGCAGAAATATGTAATTAGGGCAATAATCATACTATTTTATAATAAAAACTAGCCACATTTGTGTTCTCCAATATATTTACATGGGAGATATATTAATGTCACTGGGACTCAAGGAAATTGTTGCTGCTGGAAAAACAGTAGTAGGGATATTTGTAGCAGAAACAGATGTTTTAGTAAAAATAACCACGGTAGGGCAGGTAATGAGAGCCTTCATTTGTTGAGACATGTCTGTGCCCCAAACTATTCACCTGGTCAACGATTTTCAAATTTTTCATCTCATGGCACATGTAAACTAATTACTAAAATTCTGTGGCAGACCAATAAGTACGATTTTTGGTGATCTGACAAAAATATAGGTATACTTTTTATTCATTCATACCAGATAGCTATTGTGTTGGCTGTTGTCATTTTTTTATTTGACAATCTAAGAGAAGAGAGGTCAGTGCCCCTGACTAAACAGTCAGGTGCTGCGTGTATTAAAAACTCTTGTGCACGCCAGCAGTTGAAAATCGCTGCCCTCATGCTTGGCACACATATCTCATGTAATCTTTACAACAACGTAAAAAGAAAGTATTCCTGTTAGGTTATGTTCGGGACAACTGAGGCCGTGTGGGGAGGGAAGGAAGAAGAGGAAATAAAGACAGTGGCGGCCTAGAGCTTTAGAAGGTGATGGTGCCTCTCTCAGAAGGCAGGTATGGATTCAGTTCCTGGCTCTTTCAAACACGAGTTTTTCCTCTTGAGGGACATTATGTAAGTGACTTGTCCAAGGTCATACGTGTAAACTTGAGCTCAGATTAAAAATTCTGTCTCCTGCCTCAGGGCATTATGTTTCTTCCACTGTTATTATTCTCTTAAAAAAAAAACCCATTTTTTCAGCCCTGGCTGGATAGTTCAGTTGGTGAGAATGTCACCCCACACTCCGAGGTTGCGGGTTGGATCCCAGGTCAGGGCACGTGAAGAAGCAACCAATGAATGCATAAATAGGTGGAACGATCAATCGATGTCTCTCTCCCTCTCTCTCTGTCTCTCCCCCACCCATCCCCTCTTTGTCTAAAATCGATAAATTAAAAGGAATATGTTTTTAAAACTAGCTATAAAGAATATGAAACAAAAGGTCTTCATTGACTTAACTCCTTTGTTCCTCTATTGCACTGAATATTTACAAAACCGCACCACCCACGAGAAAGGATGTAAGTAGGAAGTATAGAGGAAAGACCCCCAAGTGAAGACACATGCTGGAGGAATTACTAATTCACCCTCTAAGAGCGCCCTTTCTGTGAAATACTTAGATGTGGGAGCTTTCCATGGTGCAGAGGAAGTGGCTGAGAAATCACAAGGAGGTGAGACCCAGGCATGAATTCTGAGGTGACTGCAATGCAATTTTAAATGAGTCAAATGCAGTTTTGGCCTCAAGACAATAAAAAGTATTATCTTGCGGTTCTGGAGGTAAAGCATCTGAAATAAACCTCATTGGGCTACAATGAAGGTGTTGGCAGGGAAGAGTTCTTCTGGAGGCTGTAGGGGAGAATCCAGTTGTCTTTTCTGCTCCAAGTAAGCAACCCAAGAAGCATTTGCATTTCTGAACCAACAGCTAACCCTCATACAAAGGCTACAAAGATGAGGAACCACTACTTCTTGGCTGCATATCATAGGGTTTGCTCCTCATACTACGATGTTACCAGGGAATTTTGGTTTCCATTTCCCCGCCGGAATGGTGACAGCCTCACAGGATGGCAGGGGATCCTGCCAGACAGGAGCCTCCCACTGCTGATAGAACCGGACAGGTGAGTAGGGCTGGGGACACGTGCTGTGTCTCCGTGCACTGTCTCCGCTGGAGGGAAATCATTTCCTCAAAAATCAGCTAGGCTTTACAGAGATCTGACCCTGTCTCCCTTCTGGAGTTGAACTGGAGCGTAAGTCAATCACCTTGCAGTGCGTGTGTGCAAACCTTCCCCACCCAAGGCTACAAAGAAGGCACTCGAAGCTGACGGTATGCAGTCCTTGAGGGCTAATCGCTTTCAGTGTGCTTTGCTACATCACTCAGTTGCACGGGTGTATGAAAGGGAATCGAATTTCCTGAGATCTTGGACCCTGATTAAAAACTAAGGTTTTAGATGTTGCTTGCAGGCTACATTATTCAGTTGAGCTCAACACACGGAATGAAAGCATTTTCTAACCTCCCCTCCCCCTAGGGCAACGGACAGCATCTGTGATTGAGAGACGTTTGCACTGAGTGTTTCTGCCCTTCGCCAGGGCGGACGGCACGCAGACGTGTTCGGGAGAGGGTCCTGTCAGGTTACAATGCTGCATTCGTGCATTTGCTTTCTCTTGGCTTCTGTTTGGTTTGGTGTGTCTGCTCACCTCACACACAATCTTAGTATGTAAAATTTCCTTCAGCTATGCATTAGTGAGATAAATTTCCCTAGAGAGTTCCAGATATTTCCCTAAGGCTGTATTTTTTTTTTTCAGTTTAGGAACAGGAGAGAGAGAAAGAGGGGTGGGGAGATGGGAAAAGTGAGGCTTGAAGGTGTTAAATAACCTGCCCTACATGCGGTAGTTAATAAACGGCAAAGCCGGATTTTCACCCCCGGGGCTGCAGACCCCTCTCATCAAACGGTGTCATAGCCTAACTTCACATGAGAGGACCCTCAAAAGAACAAAGAAGATATATCAAGCAGACAACGAAAACTGTTCAGAGTTTTCTATAAAAAGTTTTCCATAACAGAAATACAACCCATAATGTTGCTCGAAGATACTTTACCATTACATAAGCTACTGTGTTTTATGAACTGGGAATATTCTGGAAAGTTCCATGTGAATAAAATTTATGAAAACAGCTTCACTTTTTTAAAAAAAGTCAACTTGACTGAGATACACATTTCAGGGATATCTGGACTCAACCACTAGCCCTGGGCTAGCACTGCTCTGCTAGCCTAGATAAACTCTGCTTTCTTCAGAAGGTCAAGTACAGGGAGAATCATGCAGCAGTCACTCCTTTGTGGCTGGTCTCTTTGGCCCAGCATAATATCTTTGAGATTCATCCACATCAATCCACTTCTCAGTATTTTGTTCCTTTTTCCTACTGTGTAGTATTCCTTTACAAGGCCACACCGCAATCATTCACCCATTCTCCTGCTGATGCACACCTGGGCTATTTCCAGGTTTGGGCTAAAAAGACTGTGACTTTTAAGATGGCATCTAGCTGCTCTCTTTTCAGAAGAATGTCCCAATGAGCTATGCTATCGCTTATCTGCTTTTCCAAGTTTGCAGGGCTTGCTGCTCTTTGACCTTGGACACATTAGGCCTTGGATTCTGGCTCCAAGAACTCTATGCCTGGGCTCATCGCGTGCCCCTCGGTTTTGATACATACTCTCTGTTTCTGCCAGGTCTGATCTACTTTTGATCTGTGAGTTTTGGTTCCATTTAAATCATGTGAACTCTGAGAATCCCATCCACATTCATTGACCCGTAATAACACCGCAACCCAGTCACCAAGAGTTTTCAAGGTTTGAGGGTGGCTGTGAGCATTGCACAGTCCCATTCTCTCAAGTCACCCATCAGCTCTTCCTTTGCCATAGACTTCCAGTGTTACCGGAACTCTGCCTCTGAGTCACTCTTCTCTCCCATAAACAACCAGACCACGTTGGATTAGTCCACAAGAAAACTGTAGTGCATGAGAGATGAACTATTCTTATGTCATGTTCTTTGATGAGAGAAGAAATAAATGTGGAATCCAGAGGGTCTGCAAAGCTTGCTGCATAATCAGATGCCACGGGGTGGCATTTTCTATGCTACACCCTCTGGTCAAAGGCTCCTTCTCACAGATGAGAGGCTACAACCTCTGGCTTTAAGCTAAATCCTTCCATCAGATCCACCACGGAGATATCTGGAAAGCAGCTTAAATGAAGTGCAGCCCGTCAGCAGAGCTGGGGAGATAATCCGCAGAATCCTCCGGAGTTGCATGCTCTCCACCATTATGGGCACGTCGAACCTCTCTGCATGGGGATGACTTGAATCTCAGCGAAAGGATCTTGAAGTAGGTCAAACATTTATTATTGCAACAGACAGAAAACTTGCTTTTTATTTGGCCATTTTTTTCTCGACACAGTAAGTGTCATTGAACTTGAAGTGACCCGTGATTACAATAGCCATTTTATCTTCTGACTGGGGAGGAGGAGGGTTTGGGGCCAGGACAGTCACTGCCTTTTCTATGGGCCTCAGAGGAACTTTTATAAACCATGTCCTCTAACACATCTCTTGAATGACGCTTAGTTTTGCTTGGTGCCCCATGACCCCAACCCGACTGGAACGCTGTGTCCACTCTTAACACACCTCATGCCCCACACCCTTCTCCCGTCTATTTAAAGTAAAACGCAAATACACCTGTTTCCAAGCATATTTTGAAGTGTCTATTTTTATCACATTTTTGGAGAATTTGGGTAATTTAACTCACTAGTACCTACACTGCCGGAATCATCTCTGTGCATCAACCACCCTCCTCTCAACATGAGATTTGTGCCCTTAGCACCTGAAGGGAGGTGGCAAGAGTTCCTCGGTCAGGCCCGGCGACAGAGGTCACATTCTATCTCTACCTCTCGCTAGCTCTGTGACCCTGGGCAAGCATTAACGCTTTCGCCTCACTGGGCCTCCGGCTGACCATTTGTAAAATGAGAATGATAATATAATAATAACAACAACTACCTTATAAGGACATTGTGCAGATAAAATGAGATAATCAATGCCTGGCACAGAAAACGTGCTCCC
This sequence comes from Tonatia bakeri, assembly GCA_004024845.1. Lineage (NCBI taxonomy): Eukaryota > Metazoa > Chordata > Mammalia > Chiroptera > Phyllostomidae > Tonatia > Tonatia bakeri. Next base: position 382,922 of record PVIA01000306.1, on the reverse strand, counting down.
TAAATATTAGATATAATGGTTGCTCTGTCGGCCCCTCTGGCGTCTCAAGGGGTAAGTGGGAGGCTGATCTCTTTCCACAGGACACATTCATTAGAGTGGAGGGGCAGGGTGGGAAGGTCTGCGTATGAATGAAGCAGAGAGGGTCCCGGGCCACGCTGTGGGATATCTGCATTTGGCACTGACATCAGGCAGGTTTGAACGGTGTGCCCCATCCTTGCAGGCAGCCTCGGGGTCTGGGTTAATTGTGCAGACCAGCCAGCTAGTGGAAGAGCGGGAGCAGCGCTGCCCCTGCCGGCTGCAGCAGAGCCTCACAAACAGGACGCTCTCATCTCGCACCCACTAGTGCGTCATCACACACAATGGGAGTTCCAGCTTGACTCAGCTACTACTGGTTACTCAAACATAGTTTAAACATTAATTCAAGCAGGAATCAGTTATTATTGTTGAGACACATTTTTCTTCACAATGACTAAGTATTTGCTACTGCAGCTGATTTGAAACTAGGAAGGATTAGAGTGTATCCAAAAGTCAGAAGGAAAAAATACAGAAGAGTTTTGCTCATTGGACTGAGCCCACCATCGGGGGAAATACGTTTTTAAGAATGCTCCGTACAATGGCAAGGTGCAAAGGCATTTTAGAAACAGGATAGGCATGTCTGAAGGCTATTTTTCTTTACTGAGATTGACTTCATCTTTTATTTTTCCAACGTGAAGAATATTTCCCAACACGTTCCTGAGTGGACCCAGGAGATGACTTCTGTCTCTTACAACAGAAATGCACATCACAGAGAGTGGGTCCTCATTCAATAAAGGCCTCTGGAAATCTGAGGATGAAGGGGGAACCTAGACTCATTCATTTCATAAACTGTACTCAGTTTCAGCCCTGGCTGGTGTGGCTCAGCAGATTGAGTTCTGGCCTATGAATCAAAGGGTCACCGGTTCGATTCCCAGTCTAGGACACATGCCTGGGTTGTGGGGCAGGTCTCCAGGAGCAGGTATGGGAGAGGCAACCACACACTGATGTTGCTCTTCCTTTCTTTCTTCCTCCCTTCCCTAATCTCTAAAAATAAATAAATAAAATCTTTAAAAAAAATAAAAAAAAACCTGTACCTAGTTTCAAAATGACACAGTAGGGCATAAATGCCATGGGGATTGATCACCATTTACATCAGAGAAAACTACAAATAAAAAAGGTTATGATGTCGCAATAGATCAGAGTTATAGTTACGATCGTCCCGAGAGCAGGACTACTTTCGCTGTACCAGACAGAAGAGTCCTATCCACCGTAAACCCAGCCTGACCAGGGTTCTGTTTCTAGTCACATGGGAAATGTGAAGGAAGAATATTAGAAATCTGATAAAATTATAAGGCCTTTGGTTGACTGTCGAGTAAGAACACTTTTTGGATTTAACAAATTGCTAACTGAAATGATTATTCGTTTTCTGCCTCTGCATAACCTACAGCAGAGACTGGCCAACCTCTCTGTAAAGGGGCACAGAGTAAAAACTACAGCCTTTGGGGGCGCTGTGGTCTCTGCCCCAGCTACCCAACTTTGAAAAGATACATGGTTACTATCTGGTTGTCTTGACTCTGTCCTGCAGTTTTGGTCTGTTTTCACGGCACATATCACATCGCCTTGATTAAAATAAACAAGGGAACATCAAAGTGAGAAGGTACCTACTCTTGTTTCTACACCTTCTTGACTACGGGCCACACAGTGTGCACGATTCATTTCTTGGGCCAGAAATGGAGTTAGGAATAAGAATGCAGAGTTGAAAAAGCCACAACCCCTTTCCTTGTAGAGCTTAAAAGATGTTATTCAAAGAACCTGTCTAACCAGAGAAAGGGAAAAAAAAACTAGATAAAAGAGGACTGGAGTTTGGAAGCCTGTAAACTTCCCAGGTTCAGAAAGCAGGGGAAGGAACAGAATATACTGCCTGGGGAACAGAAGGGACCCATAACTGTCACAGCGGGTATTGCACTGGAAGGTTCATGGCTGGATTGGTCTCTTTATATGCAGTGGGCAAGTGAGCTCACTTGTCCAATATATTTCGGCTTATGCTATTTTCTTTATAGCCACTTTATATTTCGGCTTATACTGTTTTCTTTATAGCCACTTTCTCTTAGGTGTTGGGATACACACACACACACACACACACACACACACACACACTCACACAGACACACACACACACACCACCTTCCCAGGCATGCGGATTAGGGCGGCATTTTGTCATCAGAATTGAGATTTTGAATTGGATTGATCCTTTCTGGGGAAAATGCCCCACCAACTCCTGCCTCCTCTTCCTCCTATATGGTTTGCTTTGGTACCGAACTTCCTGCCTGAATCAGATGTAGTACCTCACAGGACTTCCCCTTTTAGTAAGTCCCCTGTGTAGACCCCCTAAACATCAACCATGTAGCAATAAACAGTGGCAACGTCTCCCCCTGCAGAGGACAAGCCATTCTCAGGCTTGCTCATTTTCCCCAGAAATCAGCTAACCTTTCATGTGAGCAGTGAAGACTCCATGCAGCTGCCCTCCTAAATACTTTAGAAATGCCATTTAGCTGGTACTGTGGGGGAGAACTCGAGAAAATCTCCCCAGTGACAGCATTACACTTGTTTTTCATTCCATCTTGGAGAACTTCCTAGGCACTAAAGCATACTGCTTTCACTGGGCTGTCATTTCTGAAAACCAAATTGCACAAAAAACTTTTATAATTACCCAAGAGAACTTCTAAATGGGTTTAGTGTCATCCCAGGAATAACAGCAGTGACGCAGGCTTCCGAGCGTCCCAGCCACCTGCCCCCTCTGTGACTCACACAACCCCGGTGGCAGTCGGGGCGGGTCCCTCTACCTGGCTGACAGGGACAGGGAGGCTCAGAGAGGCAGGTGCAGCATCCCGGGACTTAAACCGCCTTCTACTCCCCTCGTGTTTGACAGAAGAGTGAAACTGAGGCCAACAGGGGGAAGTAACTGGCCCAGGAGAGATGTGAAAGGGTGATAGCATGGATTTGGGAAGGGACTAAGTCTAGACCAGGGTTCTTTCCACTGTTTCTCAATGGCTCTCTGCTTGGTGCTCCCCTACCAATTTAAAAATAACAGCGACAAAGTGAGATAATGAAATTCATCAGGTGCCATCTCGAAGCAAACCGGCTGCATCACAAGGAAAGCCTTTCAAGAGCAGAATGACACCAGGTGCCAGGAGGGGGCTTAAAATAAAAGCTTTAAGTGCCTTGTCAGGAGAGAATCATGCTCTGGGCTTCCTGTTATTCTCTCTCTACCACGCATTTCTGGCGGCTCTCTTCTCATAGATTTTTGGATAAAATCAGGCTTTGTACATGCTCTGTCTGGCTAATAGTTGCACATGGACTTTGAAAAAATACTTAATAATAATACTTCACGGATTTGAACATCTTGCTAAACCAACACTACAAAAAATGGCAATTATTTTGGCTTACACCTTGAAATTAATCATTGTATAGAGTGAACTGTGGCGTTTCCGAAATGAATGGCTTATTCATTTACTTGCTAAGACCTGGAACACGGTCTGTCAGACCACAGGTGCCCTGCAGATAGACTTCATGAAATTCCACTAAAACAATTCTTTTTACTACTGTGACATGGAAAAGGACTTCACCAAGATGTAGTGATAATACTACTAACAATAAGAGTTAGCGTTTTGAATGCATATTATGGCCTGATGCTGTTCTAAGGGATCTACACAGACCTACCCTTCCATTTCACCAAACTGTCCTACTGGGCACTGTTAGTACCCACCATACAGAAAACGGAAGCTAAGGCATAAGAGTGTTAATTAACTACAACATAAAAACATAGGTGATGCTTAGTAAACATCAGTTTTTGTGTAATTCTCAACACAGTAATCTTTATGCTTTATTACATACTCATCTTCAGAAACTTAAGCAATCATTAGCAATAGTCTTATCATTGTATGATTACCTCTGATATATATATATATATATTTAAGATTTTGTTTATTTATTTTTAGAGAGGGAAGGGAGGGAGAAAGAGAGAGAGAGAAACATCAATGTGTGGTTGCTGGGGGCCGTGGCCTGCAACCCAGGCATGTGCCCTGACTGGGAATTGAACCTGCAATGCTTTGGTTTGCAGCCCGTGCTCAATCCACTGAGCTACGCCAGCCAGGGCTACCTCTGATATTTTTAACAGGATTTCCATTTGAACTTTCTCTTTTCCTGTCTCACTTTGCATATCTTCCAGAGATCCTGCCAGTGGGTTCAGTCTCGCAGTTTGTTTTATTCAGAGACAGAGAGAATTTCTGGTCCCCCCCAATAAAAAGTAATCTGTCATAGTATCACGTTCTCACGCCGGCAAAGCTACGTTGCATTATTCTCTAACAGAGCTTAAGACCTAAGCAAATTATTCTGGGTAGCATCCACACATAGCTGAAACTATGAAATTCACAATGGCTTGACACGGGAGGCTATTCCTAAACCTTTTGCAACATCTCTGGTGTTTTTATGGTTTGCCATCTCCCACAGAGCGCTTCTTCCAATCGGCTGCTTTCTTTCTATATGAAAACCACTCTGATTCTGTCCTGCTGCTTAAGAGTAAACTCCCTGATGTGTTTGCAATTTTATTGTGATCTATTTTCCCTTTTCCAACACAGGTGAGTTTTACGGCCCCTCTCACGGTGACCAGTGTGGGAAAAGAAAAGCCTTCAGCGTGATGCTGGGGACAAGCAAACAGCACTGCACAGAGCTGGTATTAAATAAATGGTATGGGGCTGCAAATTGTTTATTGTCCCACCATTTTTTAAAGATTCTTATTGATTTATTTATTTTTAGAGAGAGGGGAAGTAAGGCGAAAGAAAGGGAAAAATCAATGTGTGGTTGCCTTTTGCATGCCTCCCACTGGGGATCTGGCCTGCAACCCAGTCATGTGCCCTGACTGGGAATCGAACCAGCAACCCTTTGGTTCACAGGTCAGCACTCAATCCACTGAGCCACACCAGCTGGGGTATTGTCCCACCATTATAATATGGGAAATGCTGGACAAGAATTTACAACTAGGAATAGGTAGCAAGCAGTGGCAATGAGAAAAGGTAGTTACTGTTATTTTCCTTCAACTTCTACTTTTATTAAATCCATAAATATTTTTGCTTTGCTTAATTAAACAGTTTTGTCTAAAACAGTGACACGATGAACCAGGTATGGAGGTTAGCTACAGAGGCATGCCGATGACCTATGACCAGGTCAAGACCCACAGTCCAGATCAGGTCTCTCCAACCCGTTCGTTCTTGTAATTTATGCCACACGCCTTCCACACCTTTGCCCTTCCCGGTCCCATCTGCGTGGAATAACCACCGCACATTGTCCACCTGGGAAACTCATCTCCTTCTGTGCGGTGGGAGTCCTGGCCTCAGTGTCTGAAGGCTCTTTCCAGGCATGCTCACCAGCTCGCCCCTCCAGTCCCGATGCAGAGTTTCCCGTGGGTGTGAGCTGTGTAAACACCCTTCTGAGGCATTTCGCTCGTTTCCCTGTAGCTTCCTCAGCAGCTTCCGTGACGACGTCTCTCATCGTGCAATTTTTATAGTGAGGGTCCAGGCCTTGCTCGTGACTCTCACAGTCACTGAAACAAGTTTTCAGTGCTCAATGAGTAATTGCTCAATTTTAATGTCCAGAGGATTTAAAAAATTTTGGATATTTTTGCCTTATCCTTGGCACAAGTTGGGAGTTAGATAATTTTGCTTATATCCTTTGACCATATTCATCTGAGAAATAAATCTGATTTAGATTTATATAGGTGGGAAGGTAAATTAGACAATTTAAAGATTGATTATTCTAATAAAAGTAGGATTGGTATTGTAAATTTATATAAATAACAGAAATGAGACAAAGGGTATGTTATTAATGGATTAGTTCATAATTAATGGATCTGAAGACTGTATAGTTTATAATTGAAGTACAATATTCCATGCTTATAGATGGCAAAACTTCTATTTTTAAGTATTGAGAATTTACATATTAAGTAGACAATGCCAGGATTACCTTTGCTTGGGCCTTCTGTGAAATACCAGTGAAATTTTAATAATAGAATTCAGATGAAAATATGTAAGTTCACTATGTAAAGGAATAACAGTGATTTGGAACTTGAAGAATTAAAAGCATATTAAAAAATTTACTCAAAAAAGTAAGGTTTAATGTTACATCTAAGTAAATCAAAGACTGCTACTGTGAATGAAAACTTTTTGTTTTGCTTTGTTTTTAGTAGGAGGTAACTTGTTACTGTACACAGGGAACTGGAACTTTCCAAATTAAAAAAAAAATGGATTTGAGGAAGAGATTATCACTGTTCTCAAAACTGTTCACTCAGTTTTTATGAAGGAATCGTTGAAAAGAATCTGAATGTCATCAGTAAAATTTCTGTTAGGTCTCTGTGAGTTTCAATAAATTGTGTTTAATAGTCTTGCTGAGTAATATGATCATTTGGAAGAGACATCCCAGCTTCTTCATGCAAGGTGTTCATGAGTGATTTCCTTTTTATTTTCTTTGTTTTATGGTTGCAATCAGATTCACAAGAAGTGTCATTAATCACATATGATAATGACACTCTCACCATGATTTATGGAAAAGGCAAAAGCAATTCTGACATGTGACAATAGTTAGTCATTTTATCTTGTCTCTAGAATGTGTTATTTTGTTTCATCAATTTCAGCAGTTTTGTGAATTTCAAGAGTGTTCACATAGAATATTTAAATACTTTCATAACACAGGACAATAATAATTTGAATTTGGGGAAATAAAATGATAAAGAATGGGTTTGTTTTTCCTTTCTGGAGACTGAGTAAAAATATTCAGAAAACAGATTACCATGTATCATTGGGTATAATGTATTCACACCACATTAAAATGTATCAGAGTCATGAATGGAGTCTGAATTTGATCAACTATGCTACTTCACAGAGATAAAATTATTGTCACAAAGTTAAGTCTAAAGGAATTGACACAGGGGAAGGAAACAAATTGTTTACATGTGTTAATATACTGATAGTAAAATTTAAAAACTGTTATCTTTGATTTCATCTCAAAGAAAGATTTTAGGAATAAAAATATAGTAATTATTTTATTTTATAGAAAGGTCTATTAGAAAATATTACTGCGAATATAAAAATTTTGATGAAAGATTGTGATGTTGCAAGATTTACTCAGTGAAAAAGGTATAAACTTTTATCTCTACAGAGTATTTGAAAGGCAATGAAACTTGTGTAGAGAATCATAAAATGAAAACTGAACTGATTGTTCCCTTACTTACAAATGTGACGGGTCCTTTACCACAGTGGTGCTAAGACTGTGAACGCCAGCACAATTTTCCAAGGAGAAAAAATTACAAGTGGGCAACTGCATACAAAAGCAAGTATGTCATATAACCTACTGGAATTATACTGCATGAGACTGATTTTCTTAAAACAATTCACATCATTTAAATGGTTTATTCTTGGACCATGGTTTGGATTCCAGACTACACTTCTTTTCATTGTTGATGGCCAAGCAGAAGAGGCAATAGATGATATAAACAGAACATTGTTCCTAATGCTCCTTCTGTATTTTTCCAAAAATATTAGTTATTATCTTTCCTACCGAATTTTAATATAGTACTTAAACCCCTTTATATCGTTATCTATGTTACCTGCATAATGTTAAAAATTATGAAGTACTATGGTTAGGTATATAAGTTTTTGTATCAAAGTAAACCTTCATACTCAGCATAAAGCAATTCTCTTCAGGGAAAGACTAGCCAATCAGTGAGAGGGTGAGACACCATTTAGGTTGGAAAATGGATCAGAGTCTTGCAAAAGATTCAACAGAGAAGAAATATAATTTCGAAGTCAACACTCAGGGAACAATAAAAGTGCAAGTAACAGAAGCACAGGCTGTTCTCAAGCACAATCAATAAGACGATGTGTATAAGAATTGAGTTTGTGAGAAAGAAATCTTCTCTTGCTGGTGGCTTTCCCTTATTAATTGGACAGGTAAAGAGATTGATGAATAAGAGAGCCTTCCTTCAACTTCATCCTGCAGACTCTTCGTTAGAAAGAACTGCGGGCATTTATTTTAGAAATACTGGACCCTGACTTACTAAATTTGAAATCGTCCAGTGGAAATTGTGACATTATCTGAAACATTTGTTTTGGGCTTTAATTGATTGTCAAGAGGGTTTTAAAGAGAAAAACAGACTGTGGTGTCCACTAAACTTTAGGTTTCTAAGAGGCCAAATTCTCACTTCTAAGATGACCAGCTCTCATTGTTCTTTGACTGAGGTGTTTACACTGCAGTTCGGATTCAGCCCCATGGGAACCTTAGGCACAGGCTAGAAAGCATGCATTTCCAAAGAATATTGCGTGCAGAGTTAGAAAACATGACAAAAGGTGATTTCTATGTGTGTCCCTTTGTTTGCAAAATTCTCTCTCAGTGCATCATAAGGCCAGAGTGCAAATATGGAAAGTCTATTCCTCAAAAGCAGATACAGTTTGGATCATCTTATTCATGACACAGAAAATTACAGTTTTTACATTGATAATTGCTTTGGTGGGTTTTTATTGTTGATTGCTTTGCAGTATATTTTGTTTCATTTTTACACAAATCTTTCATATCACCTAATAATTTTGATGATATAAACTCACTTTGGTTAACCACTTTTCTCATATTTCTACATCCTGCAACCATCCTTCATCTCCACCTCTCATCATCCCCACTCCACGGGCGAGCTAACTCGGACAGCGTCGCCAGGTGAGAAGCGGCAGAGGAACAGCATTCCCTACTCACTCTACTCCGCACGCGAAAGCCAACTGACCATTTGCTGTGATGGACTAAAGCCAACAGAATACTGATTAACCAACTAGCATAAATACAAATATAAACACGATGCTGTTTTGCAACTTTACTATACCACTACATTTTAAAATTTATTCTTCCAAGTTAGCAAACGAGTACGCCAACCTTCCTGAGATATCTTTGAAAAGTGGGGTCATCAATGTGAACTCCTGCATTCAAAAAGCCAAGTATTTTCATGAGAGTATTTACTTCCCTTTGCTCCCAGGAGCCGGGAGCTCGTCCTCGAACCCTTCCAGCTGACTTCCTTTAGGACCACTTTGCAGGAGTGTTTCCTCCCTGTTAGGTGGCACTGGGCCCTCTAAGAGGCGCTATGCCAATTTGTCTAGGACACATGCCAATCAAATGTGGGTTTCAGTAGAGAACCTCATGAATGCCATCGCTTCAGCAGGGCATCCATTATTTCTGGCAGTAATGCCATTAACACCAAAAACATCGTGAGTGCCAGAAGTACAATTACGGATTGTGAAAGAAAACACAGCGTGGTAGATGTAGGTGCCTGAAACTGCTCAATGCACAAGTCTAATTCTACGAGGCCCGTGGAAACTCATTAAGCATGCAGGTATCCTACTGCTCAAGAGTGTATTCAGAATTTGAAGTGATTTATGAAATGACCAAAAACCTGATTTAACAAAGAGTAACAGTAGGCTGTGTCACCCCCGAATTACAGGTGAGACCAATTATGAGTTACAATCAGAAGCAGCAGATGGATAGATTCCCAAGCCACATCAAATAAATAATAAACAAAATAATACAACAAAAAATAAAAATAAATAACAAAAAACAAACAAACAAAAAAACACTTAGGGGCATGCTACCCAGGGCAATGAGGCCAGCAACTTTCAAATTAACTGCCACTGGATCATCTGACCAGCCCTTTTCCACACAGATCTAAATGTTCAGAGGTAAAGTCCCAAGTGTGTGTGTGTACATATATATTTTAGTTTATTGGTTGTGTGTCTTATAACCCCAATAATTGCCATATGAGGAATTTCACTCCCTGTAAAGCATTTTATCTGCTCCCACTAACTCCACCAAGGAGGAAAGAAATGAATGCATTCAGACAACTAATCAGGTTCAAAGTAATAAATAGTTCAGTCCTGGTTACCTCTGTCTCCTAGTCTTGGTCTACTGAGCCCTAGATTATATCCATTGAACCTCTCCCTTTACTCTTCCCCCATGTTACATTGATATTATGTTTGTGGTATAGCATGTACTCGCATTATGTACTTATATAATAAAGAACAATAAGATATTCCTAGAATAGTGCCCATAAGCTGTGCCTAAACAATAATAATTTACTAATTATTTATGTATTTTTATCTTCTAAATAAGCAGTACATTTTCATATCTCCATTGACAGTCCTGTTGAAGCTAAATTGATGACTGGCAAAATACTTTATTCTAGAGCAAAAGAGGTCTTGGGGTGAGCTTCTATTCATGGACACTTTTAAAAAAAATATACTTTATTGATTATGTTATTATAATAAGTTTCCCCAGTTTTCCCTCTTTGTCCCCTTCTGCCTGGTACCCCATTTCCTCCAGTAGTCCCCCCTTAGTTCACGTCCATGGGTTGTGCATGTAAGTTCTTCGGCTACTCCATTACCTATACTGTTCTCAACCTCCCCCTGTCTATTTTGTACCCAGCAATTGTGCTTTTTAATCCTTGCACCTTTTCCCCCATTCTCCCCCTCCCTGCTCCCAGCTGATAACCCTTCAAGTGACCTCCATATCTATGACTCTGTTCCTGTTCTGTTTGTTTCTTAGTTTGTTTTTTTAGATTCAGTTTTTGATAGTTGTGAATTGTTGCCACTTTATGCTCACAGTTTTGATCTTCCTTTTCTTAAATAAGTCCCTTTAGCACTTCATGCAATAATGGCTTGGTGATGATGAATTCCTTTAGCTTTATCTTGTCTGGGAAGCACTTTACCTGCCCTTCCATTCTAAATGATACCTTTGCTGGATAGAATATTCTAGGTTGTAGGCCCTTGCTTTTCATTACTTTGAATACTTCTTGCCAGTCCCTTTTTGCCTACACAGTTTCTTTTGAGAAATCAGCTGACAGTCTTATGGGAACACCTTTGTAGGTAATTCCCTACTTTTCTCTTATTGCTTTTAAGATTCTCTCTTCATCTTTAACCTTTGGCATTTTAATTTTGATGTAACTTGCTGTGGGCCTCTTTAGGCCCAACTTGTTTGGGACTCTCTGTGCTTCCTGGACTTGTATGTCTATTTCCTTTACAAAATTAGGGAAATTTTCTTTCATTATTTTTAAATAAGTTTTCCATTTCTTGCTCTTTCTCTTCTCCTTCTGGTATCCCCTATGATTTGGATGTTGGTACATTTGGAGATGTCCCAGAGGCACCTTATACTGTCCTCTTTTTTTCAATTCTTTTTTTCTTCTTGCTGTTCTGGTTGAATGCTTATTTCTTCCTTATGTTCCATATTGTTGATTTGAATCCCAGCTTCATCCCTCCCACTCTTGGTTCCCTGTAGATTTTTCTTTATTTCATTTAGTGCTTAATGTAACCTTCATTTCTTCCTGGGTCACTTTTATTTTGTTGCCTCTTTGAGCATGTCCATCACCAGTGTTTTGAGCTCTGCATCTGATAGGTTAGTTACCTCTGTTTTGTTTCGTTGTTTCCCTGGGGTTTTGTTCTTTTCTTTCATTTGGCCATATTTCTTTGTCTCCTCAAATTGGCAGCTTCCTGTGTATTTGTTTCTGTGTATCAGGTAGAACTGTTTTGACTCCTTGTCTTAGTAGTGTGGCCTCTTGTAGAAAAGGCACTGGTAAATTGTATGGGGCAGAGCATTAGGTAATCACCAGGGTGGGGTGCCCTGCTTCACCAGTTTGTGGCTCTGTGGAGGGGGAAGGCTCAGAGAGAGTACAATGCCACTGGCTGGCCTCTGGAAGTTTGCCTGACACTCATTCTTTGCAACTGGTGATCTTCCAGCTGTTGCCCTGGTGCCACTGTCCCAAACCCCAGTGGTTTTTACAGCCAGAAGTTATGGTGATTTATCTTTCTGGTGCTGGAACCCTGTGCTGTGCAGTCTGGCCTGGGGTTGAGATGACTTGCTCCTAGGGTATCCCTCCTGACTTTTAATCACCACATGTGAATGTGCGACTGCCCATTTGGCCACTACTGCCTTTCTGCCCATTTCCACATGTCTCTGCTCCTCCTACCCATCTGGATGAATGTGGTTTCTTCAAATCCTTGGTTTTGGACTTCCATACAGCTCGATTTTATAACAGTTATGGGTATTATTTGTTTTGAGGTCTAGTTGTATTCTTTCAGTGGTTGTGTGAGGAGGTAAAGTGTATTTACCTACGTCTCCATCCTGACCAGATGTCAACACCTACATTCTTACAGTCCACGCATACCCCAGTCTTAGCACTTACCACCCCCTACTAGTTATCTGTTTGGTACACACTTTGGAATGGGAATTCTTTCAGGGCTGGGCTAGGCTTCATTTATCATTATACCCATTGCACCTGCCAAAGACTCAGTGCTCAACAAATGCTTGCTGAACAAAGGGATGAATATATGGGAGAGCTGGCATATCTCATGGATTGCTAAAATGATCCCCAATGAACCTTACTGATTGTCTTTTTCATGCTGGGTTTGTTTTAAAACATTTCTCATAGGAACTAAAGCATGTGAATAAGACCTTCCTTTCCATTGCTCATTCATGACAACAACCCTTTTTTTTTTTTTTTAACTCATGGGCATGAACTATTAAGTCCTCTCAGAGGAAATCATTTTAATTAAAGAAATCAGAACAGCTTAATTGTAAAGGCACAATGTGAGCACTTTACAGAAAAGATTAGTTGCTTTTCCCTTCATGTCTTTCCTTTCTCTTCAGTAATTCTTAAAACCCACGCAAAAATATTCCCAGGATTTCTGCACCTTGGCACATCTCTCCTTTCTATTTCACCACACGAACAAATCCACGGGGTGAGGCTTGAAGACCGTGAACCCACATTTCTCTCCGCTGACAATGCTGAATTGTGATCATGTAGCCAAGAAGCCTTTGGATAGCTGAGTTGGAAGACAAAGGAAAAACAGGAGTGAAAGAAGAGTTGCCGCAGTAACTTGGGAAACTGTATAGACACTTACATCTACATATAGATAGATGATATAGTCATAGCTATTTTAGAAGTCTGAATACAAATGAAGACTCATTACTCTTCAGATCTCAAGCTACTATTGATACATTGTCTAGGTGATTGCTAAGGAAATGCTTGGCTTCTCAGCCTATATTCAGTCATTAATCTTTTAGTTGTCATCAGTGTCTTTCTGCGTGGGTGTTCTAACTAATGTACAATGGAGCCACAGTTCTGTTGGGTAACCACATGCACTGAGCATTTGATTAAAATTTTTTTTTTTTGGTGGGAGAGGTAGAATTTTAGAAGGACCTATATTTTGTCCTTTTCTAAAACCATTAAAAATTTAGGACACTATTTACCCTAAAGTTGGAGATGTTATGTCACTTACAGACACTACCCCTCCCCACCACTCTAAGCATGATAAGACTGAAAGAAAGGAAAAAATAATAGAAGAGCAGCAATAATATTAATTCAATGGCTACAATACCCAGATTCCACTACTGCTTGCTTTGAGGAAAATTAAAGATGGAAGGCATATTCCTTCCACGGGCACTAAGTTACAGTCTTCAGGGTGAAGTGGCCCATCGTGTAGGGAAATGTGAATGCTTCAAAATGACATAAAACATAGTAAAAACATGGAACAGAGGTTCTGAAAAGAGACTGAGATGAAAAGCAGACTAGGCCATAAGGAGCTCCCTGGAGACATTCGAAGGGTCAACAAGTGGGTTTTATCAAGTTTTGAGTGAGGAAGAAGAGCTGATTTGATGGGGAGAGAGGCATGGCAGATAAAGAAAATGACAGAGAAACTGTCATGGAAACTTTCATGTGGGCCAAGCCTGAATAAATTTGCTTGAATAAAACTGGATAATAAGTTGGGACTAAATGATACAAGGCAGCAAGGAGAGAGAGAAATTGAAGACTGTCAGCTCGGCTATGGACTTCAGCCCTGTCTCTCTCGTGGATGTGAGTCTGCCATTTCCAGTTTGTCTCTACCAAGAAAGCAAAGCACTGTCAACATTCCAGATTATTGGAGTCACTGGCCAGCAAAATACTGCTGGGATGCATGAACAGGACTTAATTAAAATAGGATGTGGTGACAATGTTCTTTGGATGCCTGAAAGAAAGTACAGAGGACCAGAGTTGAGATTTCCGCAGAAACTGAGGCAATGAAATGGGAGACATATAGATGGAGGCAACGCAGAAAGAAAGACCTAATGAGGCTACAAAGGGATTGTGCTGCTTCAAATTGGTAAGCTCAGTTTTTGATACATTAGTTGTCAGGGTCCCTGAGCATCAAACAGGAAATGCAATTGCGGATGTTGCCGTAAGAACTGGATGGACGGAAGTGATCAACAAACTATCTCTCCATTGGAAATGTTCTGACATACTTGTAATCTCTCGAATTCATTTTTGACTCAGCAATGGAAAGAAGGAAAAAAAAATGACACTGTGTAGCTAAAATTATAGGGTTGCTGCCCTTGAATTGCCTGCTTCCTGAAATTGAGTCAAAATTGTGCTCAAAAAACTAACCTAATACTCTGGGCTCTCTTGAGGGAAATGGTTTTAAGTCTCACAGTAAATTAGTTTATATAGATTAAATTAATTTAATGAATAGAATTAGAAAATAAGTGTAAAGTCAGCTCTCGAGCACTATGGTTTTAGGACCCAGGGGGAGAGCTGCGTCTATCCAGAACAAGAAGGCTGTCCTGGAGCTAGGTGCCCATGCCAGGTTGGTCTGCTTCTCTGCCTCACAAGGGCAGACCCACCTGATAGCAAGTCAGAGTGGGGGTGGAAGTCAGCAGTGTTGTAAGAGGACTCACGGAATAGGATCCCTTTGTGATAAGCTCTTTTCTGACGGTGCCAGGCATTTGGCGAAGATGAACGTTGTTGACTTTGTCAACCATAGTGCATTCTTTATGCACCCACAGAGAAATGCACTGAATTTTCTAGTGTCTTTTAAAAACTATGTGCTTAAATGTTTTGTGAGAAATCTGAAAGAACTGATGCTTTAGTGCTTTTACCTGGAAAATAGCTTCTCTACCAAAAATTGTGGAAATACGCTCAAATCTCTCTGAACACAAATGAGTCAGGCAGTTTTGAGTTATTTGATCTAGTGATGAGCCAGCTCTATGAGCATTAAGACCCATTTTTAAGGGCCCAGTGTCTGCATGCACCCCCCACCCTGGAACTATTAGGCAGGCATGCATATTGTCCACTTGGATGCTGGCATCCACAGACACTTGTCAATTCCTGCATTCATTCATTTCATCCCCCACCCCAGGGAGGGTGGAGAGCCACAGATTAATCCATCTTTAGTGATTTACAACCTTCCTGGTGTTTCTTACACTTAGGGACACCAGTAGTGCCACGTGCTGGGACTTTGAGGGACTAGAAAGAACAAATCTCTTAATAAAGTGTCTCATTATTTAGGTCAGAGTTCCAGTCAGGGTCCAAAACACATTACACAAAGACAGAGCATTTTTCTATTGTCCTTATAACTAGGGAAACCACATAAATAACCAAGCACGAGAGTTCAGACTTCCTGGTGTGAGTTCCTAAAGTTCTATACTTTAAATAGGAAGATATGGCATTAAAATGGCACATCTATACTGTGTAAATGTCAGCCACCGGCCACGCGTGTGGCTCCTGAGGCTGTGAAATATGGCTGGTCTCAAACTGAGGTCTGCTGGAGGCACAGAATACACAGCAAACTTTGAGGGCTTTCTGCACAAACAACTCAATGATCTCATTAATAGTTTTTGTATTGACATACTTAAATGACAATGTTTTAGATGTGTTCGGTTCAGTGAAATTTATTGTTAAAGTTAGCATCGCTTCTTTCTTTTCATTTTAATGTGCTCGTAGGGAATTTTAAGCTACAGATGTGGTTCCCACCACATTCCCATCGGGCAACACTGCCAGATGCCAGGCTGCTACATTCAAAGACAAAAGCCTCATCTGTGAGAGGCAGTGGAACTTACAGCCCAGGCTCCCGGTTCCGTGTCTAACAGAGGAGATAGAAACTGCACTTCTCTCCTAGGTTTGTTACGAGGATTAAATGTCAATGTGTGCAAGTACTTAGCCTTGGGGGCTGGCAAGTACTGAATAGCCGTTAGCATCCATTTATGTTAGGAACACAATTTGATCATGGTGATGATGCTATGATGACATTGATCAGGAAAATTCTGGGCCTGCGCTTGCTAAGGTCCCATTCATCACGATTGAACTTCTCTCTGTATATTGTAAGGATGTCCTGTAGGACACCAAAGAGAAGAGTACTTTCCTGTTCACAAAGTCAGGAGTAGTAGAAATTTTTTCTTAGCTATTGGTTTGCTTTTATTTGATTAAAGAATGATGTTTACTTCTTAGTGATGCCTCATAGAAAGCTTAACGGAGGGTTTGCAAATTCAATTGGTAGGGAGTTAATAACCACACATGAGGTTCACTGACTGTATGTACTAAACAGATACTACCTGCATATTAAATATTTAGAATATTCTAATCTTACAAAAATGATCTTTATTATTTTTAGCATTTTTTTTCTTGAAACATAGTCCTACTTATTTTTCTCTTTTAATGAAGACAGGCGCAGGGAGTCGCTTCTCTATTACATGAAAAAGAGCCAATTATTGTGACAGAGAGACAGCAATACCGATTTCAGAACCGAGCCAGCTCCAGGGGTGAACACGTGTTTCAACCTGCAACGTGCATGTTCAAGGTAAACGAAAGTCAGTCTATAAACACTATTTAACTCCAGCTCGTTCGTGCCATGCAGAACACAGGCCCAAGCAGTAACATTGTCCAAGACGTAGAAATCCACATTTTTATGTTAATCCTCCCAATTTTACAACATTATTTGAATACTTAGGGAATTCATGCCAAATAAAACATGTCTGCGTGCCAGCTGGGACCAAGGTGCACCAGTGTGCACTTGGGCTTCCACCCAGGGTTCTGGTCCATTGATGAATATCATCTAGGTAGTTGGAATAAATGTTTTTTTTTTTTTTTATCAGCCTCATCCCTACCTCCACTTTACATCTACACCTTTTTCCCTTTTGAAAAAAAAACTGCTTCTAATGCACATCAGTGTATGGAGTATTTATAAATCTATTGAGAAATTTAAACAGTTACATGTGCAGTAAGGACATTTTAGAACTCTGACAGACATTCTGGTGCAGAATGGGTTCAGCCAAACACCCACGTGCAGGTGAACCACTTAAGACAGCGGTTCACTGCCCTTAGGAAGAATGCCCAGGGATTGACACTGGTGAACAATCCCCACTGATATGGGCAGCAAACAAATACAGCAGGGTGTAAAGTAAATGTTTAAGAAATAAGAGTGATTTTTTTTAAAGAAATGCTATTGATGTGGGCAAATACTTATAATTTTAAAGTGAAAAAAGTGGAATCCAATATTAAGCATCCCACATGATTTAGTTATATACAATATAAAATGTATTATAGGTACAAAAAGACTAGAAACAAAGTTTTGACATGTTATCTCTGGGTAATGGAAATTTAGGATTATTTTACTTTCATCTATATTTCTACATTTCTACTCTTCTACATTCTCAACATTCTTTTCTTCTTGGTTGATTGATTTTTATAGTCAGAAAGAGATATGCATAAAATGTTGCATAAAATTATTTTTCTGACCACCAAGAAAAACAGGTATCCAGGTGATGGAAGCTGGAGTGGAGATTTCTATTTGAACTTCTTTTGGTTTGTCTTGTTGGTGAAGTGCTGCATTGTAAGCACAGTTCAATTCTCCTTGGCCCAGCCTCTAATTTGAGCAACAACATTTGGAGCAAAAAGGAAAAAGGATCTTTGCAATTTTTAAAATCACTGTATAACCTTTTACTTCTTACTAAATTATATATTCATGTTTACTGAAAACCAGTAAATAAATGTTGCCTCAAATCTAGATATTTTTAGTCAAAGACGTGTTTTTAGAAAGCCAGCCAATGAAGAAAGTTTTGGCACCCCTTATTTATAAACAGCTATGTTTCTTTATGGAGAGACTGATTTCTACCTATCATGAGAATAGTATGCAGAATAATAATGTTTCCATAATTAACATTTTTATTAAAGTTTTAATGTTGAGTGAACATTTTTCATTGTCATAATTCTATACAAAATGAACATAGAAATGTTTGCCTTCCTGGCCTGTTTGGTAATGAACTAATGAGGGCAAGATTTTGATATAAAATCCTGCTATCTTCTGAGTATTAAATTCGACAGGTGCATTTTTGACATACAGAAGAACATTTCTTCAAGGGTGAAAATGAATTTTTAAAAATCTGTTTATGCCAGACCTGCCTGGTATAGCTCAGAGGGATGGGCATTGGTTTTGGTGCATGCCTGAGTTGTGGCCCGTTCCCCGATGGGGGTGTGTGAGGGACCACCGATCAATGTTTCTCTCCCCCCCTCTCTAAATATAAATAAATAAAATCTTTCAAAAAATCTGTCTATGCCAGTGTCAACTGGTGTTAACTTGAAGTCTCTAATGATTTAGGCCACAGTTTTACTTACATCTGAATGTCAAAGTCGCTATTATCCTATTACTGACACAGTGAACTGTCCATTTACATTCTTGGCTGTTTCATTTAGACACAAGGAAGAATAGATTTTTGGTACTGTATGGGGTAATTGCTATTTTCTAAGCATCTGGGATTCATCCATTGAGTGTGCATTGAACATCACTCATCAAGATGAACAGGTAAAATGCACGTAGGTGAAGGGGAATAACCCTTGCTTGTAATCACAAAGATAACAATGGAGAAAATCTATGGTATGTAATAACATATCCCCTCCATCTATCTTATAATCAAATATCTGTATGACCTAATACCTTATTTTAAAAAACACCAATATGTCACACTCCCTACATAAGTCCCGCTTCACTGTGTCAGCACTATTAATGCAATATATCTGTCAAGCTTTATTAAAATCCTTTTTGATGTATATCTTGGCTCATAAACCTCTACAGTGTAGTGCTATTACCTCAGGGAGTGTCCTTGTAACAGTGAATCTCTGAAGATGGGACAATAAAAGAGCCATCCTCCAAACTTGCAAGTTCAGCCTGTGATACCACACAGCCTGCAGTCTCCCGTCAGCATGCGGCATGTGCTCTTGCATGTGAAAGCAATTACAGCATGACTATTGTTCAAACCTTGTTTCCCAGACCCTTCGGTAGGAGAAGCATAAATACATTCAGGGATAAATATCCCCGAACAGAGTCGGTGTTGACACAGGGATAAACTGTCAGGTCCGTTTTCCTTTATGAAGCCGTTTTAGAAGACACACTCTCTGAATTACAGCACTAGAGTTTTATCCTTGGGCTTTTTTTAAAAAAAAAAAAACAAAAAACCTCTGGGATCCCTTAACTGGCACTTTCCACCAGTGGGTGTTCCCTATTAGTAACAAAAATGCTTGGTTGTAGCACACATTTCCCATGACCCCAGAGCAGTGCATTTACTTCCGGGGCACAGGAAAGTGGTAGACCTGGAATTGAATGGATTTAGGAAAGCCCTTTGTGGTTGTAAACATGGAGAAGATACCCCAGGGGGAAGAGGCTCAGACAGGAAAGCACAAAAAAGGGGTACAGGGAGGTTGTATACAAGAAGGAGAAATTCCAAACACTCCAAAAGAATCAAGTGAAACATATTCATTATTTTACTATTCTTAGCATTGTTCTAGAATATAGTGCATCTTATACTACCTGTTTGAAGCTCAAATAATCTGAGTAGGCTTTTGCTAGTCATGTGACTTTTCTCAGTAGGCCACGACTTGACACCTGACCCTGCAGAGCATCACACAGACACAGCTCACACCAGCGGGGACTCAGTTCAATGACTTTCCAGGAAGAGCCCGCAGATGATGTCTTGTATGTGAGGGCAATTGAAAATGGCTCTCGAGACTTTTTCAATACATTTTAAATTTTTGTACTTAGCTTGTTGCAGAACAGTAACAGCTTGTGCATGTCTGAACACAAGTGCATAGACCATACTTAGTCCAGCCTGCTCTTGAATATGAAGGGGAAAATAATTAACTTCTCAATTGATAAAAACCACTCCAGTCAAACTGCCCCTGCTGTAGGTAGTAACACCAAATGGTTAAATCCCAAGGTCTGTTTTCCCTGCCCCTCCCACCTGATTACCTGCACCATTAGATGCTGTTGATTACCCTATTTCTTGAAATTCTCTTACTTTTAACTTTTAGGATGATAGGATTTTCTGGTCCAGGTCACTTGTCTTCCCTTTCTGTATCCTCTTTAAATATTTATACTTCCTGATGTTCATCTGATCCGGTTCTGTTCTTTCTCCAGCCAAATGTTACCTTCCTTTGCCAACAAACATTTACACGTTGGTGATTCTCAAACCACCAAGCTGGCCGACAACTGTTACTAAATGGGGACAGACTGGGCCGGGAACTGTGCTGGATGCCGGGGGTCCAGTCGGGGAAGGCCAGCCACATCTGCAGCACGCTGCTTTCTGTGTTCGTCTTCGGATGCACTTTCTACTCCATCCACCTGCTTTGCCCCAGGTTTCATTGCTCGTCCACAGTCACAACGGTTCCCCATCGCTGCCCCCAGCATCACTCTCTCCCAATCCAGTTCAGGATCCCATGGACCATCCTTATGGCTTTTTTAAAACAGGAGAAAGCATTCATATTTATTGAATATAAGTTTTACGTGACATGGAGGCCTTTATAATAAAAGAAATGACCAAGGAAAAGGTCCATGCTCAGGTTGTTGCACTAGGTTGGATAAACAGCAGGAAAATGCGATAGGACAGAAGGTGTGAGCCAGGTGTAGTGAACGGGGAATTTCAGGAAGGCCTGTTTGTTTGGATTCCTCTCTGAATCTCTCCATCTTGGAGAAAAGGATGCTCCTTCAATTCAAACCTTTATTAATATAATAACCTTCAAGCTAAATAATTTATACCTCTTTAAAATTCCTTAAAGGCCAGTGTAGTCCTATCTTCTTGTCATTGTCAGGGGTAGGGTTCAGATTACTCTTCCCCAAATTTGATTCTTTGGCCTGTTGAGTATGTTAGTCTGAAGGAATGGGGAAAGTGCAGGTGCAGGAAGGACTCTCCCTTCCCTTCTCCCCAGAAGCAGGTTGAAAGACGCTTATGCGAGAGGTACTTGCCCTACACCTGGACCATCTTTTCTTCAGTAAAAGTCTGGGCATCTATCTGTCTTTTGAAAAATCTTAGCTGTTACCCCCATACCTATGCGAGGTCCTTCACATTTTTTAACTCGAAATGTAACACCCACATAATATAGTCCACATCTACCTCTTGGCCTCATCTCCAAAAAAACACGGCTTTTCATGATTCACGCCTTTGCACCAGCTGCGTCCCTGGTGAAAAGCCCTACATGCTCTCCCTCAGTCAGACCCTGTGCGTTCTTCAATCTCAGTCCCATTATTGCCCTCAGGTGCCTTTGCCGGTTTCCCAAGGTAAAGGAAAACATGCATTTCTTTTGATTCACATAGTATTTTATACACATTTAACCAATCATTTGTACCACACTAGAATTTTTTAATAGACTAAATTCCTCAAGGACAGTTCTATCCACCGTTACTTCTTGTTTCTTACAGAACAATATCCAGCACGTAGTAGGTGCTCAGCACCTGCTTGTCCCTCAAAAGGACTGGAAGGCTTCTAATCACAGAAAGTCTCTTTTTAGAACTATATCCTACAGGCAAATAGACGTGAACAAAATCATTAGTGGAATAGTTTTTATTCAAGGATTTGGTTCAGGCCTGCATCCTTATCTCTTGCTAGTCATCACTTTGCACTCGATGCCTCAGGAACACCACAGGCTTGTACCTCTGCACACATTGTCTGATTTCGCACCCCTGTGCTTCTGCTCAGTTGGCGCTTCTACCCGAAGCACTCTTCACCATGCTAGCTGCTTTTGCCATCTTCCCACGCATCCTTTGACACATGGGCCGGGCTTCTGATACCGCTGACAATTTCCTTGCACCCCAACATTAAGCTAAGTGCCTCTCCTTTTCTGTTCCCAAAACATTTACTGCACAATTCTCTCATTCTGAATCATCATTGTTTGTTTCTACCTCTCTCTTTCAAATTACTACTCGCAAGGAGTTTGACTTGCTTAGCCTTTGTATTTCAAGAACTACCAACAATACTTGACATATAAAATACACTGAATAGATGCTTCATCGTGAGAACTGAGCTAAATCTTCAACATAGCTCTATTTTTAAAGAGTCCACATTTGGATCAGATGAATGCTGTGTTTTTATAACCACTTCACCTCACTTTTTAGGGGAGAGGAAGCTTGTGCCTGTTATATACAGCAGAGTCAGAACTGTGGCTTCCAAATGTTTTCTAGCTATGGTGCATTTAGACCCAGTTAAGGAACTTCTTAACTTCTTTTTCCAGTATGAGAATAATTTCAAAAGCTAATTCAATGGGAGAATGGTGCTTGTTTTAATGGTATTCCCATAGATTTTACAATTTTAAAATAAAATAGCCCAACTCAAGCATACGTATTGGACACAGATACAAGGTACAGAGAAAATAAGAAGAAAGGACACACAATTTTTTTAACATCTTAAACATAAGTGACTTCATTTTCCTCAACTTTCACCCTCTTCTTATAACAACCATTTTCCAAATTTATACACTTAAACTATATGTTACTAGAAGAACATAAATTAATAACATATTTTGTTTTAATGAAAATAACCAAATTGTTTTAATCAAAATGGGGTGTCTCTCTTAATGCTCTGTGCTTGTCTGTAAAACTCCCATGTGCTAATCTCAGGGGGAAATGTTCTTTTCTTCTTAACGTGGACTTGTTTATATTCTTGTGATTGCCAGTGCTTATCACAGCAACTGGACCATAGTAAATTCATACATTTTCAATGAGTTATATTAATAAGGTGTTTTTGTTGTTATGGTGCTCTGTACCAATACCATTTTATTACTATTTTTATCATGAAATTATTTATTTATTGACTGCAAAGTACTTTCTAAATATAATATAATATCCAGACCACCATCATAAAGCAGTAAGCATATATTATTTATGTTGACATAAAAGTTGTAAACATAGAAGCATTATTGATAATTTCAGAAGACTTACTTATTCTTCCTAACACTGTATCATGAAGCAAACTGCATTGAATCATCAGTCATTGCAGGAGAGCATACACTCACCACAGAAGAGCGATAGCAAGGTTTCATTCACCTAGAGCTTTTTTTGTGGTCCTGGGTGACTCCACACAAATTAACTCCAATCAAAAGATCACTACTGAAGGAACAAAGCAAATAATCCAGGTGAGAGCTATGCCAGGAGGTCTCTATCTCTGAAATTCTTTCCCCGAACCAAACGGCTAAATTGCATACCATTCCTCCTGAAAATTATATCCATGGTAAATTTTTCAGCATGCCTTCCTATTGTGGTCAGAGTAATGCTCTAAATAAATGGACTTCATAGCCTTCATTTTTTCAAACTCGATGATAACATTTTTTGAGCCTTATAGTCCATCAACCACATTTATTGAAAATTGACTCTCTGCTTATTGCTTTCTAGGCACATATTGCTACTGCGAGCCCATTTACCCTGGTGGGTGAACCAGTGAACAGGTTCTTCATGAAAAGGCTGTTAGCAGTCAGTGCAGCAGGTGTAAGTGGGTCGCTATTGATAAAAAATATTCTGGTCTTACTAAAGATGAAAAGCCAGACTTTCTTTTCAAAGTCATGCCCTATAAGGAAGACTTTAGATAGATAGATAGATAGATAGATAGATAGATAGATAGATAGATGATAGATAGATAGATAGATAGATAGGTAGATAGACAGATGGATGGATATGCTTGCCAGTCTCTGGCAGTGTTCACGTTCTATGGGTCCCAGCTCTACTACCCATCCAATTCGTCTGGAAGGAATCTATGAAATGACCTGCATTATTCCTGCAGTTCTTATGGACACAATGTATAGTTTTTACTCATACGAGTCACTTTGCCTATAGCAGAAAGATATGAAAGTCATGTCTTCTAGGCTTAAATGGCATTGGGATGTACCGGTGAAGACACTAGAGTTATTTCCTCCTTTGCCTTCATGAGGAATAATTAAATGTCGGTCTAAGCAGACAGCCTGTTACAATCTCTGCCTGCGGCCCCCCGTCTGTGTTCGCGGGTGTCTGGCAGGCCCTCAGGGACCGCTGACCTATGTTTCCACTCACCAACACATACAAATTTACATATATATATATATATATGTATGTATGTATAGAGGGTGACGGTGCCGATTTAATAAGGGAACAATGCTAGAAAATAGCCTGGATCCTTTCTCTCAATGCTACTATGGTATAAAAATGTGTTTTTATCTTCCTTTTAGAGCCCTGCCTTCCATGCCTACCTGGTACCACTCAGCACGATGTGGAGCGTGGGAAGTGAATGGTTAACAAATCCCTAAGTCTGACAAGCAACTGAGGCAGCTCAGGGACTCGGTCATATCTGCACAGAGGATGAGTCACAGGTGCACATGGCAAAGTCTTACCTCACATTAATTTTTGGCATTAAAAAAAAAACCCTTAAGCACATGCAGACCCACACAAACACAGCACGGGACTTAAGAAACAGCATGTTATTGGTAACTTTGGAAACCCCTGTACACTCGTCCTTTCTAATACATCCCAACCTATCCCCAGAGGTAACTACCATCTGATGTTTGTGTCAAAACATTTGTGTCAAACTGTTGAGTTTTGCCAAAGAGATAAATTTTCCAGTCAAAACAATTAATTAGAAGCTGTTAATGACGCCTTCAAGATTTCAGAAAACACTTAAACAGAAGAGAGGAATGGAAAGAAAAACACAAGGAAATATCCCCCAAACCGAGAGGCAGGAGATAAGGCAGGATGTTGATCTCAATTTGGGAAGGTTGCCTTGAATTCCTTAAAATTCTGTTTTGCGATCATTCCTCCAACTCTAAATCACTCAATGAACACGCCACGGGGAGACTTCAGATTTATGAAGGGCTTAAACCTCAAACACCAATCTTGCTTCTCTTCCTTATATATTTAGCCTTTGTAATATTTTATTCTTATTACCAGAAATAGTTGGGGTGCTGAAAATCACCAGCACTGCAATAGGCCTCGTAGATCTATCTCTGGTTTAGTCGGCTACAGACCATTTGGTAATCATTAGGTGAGAAAGTTCATTGGTAGAATACTTAAACCCCTGAGTCATAAATTATTGGAGAAGAAACTGCTCAGCTCCTTTTAAACCAAGTGTATATATTCACATCTCTGTAGCTATCTACCGATCTACCTATCTAATGGTGGTGGCCAGATGTTAGCATGGGATTTATGATTTGAGTAGATTAGTGCTAATAACCCTTAGGTTAGACAAGTCAATACCTGCATTGAATCCCAAGTATTCCATAAGTACATGGCCTCAAAATAGATTGCAAACCCACCAGAAGCTAGCTACTCTGCAAGTGAATGTTGGTTATGGAGAAATCAGGGGAAACGAGATCTTTGTGTTGCAGAGTACATTCCTCACCACACCTGGAACAAAAGTTCAAGGTCCTACTCTACTGGTGGCAGGTCCACGATGTCCACCTTCACTGTGAAGAGCAGCATGGCGCCTGTTGGCAGACAAAGGCCAGGGACTGATGGCGAAGGGGGGTGCCATCTCCGGGCAGTTGTCCATACCATCCTCCGAAAAAGGATTCAGCAGCACTCTGCAGTGTGGTTTCTTAGAGACTTCTCTAGAAAATATTCTCTTATCTCACTGAAACCTCTCCAGACCAAAATATATGCGTTTAAACATCATTGACACACAGGCAGGACCCATAGAAGCAATCAGGGACGCTGCCTGTACCAATCCATGCTTTGAATTCCTTACCTTATGTTTCTCAAAAGCGGGCTGTGTGTTTGTTTCATTCTTCAACAAAAGCAAAGGCTTCAATCTGAAGCCTCTGTGACTAAATTAAAAACAACAACAACAACAAATCTAGCTGCTCTAAGATATATGGATGACAGTGCGGTGAGTATGGGGCAGGTGGAGGTGGAAGAAGGTACAGGGGGATAAATGGTAATAAAAATACAATTAAAAATAAATAAAATAATATCAGAGTTATATATCCTTTATATTATTAAATCCTTTGTGATTACCGCCTGTAGAGTTTTTTTTTGCAAATAATCTCAGATGCTCAAAGAAATATTTTAGGAGTCAATAATTAAAAACAGATTGCTATGAATTTTACCAATAGTGTCCAGAGAAACACTTTTAAGAGTATTCATGAGCTTTATGCCAAGATATAAACACTGAAGAGAGTAAAGAAGGGAGAAAAAAACATGGAAAAATAGTATTAATAGTTGTAAGAAACGTGGAGATCTTTGGCATAGTCTTGCAATAAAAAAGTTAAGTTTGGCAATAATCTTTGTACAAATATGACCTTTTTTGGATGACATCTTATCAGAGTCCTGTTATGCACTGTTTTACTTTACCTCTTAAATTACTCATCGTTCAGATTATTGGTTAGACTGACCTCATACATGGCAAAGCCCATCCCGTAAGGGCGCTGGGATGTCAAGAAAGACTTTAAACAAAGGCAGATATCCTCTGCACAGGAAATAGTCAATGCTTAAAGACGGCAGTGGAGAAATGCTCCTGGCATTCAAGGTGTAGGGACATCCTCAAGGAAAGATACAAATGTGGACTAGTGATTTATCTTTCTCATAAACCCAACGTAATAGGTAGCATTGAATTACAAAGCTAATGGATGACAAAAGGAATTCTCTGCCAGAATCTCTCCTTTGTATTCATCAGTGCTCCCTAATCCAGTTCTACGGGTGTCAGCAAAAGGTTCCTCCTTCATGATTAAGGAATTGGGCCACTTTGACAAGGGCGATAATGCAGCAGAAATGACCGGTGGCGGTACTGTGAACAACAACCGCTCTCCACTTGCAGGCTTCCTGAAGATGGGCACCTTGTGACTTACTAGGGGATTATAACCTCCGGGTGGACAGTTTCATGTGAGTATTTATCATCCTTAAAAGTGGGATCAGAAATGCCAAGCCGTCATGGTTACAAGTCACCTGTTTTTGCACCATTCCTGATAAAAGCTTCTTTGCTGTACTGCTGATAAATATTGACAGTATGTTCTAAGTCACATGGAACAACCTGAAATCCTGTCTTCTCTCACACTAAGCAAGAAAAAGAATCAGCATTAAACTTTGACATTTAGCTTATTTCTCTAAGAGCAAGAAACACTGCAAGTGAGAATTTTCCCCTTGAATTTATTCGAAACAGTCATTTTATAAACAGAGTAAAAGCGGAGGATGCATTAAGAGAGATTTTCAATTACCTTGGAAACTCGGTTGGCAACTTCTCGGCCCACAGTCAGCCCCTGGACAAATGTTCGGGCGGCGATGAAGGCGCGGGTGACCTGAATTTTCAGTTTCCGGGGCACGTCTCCAAATGGCTTCAGCTGGTCCGTGTATTTGCTCACGCACTCCAGGTAGTCCTCGCTGAAGTGGTACTGCGGGTTGATCAGCTGAAACATCCGCTCCAGCAGCCGCGCCCAGAAGTCATTGAGCATCTCCTCCAGGTTCACGTTGCCCCCCGTGTAATACCTCTTGAGCTCCGTGAAGAGGTCCTGGAACACCTCGGAATTCTGCATGTACAGCATGCCGTAGGTCCGCACAAACATATCATTGAGGGACTTCTCTGCATTTTCTAGGAGCTCTCGAAAAAATTCTGTAAATGAGTCAAGAAAGTAGTCAAAAATTAGTAAGATCTCGAAAGCCCAGGGCATCTACATATGTTAAAAAACTGCTTGTAATGGTCATTTTCACAGAAAAATGCATCCTTTGACTAAGGTATCAATAAACTGATGAAAACAATATTTTAAGTGAGATTTGCCCTACATCTATAATCCCGAGTCAAAGAAAACAGAGAAACGTGCTATTTATATTTGAAAGAACATCCATTATTATTAGGAATTTGCCATTTACTATCCCTCCATGATTGCTCAATTCTCTTTTTATTTATTGTTAAATTTTAGAAAATCCTACAGTTTGACATAAAGTCAAAGCAAAATAGGAAGTAAAATGTTGCCATGAACACCACCAAATGCATACTAATAAAAACCTTTGCTCCACCTTATTTACAAAGTGGTTGTAACACTAAATTTAATGAACTTGCTTTTATTTGGAATAGTTTATAAGTGGGATATTCAAATTACTACAATATTCTGGACTTTTTATAGTTGCTATATATAGCAATCAATTATCAGTGCTCAGAGATTCATAATGCAATTAGATTCACTTAATACCAAAAGCATAATGAACATAATTTAGTTTGCCATAATGAATCAAAAAATTATGAAATATGCTGCATTATCATTGTAAATATAACCTTTCATTTGAAAGAATTTGGACAAAATATAGGCAATTGGGCTTTCTGGTTAAGAGGTTCTAAATTAAAAAGATGATACCAAAAAATAAACTCTTCTACCCTCAACAACACTTGAGTGTGACTGCAAACAATAGGATGCAAATAATAATTAATGTCACTCAATACTGTTAGTCTTACTGGCCCCCATATTAGATTCCCTCAAGAAAGAGTGCTTGTGGGCAGGCCATCTGTCGACATGTGCAAATGAACCTGGGTGGAGTAAGCTCACTTTATTCCATGTGGAGCATGTGATTTGGGATGGCTAAGGAAAGATAAGATGCTGAGCCTCTAAATCCAAGTTCAGGTGAGCGGTTCTGCTTTACTTCTCATGGTTCCCTGTTATTTCCTGAAGCTATGTCCCCTCTTAGCTCATGCAGGGACAAATCAAGTCCTGGACACTTCAAGAAATCTAAGTTGAAAAAGAAAAACTTAAAACCAAACAGAATAACTTGTCTTTCTGGAACCCTCAGGGGATTTTTCCGGAGACTCACAAAGGAAAACACTATAAATCACTCCATGCATTACATGGAAGCTAACATGTCATTTCTGTTTCACCAGAAGTTTCTTGAAGAACTTGAGTTAGCTACTTCAATTCAGAATAATACAGTATTAAATTATTGTCTTGATACAGTGTCTATAATAATGATGGATTATTTAATATTTGCTATCAAATAAAACCAAAACACCAAAACTAAAAATAAACCTAAAAAAGGACTCGGTTCACATGTTTACCCTTTTACTATGAAGAATACACTGTCCTAACCAAAGAAAATCTGTTGGTATAGTGGGTATAAATACTGAGGGATTATCTAATGTCATGGTTTATAAACCCAAGGACCAAATATTTCTTCTTTTAATTTTTCTCAAATGTAAAATCACACTAAATATCACTAAACCTCCCCAAAGATAAAAGATTCAGTAAGAAAAATCAGTGTTGAAGCAGATAGGACCACATTTCCTAAATTTGTAAAGGATCAATTAATCAAAATATTTATATATGCTATACATTGATATTATTTATGACTTTATGATATGAGTTTCTGAGATTTTTTCAGAAATATTAGTCACCTGTTTTTTCTAAAATAGAAAGTATATTAAATTATTAATATTAATGCCAAAGTATAAAAATAGCATATAAAGCTTTTCAATCTTGAAATCAAGAGTAAAAATAGCTTCACCTTGATGACAGAGGGGTAGGGTGAAAGAAAGGTGTTATAGACGGAGAAAAGAAATGAGAAAAGAACAGGAAAAAAGTCACTGAGTTGAAAAAACACTAATAAAATGAGCCTGGAAAGTGGATTCTGATCATGAGCTCAGAACAGCGTATTCATTTCTCTTCTATTTGAGGTCAATTATTTTGTTAGACTCAGGAATTAAGGCTTAATTTATTAAATGCAGAGTACTGCCTTCGGCAATGAAGAGTCAGTGATCAATAGTGTGGTCTGGATTTGCAAAGAGCGAAAAGAAAAGAGTCCTCTGGTTCTCATTGTTTTTCAAAGACAACATATAAATGATCTTGTATAGGAATAAAAATTTTATTTTATGTATTTCTTTTAGTGAAGGTAACATTCCTTTGGCTTTCCCCCTTCTGACACAAGAAACAGGAACCATGGGGCTCGTGACCACTCCAATGCTGAAGGGTTCAAACCAGACTGCTCATTCCCTGTGCCACGTGGTTTGTTCCCTCATGCCTCAGGATTCATCATTAAATATAGAAACCAAGTTACTGTACTTCAATACACATGGCTCAAGAAACATTTCATTCAATTCCAAGGTTAAATGTGTGTCTAAGGGTGTGGCATTGCCTTAAAAGTTTGCTATTAGCTTCACTGGTCCTCGAAGTCATTATTCCTTGTTCAAAATTGTTATATGGTTTAGTGCTCTCACAGTCAAACTTAATACTGGTATTGAAAGACACTAATGCATCAGGCAATTATGACAATCGTTGCTACCTTAAGGCACACTGATCTGAGATCTTATGAAAGATGGGGGGCGGGGCGTGCCAAGGTCCTGAGGCAAAATTAATGCCCTCCAAAAATAAGCATACTCATTTCAGTTTCAGCATGTCCCCAGACTCAGACTTCGACCTGCTGAAGGTTGAGTCTTTTTTTCATATCATTTTATTTTTTATTGCTGTTCAAGTACAGCTGTCTCTGTTTTCCCTCCACAACTCCCCCCGACCCCAGCCATCTCTGCTCTTACCCTTGATCCTTCCCCGCTTTGGCTTTGTCCCTGTGTCCTTCATACGTGCTCCTTGACAACTCCTCCTTCTTTTCCCCCCAATACCCCCTTCCACCTCCCCTCTGGACACTGTCAGTTTGTTCCTAATTTCACTGTCTCTGGTTCTATTTTGCTTTCCCGGATGTTTTGTTGATTAGGTTCCACTTACAGGTAAGATCACAGGCCTGGTTAGTACTTGGATGGAAGAAGGCTGACTCTTTAACAAAGTATTTTGCGCTTGGATGAAAATCGTTTCCCACAAACCAAACAAGATGGATATGTGGAAGACATATCAGACCCAGTTTCCTGATGAAGTATTATTCCTGAACAGCACAGAGAACAAAATTGAAGAGAAATGTAAGGAAAAACAGGTCTATGGCCATAACACCCTATACACACCCGATCTCATCTGATCTCGGAAGCTAAGCAGGGCCAGGCCTGGCCTGGTTAGTGCTTGGATAGGAGAAATATAAGAAAAGACGATCTCAATCTAATCCTTCACTTACTCAGGGTGTAAAGCTCACATTGGATAAAGTCTTCAGTCAAAAAAAAATCTCATCTGGAAGAAACAGTTTGGCAAAAAAAAAAGTTTTGGCTTTTTAAATTTTCCCTAATCACAAAATATACATCAAAAGTGACTGCTTAGGGCTCAGTTATGCTTCATAGATGCACAAAAGAACTTCTTTCCAGCCAGCGTTAGCCTGCGGGAGGATTTTATTCATCTAGAGGGAAGATCTGGATGCGGACATCTGTTGGCTGCGGGGCAGGTTGACTCGAGTGGAGAACAATCTTGCAGATAAAAATCACTACTGCTCCCAAAGCAGAAAGTCTGTGCACGCTGCCTGATCACTGGGAGAGGGCTCGCAGGAGCCAAAATAAACTCCTAGGAGCCAAGAGGTGCCCCGGGATATTGGAGAATGGCTTCAAATGAGGCCTCCTAATGAACGGATCCAAATGTAAGATGCACCCGGAGCCACGGGGAGGCGAGAGAAGGAGGGGAAGAGCAGAGAGAGGCGCTCTAGGAGTTCGCAGTCAGTGAGAAAGAGCAAAAATGTTCCGAGTGTTCTTGATTTCCAGTCAGGCTGGAAATGTCTTGTTAATGCTGCTATAGATAAACACATTCTGGGGTGTGGATTGGGTACGGGGACGCTACAGCATTTATTTAGAAATTGCAGCATTTTCCTATTCTATCTCATGCTTTCCAAAATATTCCCTACTGACATATGTAAAACTAACATTTCAGGATGATGGTGTCAATCCGTGTAATCACAGAACTCAATGAATAAAAAGCTGTGGCCACTGGTCAGTGGAGCTTATATGTCTGTACATGATCACAGGGAGCACTTGTCCTACCAGGGCGAGGCGGCAGGGCGGAATTTGCTTCGCTAAACCACGCGTTTGTGTTGAGTGTTATTTCTCTCCTAATCTCTTTCTTTCTACCCTTTCCTCACAAAAGCATGACAAATCAGTTCAGTCCCCCAGAACCAAAGCTTTAGGGAAAAAACCCCCGAAAAAACAAAACACACACACGCACCTGGCGGAGCTGGCATAGAGGGTAGAACGGTTCAAAGAGCTGATATCCTCTAAGGGAAATGGCTCATAGACACCACAAAGCTACCTCCCCATCCCCACCATGCCTTTTTCAAGGTTAAATGAGTAGAAGCACCCTTCCCCATTCTGTATACACCTGCCAGCATTCAGGTACATGTTTTGAGATGATTTCTCTTGCCAACAGTCTTCTTGTTTACATGAAAACCTGATACGACTACAAGAAAAGACTGAGATAATGAGGAGCGTTAGTGGGAACACAGGCACAGAGCTATTTACTCTCTTTTATGTTAGACGTTGAGGGTGAGAAAACAGTCTCTCTGTGGCCTATCTCTTCCCACGCCAGCAGGTGAGACCGTGGGAGAAGTGGCGAAGACTGGTGTCACTCAGGGAGTCCTGTCCACATAAAGCCTCCCCCTTGGCGAGTCACAGTCAAGTGGTATTTCACAGTTGAATGCCAATCCTCTACATCCGGGTCTCAGCTTCAGCACTGTTGACATTTAGGTATGAAAAGCCAGTGTTGTGAGGGGCTGTCCCGTGCATTATACAACCCTAAAATCATCCCTGGCCTCCATTTAGCAGATACAAATAGCACATCCTTCCCCCAGTAGTGATGACCGAAAATTTCTCAAATATCTCTAGACGCTCTCAAATATCCCCTGGGGACACAAAGTCACTCTCATCCCACCCACTAAGAGCCATCCTTCTACCGATAAATTCCAAAAGCCTACACATGTGGCATCACAGCAGTCTGAGAAAATACCAGCATATTTCCAGACCTCATCAACCTCACAAGTTTTTTATGAGCTAAATTTGAGGAGTTATAGTTTATAAGAAGCAGTTGAAATACAATTTATATGCACAGGTAAGATTTTCGGTGGCTAATATTATCATTGACCTGTGTAGTGCCCATCCTACAGTAGGGTCTCAAAGAGTGGTGTGTGGATACCATATTTTTCGGACTATAAGATGCCCCCCCGTTTGGTAACAATAATGGTTGTTAATGCTGCTATTGAGTTCTGTTTACATTTACATTGGGGAAAAATTATGTTATTTATGTTATTAAATATTTTACCACATTTTTTGCTTCAATTTTTTTTCCTATTTTCCTCCTCTAAAACCTAGGTGTGTCTTATGGTCCAGAATATATGGGTACATAGATGAATAAACCTGAACATCAAAGAAATACATCTACTTTGTCTGGGCTCCTCTTGGATAGTAATAATTCTGTGGGCAGGCCTCAGAGGGAGAGAGAGGCTGCAAACCGCCTCCCAGCACAGGGCGGACCTGATCTTCCCACCTGTGCTCTTCCACACTCTTCTCCGTTCATATGTTTATAACCATTCACACCCTCCTATGCTGCAAAGTCACGTGCATCTATATATAGAATGCCTTGTGGCCTCTGTTCAAAAACACGTTAGCTGACAGGGCTGCTCTACCAGAACCTCACTTCCTGTGTCATGACCACCTCTCTGCTGCTGGCCTTGACCTCACAGCTCATGATCTCCCCAAGCCAACTGTATTCACATTCATACTCTAAGCGTAATTTAAGCAATGCCCAGGATGCCATGTCTGAGTTAACTCCCAATCCACTTTCGAGTCTCATGCGTTGCAGGAAAGCCTTCTATTCAACAGCTAACTTGCTCTATTGAATAAACTCAGTTTGGAACTTGGTTTTGATTTTTTGTTGTTTTCAAGAAGCAAAACTATGTTGTTTTTTATGTCTTCATAATACAGGCTAAAAATAATATAAGGAAAAAAGGGACGAACTATTTTGAATAGTTATCCTACCATATTGTTTTAGTAGATTTTCTTAAACATCGGTAGCATTTTTGGGTATTAAACAGAACTTCAGTATGCATTTTTAAAAATTATAGGGCTCAATTATATAAAATTATTTTCAAAATAACAATTTATTAAAAAATGAAGAATACTAATTGATAATTACTGCTAGGCAATATTGCTGTCAACGAGAAGTCATTTGTGCCCTGGCTGGCATACCTCAGTGGATTGAGCGCGGGCTGCGAACCAAAGCATCGCAGGTTCCATTCCCAGTCAGGGCACATGCCTGAATTGCAGGCCAGGTCCCCCAGCAACCGCATATTGATGTTTCTCTCTCTCTCTCTTTCTCTCTCCCTTCCCTTTCTAAAAATAAATAAATAAAACTCTTAAAAATTAAAAAAAAGAAGTCATTTGTGATTTTCTACTTCTTTATTAATTTACAGTTTTCTTGCTGGTGTGTCTGTATGCTTATGCTTGCATAGATTAAATTTATTGCATCATGTAAACATTATGATTTACTCAGTCAATTTATCCCAGGAGTTAGTAGAAATCCATATAATTTAAAATAATTTAATAGTAGTAATCTATATCCCTCCGGTTTGATGGATTATTATAACCAAATTTCTGTCCCTTAAGGAGTGTCCCCCACCCCAACAGAAACTGACTTAAAATGTAATCAATATGTCAACAGAATATCTTCATTTTTTTTCATTTGCCTCTGTTACATTTTAGAAGGAAAGTAAAGATACCAGACCTTAAATGAAGATGATAAATGGATTTGATACAAAGAATGATGGCGATTTCAAGCATAAGAAGAAAAAATTTCAAGCATGGCCTGAGGTTTCATGGGAGGCATACACAGTACCAGAGACCATATTACAAGATTTGCATACATTTTAAGCAAACCAGATATCCGCATCTATAATTAGTACACGAGGAAACTGAGGCTCAGAAACATTAAGCGAGTTGCCCTAGACCACTGAACTAGTACATAACCCACAGCTCCAAGCTGTTAAGGGCCAGGATGAGTTCTGAGAAAGAACAGGCAAGTGGCATGGCTGTGCATTCTAAGTCAAATTCTTGCACTGTGACTTGAAAAATTAATGGGAAGTACAGTCCATTCCTAGGACACCGGGTAAAATCACATTTAAATATACATTGCAAAGTGATATTCTAATGTCAAATATAAATGATTACATAGAATCATTTTCCTGTGTGATTATCTCTTCCACTACCACTAATTAGTTGATGTAATGGAGACCGGAGAGCACACTCAGATCTCTGAGGCTGGCGTTTCCTTCTCCGAGGGGTGGCTCCCACTAGGAGAAAATCAGTCACAGCGCACGCAATTGTAGCTACAGGACATGGAATGGAGACTGACACACAGAAGCACGCTGAAAATATTTGACTAAAAAGTGTGACTCATTTTGTGATATATGCACACATATATCATGTTGTGTATATCATTTTATAATAATGTTTATGTTATCAGCAAATATACAAGTAACATTCACCTACACATTGAGATGTTTGAATAAAATCATCAAACAAAAAACCTAATGACAAATAAGAATATGCCTCAGAGACTTTATGTGGTACAAAATATCCAAAATATTTAATACACAGCCCTTTACAGAAAAATTTTGCCAATCCCTGGCAAAAAGGGTCAAAATCCTGAATGAAATGTTTGAAGATTAATTTAACAAAACAAATTACACCTTTGAATTCATGCAGGTAGGATGACATTTAATTATTGTTATCATCTTTCAGTAGTAAAGTAAAAGTTCCTTTATTCTGTTATTTTGTTTTACATGTTAAAATGTGCTCGACAGCCTGTTCATAGCTTTATATTCCCCTGCAAGGCACTCAAATCCCAAGGTAATTTTTTTTGAAAATTTACTTTTTAGAAAAGATTTTATTTATTTATTTTCAGAGAGTGAGGGAAAAGGGGATAAAAAACATCAATATGTTTGCCTCTCAAGCGCCCCCTACTGGGGATCTGGCTCACAACCCAGGCTTGTGCCTTGACCAGGAATTGAACTGGCGACCCTTTGGTTTGCAGTCTGGTGCTCAATCCACTGAACCACACCATCCATGGCTGAAAGTAACTTCTTAAATTACTTCGATGATTTAGCAGATTTAGGTGACTAGTGATTTTCAAGGAGACACCCCTAAGTTTTTCTAAGGGAGTGGTCTACTGAGTCTCTGGAGAGCTTCATAAGGAGAAAATCCCACAGTAAACCTAGCAGATGAAATACTATAGAAATGTCAAAAGAAAAACAATAACATTCTATTTTAATAGAGGTTAAGGTAAAACATTATTTAATTTCTTTTTTAACTTTCTCTTCACGGTAATTAATAAATGTAGAAATTTAAACTAGCTTTTAACATTTTACAAGGCTCTACAACAAAATACATTGTGCGCCATAAATTTAAAAGAATTATTTGCAGAAAGTAATAACTACATCAGCTGTGAAAGATACTACAATACATAATTCAAAATTGTTCATTATATTCATCCAAAGGTTATTTTTATCATATTACTCCCATTGTATGTTAGAAACTCTTATAAATTAGATCCAAGTAAGTGGGAACATAAGAGTTCTGGAGAATTATTTTTAACCAGTAAAATGAAAAATAACAGACAAGGATATAATAATGCAGTCTCTCACTCAACTGAACATCACCATTTTATATTTTTCCAATGTATTTTACTAATCGACTAGACTTTCCCATTAAGAAATCTTTTAACGGCAAGTTATAGTCTACTATCATGAATGTTCATTAAAAATAATCAATACCTGCACCAAACTCCTTCAATTTAATAGCATCAAGATCGTGTCAGTGGAAGAGACCAGATGTTATAAGAATTCTCAGAACCAGGTGTATAATTTAGCTGTGTAAAGGAAAGTTACTTGGGAAGCAGCTCTGTGTGTTGGGGTGATAGAGGGAGATTTGAAGCAGTGACGCAGTTTATAGGAACTGTTAACTGGAATTCACATTTCTCAAGGTTACACTTTTTCTGTAGTTAGTGATCCTTTACACATTAGATTGATAAATGTTTTATTTCTCAGTAGGTTATTTCTTCTGAAGATATCTTTTAAAGTAAGAAAGACTGATTAGGCCATTTATGTTCACAAGGTGGTATAGACAAACTATTAATTCTGGGGATCATACATTAAATTGGAAATTTGCTGACGGTTGCTGCCAAAGCAAACAACCGTTCTGGGCCTGCAGGCTGCATTGCCGCTCCATCCTAAGCAATGCAGGCACAATTAAAAGCTGAGCTGCTCTCAGAGTTCACTGTCATTGCACGGCCCCTTGGCTTTGGCCTACAGACAACACGGGCCTTGACCATGACCCACCTTCCATTTTTCTTTCAGGGATCACATTACCCACAGCCTGGATGCCTGTTTAACCCATTAGGCACCTAAGCCATAGACCAAAAAATCACTTCCAGTTTTTTGTGTTCCTTGACTGAAAAAGCTATTAAGTTTCCAAACTGGGATGTTGTATTACTCTGTTCACCAGTCCAGCTCTCCGCCCAGCTCCCCTTGCTTCTTTATTCAACTACTTGCTGGCTCGAGGGGTGGACAACCCCTTGCAGCCCCAGCCACCAAGCGCGAGCGAACTCTGGGGCGTGGGGCCAGAGTTAGTTTGGGGGCAGACAGTCGGTGACAAGGATCTGGGGTTACTGGAACTAGAAATTATGTAAGTTCTTAAGAAGAGTGAGGAGGAGTTACCAAATGAAATTTTCTCCTTTCTTTGTAGAAGTCAGTGGTCTCACTCTTGGCTGCCCATTAAAACAGCTTCACCAAATCTTGATGTGCAGGCTGCCATCAGCACCAGAGTAATTAAATCATAATCTCTGGGAGTGGGGGCCAGGTATCAGTATATCTTCCTTCTCCCCTGTGATCCCGGCTGAGACTGAGAACCACTGGAGTTCTTCTGTTCTGCAATAGTTTCATTGTCATCGGTGTGTGGTGGTGGCCATGCAGGCAGTGGGAGGAGTGATAATGATGGAGGGAGGGGCCATATTACACCTAGGAGAGCCCTGAGTCTAATCTTCCTTGAATTTTCCCTTCTCTGTCTTCTCGAAGTCGACAACCAGTGCGCTGGTCTTGGGAGGAGAGCAGTGTGTTCACGAAGGAAGTGTGGAGGGTCCAGGAGGAGGTCTAGCAGTGGTCCAGGGGATGAGAGTGTGCTACTGTCTTTTCCTTCCTCCTCCATCCCTTTTTCCTTTGCCACCACCTAACACTCTCTTCCAAGTCACCCTCTGCTTCACTGATTACAGGGCAGTGGTTCTTTCCGGGGAAGGAAGGGTACAGCTTGGGAAGAAGGAGAAATAAGCTTTGATGATGCTCCAACTAATTAATGAATGCCCAAGGGAAAGGGAATGCCTACCGTAGTCTAACTAAGGCACCATTTAAACACCAAATAAAGACAACAACAGAAGGAAGAAGTTAAATACATTGGGAAATGATGAGGTGTAAAAGCACATTAAATAAAAAATGCTTTAATGAAAGTACTACATGTTACCTTAATGCTAAATTGTGATGTCCCTTCTAGCCCATCAAAAACCTGCAATACTGGAAACATATTTGAAGTCCTGGTTAAGTTTATTTTGCTCAACAGATGTCTAAATGAAAGCAAGAGTCCACACAAAGTATGAGTTTTAGAAAATAAATTGAATAACAACATATTCCTATGTTCTGCTATCCTCACCTTTATTTTTGAATTGTTTTACATTTTATAAAAGAAGGATGTTAACTTTTTTTTATACCTATTACTAAAGTCATTTTTTTAAGTGAAACACAGGATGCTTTAGTAGGGGGAAAACACTAATAAAAGGAAATAGTTCAACTGCAAAAATAAAGTAAAAATTTTGTATAAAGATACTCCTCTATTTCTATTAGAAAAACACAATAAAAAATTCCCAAAAAGGATATTTTCACACTATAAAATGTTAGAGTTATGATTATTCTTAAAGAATAATTCAAAGTTAAGAGTAAACACAAACCATTAATTAGCTGTCATTCCAGAGGCTTCTCATATGTTAACTAATTTGACTTTGTCAACAATCCTATGAGGTATTAACCATTATCACCTGAATCGTACATCTGGGGAAACAGAGGAATGGAGAAATTAAGTAACTTCCAAGCGCCAGAACTAGCGGGTTCTGGGATCACAGACCCGAGCAGTTTTGTGAGGATCAAAGCTTGTCCAATTTGGAGGACCCTCTTTAACACATAATAGAAAATTAAAAGGACACAACTAGTTGTAGGGCCTTGGAAAAGGTCTATTCAGGGTCTTGAGGCATAAACTTCATCAGGTTCACAGGAAGTCTATCTTTAATGTAAGACTTGACAGAAATTGCTGGAATCAAAAACATACAAAGGTATATATCCAGTAAAATCTAAATTTTGTGAAAAAAATTATAAATATACAAACTAGATATAATTTGTGTGAACTGTAAAAATAGATACATATGTACAAAAATGCTTTATAATGAGTAGAAAGTTATGGTTTGTATTTTCTCCTCTGTACAATAATTTTCCAAAGTTTTTACAATGACTATAAATGACTTTCATAGTTGGAAAAACCATCAAATATTATTTTAATTTAAAAAGATCTTACAAACACAAAAATGCTGCTTAATTACAGAGGGAAACGCCTATTTAAATCGAATGAAATTACTTTATATAATAAACCTACAGATGAAAATCCAAGAATTAAGACCAAGAAATGCATAAAGGGCGGAAAATAAACAAGAAATTTACTCAAAATCGTGGAATATATCCACAAAGTAGTAGAGATAGAATTTGAGTCTCTTGATTCTACACCTACTAGGCTCACAGTGGCAAGCAAAAAGGACTTATTAAAAAAAAGAGAACTAAGCAGTAGTCTCTAAGGCATATTGTGCAGGCGACAGAAGAACAACAGTACCAGTAAGGTTAGGTAATTATTCACTGAGATAAGAACATTTTCATTTTTGGTATTCAAATGAATGCTTTGTAAAATATAAATAATTTCTATTTATTTTTAGACATGGAAAGGATTTCTCAAATTGATATAACCAGTATTCAATAAAATTCCATTGTTTGTTATTACAGATGGCAGCCCAAACTAAAGAACAAAGAGCATCAATTTTAGATGTCAATCCTTCTTTGAATTTAGTCATTTTATCAACAGAGATTTTGGTGGGGATTTGATGAACATTAGCAGTAGAACACTTGTCAACTGTGTAATTCTAAGAATGTTCCTATAAATGCTTTAAAACAATAAACAATGTGACAGAAGCCAAGGAACCTTTCAATCACCTCTCACCGTTTGCTCTAGTTTGCTGGGCAGGACCAGAATGGCAGCCTCCCCCAGGCACGCCTCAGAGATCATTGGATTCCTTAACTCTTTCAGAGGGAAATGGACATCAGCCCTACTTGGCATTGCAGATGTCTGAATTCAAAGGCAATTGCACACTTTAGATGAATAAGCATTAGATACCTGTGTATAGGTAGGTATATAATGAGAAGTATAGTGTTATTAAGATAGATGCAAATGGATTAATTTAATGTTGATATAAATTTGCTTAACATTTATGAAATTTACTCTGCTAGTCAGTTACAAGATTATTCTCAAAAATATTTTATTCATTAATATCATACTGTATGATGGCTATTTTACTTTCATAACCTCAATCACTGAGAATGTGATAAATAAAAATCATCACTTTTAACCATTTTGTGAAGTATCAATTATTGAGAGACAATATTCTACAATGTTGAATGCATGCACCTTATTTGTCATAATGTTACAATCAAATTAAGTCATTTATAAGGTATATGCTTATTTCGATTCATGGGTATCATTCAAATTATTTATATTTCATCTTCTGAAGTATATACATCATATGTAAAAATCCCTCAAAGTAGGCATTCAGTTGACTATTTAGAAAATAAAAGTTATTCATACCATAAGCTTATCACTTGCATTTTACACTTTAATTGGCATTTTATAACATTCGTTCATTATTAGCCATGTTATATAGAAATATGATATTATTCCTATTTTTATTTTATTGTGTATCGTGAAAACCTCCCCAAAACAATCAGCAAGAAGGTATCTATGTTGGTATTAAAAAGTGGTAATCTCTATCGAGGGTAATCATAAAACACTCTGCTTTGAGGGGGACTTATTTGGGGAGCTCTGCACAGCTTCTCCAAACGGCTGTCCTTTGTTTTTGGTTTCATCTGTTCTAAACACCCTGACCCGGGAGTATGTGCCTTATGCTGTAATGTGAAACCCTCCTCGCCCATTCCCCCTCTGTCTTTGAACTGCTAAGGGAAATAATGAATCTTCTCCCAGCTTCAACTGCTGCATTCAGTTATCATCAAGAGCAGACACCAACCAGCACTCTGATCTTGCTCTGATAGATAGAATGCTAACCTTTCACAAGATTAGAGACACAGGGTGCTCTGGAGATAATAAAATTCAAATGGGTTTATTTCAAAGGGCAACCCAATCTCGCTTTTGTTCATGGGTCACTTAGCAGACCATTTGCCAGTGTAGTTTTTGTGTTTTTCCAAGCCAGATTCTGGCTCAGTTTGCCAAAGGTGTCGAATTATGTGGGCCCCAAAAGTCAGTTCCAAAAGGAGGAAGAGAGAAAGTTGAGAATAACATTATTTTACTGCAAGTGACAAAAACTCTATTGGCTAACGATTCAAATTTTGTTTCAATTATACCTAATGCACTCAAATGGTAAATTCAGGCTGACCAGGTTGACAATACCAATGACTTAGTCTAACTGCCAGTATTTGGATCCTTAAGCATAAAGTCAAAGCATAAAGTATTTACAGGTTTCCATTTCAAATAAATGCCTAACAGAAATCAAAATCAAAAGACAAAACATAGGGTACTTTGTGAATATTATGTAGATATCAGCTTAATATTTTTCTAGAAATAAAAGTCAAAGAATTTTAATCAATGATATAAATCAAGAGTAGGTACTATATAAATATGAAGAAAAGGACTAGGACTACAGGCTATTCGGGTAAGGGCAACTAGGAAGCCTTACAGAAGGCTTCACGCA
This sequence comes from Tonatia bakeri, assembly GCA_004024845.1. Lineage (NCBI taxonomy): Eukaryota > Metazoa > Chordata > Mammalia > Chiroptera > Phyllostomidae > Tonatia > Tonatia bakeri. The sequence goes on along the minus strand of PVIA01000306.1, from coordinate 340,861 downwards.
GTTCTCCTGCCACTGCCTTCTCATTATCAAAAAGTACTTCTGCCACAGAGAAGCCTCTAGTCACCTCCTTATAAGGAAATGAGGATGACAAACCAAAAGTAGTTTCATATTAATAATCCTGAAATGCATTACTTAGTTGTAGGATATCATCTGAAAACTACTGTGGAATCGAAAATATTCAAATTTAAAGTAGTAATTTTAAACTCCTTTACATGATACTGGTATTACATATCCCATCATTTTTATATTAATTTTGATTCATAAACAATCACATATTTTGAAAAGGAGGATGACAGTTTTATTCATTTTTTAAAATGTTTTACAAAAAAATCTTTAATAAAATGAGAAAGTTAAATTTGTATATATAATATGTATTTAAATTATAAAAAGTTCTTAAACTCTAAATATTATTTCACTAAAAGAGAACTTTGTGGTTACTAATTTTTGTTTACTTTTAATATCATAGCAAAACTATTTTCCTCAAGACATTTTGAAATCAATCATGACTGATTATCCTTACTGTATTTTATGAATTAAATAAGGTTTTTGAAATGAAACAATTATAATCAATTACATATTCAAATCAAACATTTAGCAGGGCCACTTTTCTTTCAGTCAATAATGCATTTGAAAAATATTTTAAACAAACTTCTGTGACAAATAAATATGAGAAAATATGAGGCTACGTTCTCCACAGATACTATGTAAAATTAGAGAACGTTAATTAGATTATTTCAATTAGATTATTTCAAAGATGTTAACTTTTAGTAACTCAGAATAATCATTACATACTTTTTCTTCTATTTTGGTAACATTAAACTGATGAGGTTAAAGCTGTCTCTGACTAGGGCACAGGAGCTACGGAGCTATACTGTACCTGCTCTGTGCAGAGAAATTGGAGTCCAGTGGTCGTGGGGGGTATTTTCTAAAGCGATCCCGTAGAGGAGGGGATGTGGGTACCCAGAGTATAGCCTGTGGATTGGTCTGCACACATATCATGGCATAGTTGGAAAGATACATTAATAACAATTACAGGCAAACAGACTTCTCTTGGTTTTATAGGAAGCTGAGCTGTAGACATAAGCCAGGTCCTCTTAGTGTCTCATCTGTAAAATGGACATTATAATAGAACTTTCTTCACAGGATGTGGTAAAGTTTACATGGGACACACAGTAATTATGAGAATGGTGTATAGTATGTACTATGCAAGTGTCAGCTATTATTGATTCTTTCTCAAGAATGAAAACACTTGCTAATAATACGACCATTATTATCTATTTAAAATATACCTTGGTATATAAGAGATGAACATTATTTTTCTCATCCTATCAGCTCAATGAGGTCTTCCAAAGCATTTTCATTGAGAATGACAAAAATACATCTATGTTTTGGTGACAAAAAAGATGAAATATATTAGTTTTTGTGTGATATTCTCTAGTCAAAGAGATAGCTTAATGGAATGAAACTACCTGTCAAAATTGTGTATGCTTTATTTTCTTTTGAGTTGATCGACTACCAAATCCCCTATACTTAGGCTATGTAATCTTTACTGTGATGTCTCGTTGTTTATGGTATTTCAGCGACTGAGGCCTAAAAGTAACACCCCTTCAATGAATGTATAAGAACACTATGCTCTCTGAGTAATCAAACAACCTTGTTGGTGCCAAGGTCCACTCAGATGCACCTGAAACCTTGCAAAAGCAAGTGTGGTTTTGGGCCGAGATGCTGTGTAAGAGGCAGTGAGAGGAGTTGATACTAATGTACCCAGAGAAATCTTATTTTTACATTGTGCATTTTTGAGACCTAGTGGTGTTTTTATCGTGTGCATGTGTGTGCGTGTGTATGTAGTCTGGCAGAAGTAAGGCTTGCTTGAGTGAGTGTGGTTGGTAGGATAATAATATGGTTGTAGTAATTTATAGTTTTCATTTGAACATTTCACCTAAAATGTCATATAATGTGCTTGCGTATAATGTTGTTATGTTACAGAATTACATGCTTATGATTTTGTAATAAATATGGGGCATTATATGTACCAAATCTGTATGTGTATATATATAATGCATAATGTATATATAATGTATATAAAAACACTAATATATATATATATACACACACACACATATAAGCATTAATCACTGTGTAATTCCTTCCCGATTAATTCCGATCACACTTCTAACTTGTTGAAACTCACTTTGATTCCCAGCCCTCTCACAGAGATTCTGGCAAAGATACTATAATAAAGCTCACTCTGCTTCGGGTCTCTGAACACATTTCATATGCTCTTATGAAATCACGTGTTTAAAAAAATCAGACCCGCAATCAAACCTGTGGGAAACTTCTAAGTAACCACAAACTTGCCCTCATGCTATTTACTGACCGAGCCTGAGAGCATTTTCCCCAACCAGTTCAATATCTACCTGATTATTCCACCCAAGCCATTTTTTGCAAGTTTTAAATGATCGTTCCACGTGAAACAGCATTGATTATAGCGCAAAGGTCAAACTGGGCTGTAACCGGTGGGTCTTGTAGTCTGTAGGATCAGTCACTTTGTCAAAGAGGGAAATTAGTTTAATTTGGCAAGGCTTGGTTTTGAGCGGTCCAGGCTACCTGCCACTCTGTTACACTCCGGGTGCTTGCAAATTGATTGTAGAATAAATTGCCCCCGAGTCTTTTCGAGAATAGACCTTAACCTTACAAGTGATTAATTCCCAGATATTTACTTCATTTTCCTTCCTTATCTGCTGTGATTGTCCTTTCCTTAGTTCTCTGGATCTGTGCCCGTCTGCCATAAATCTGCAAATTCACTTAAATGAATACAAGGTAATTTTATGTTGCATTTGATTTGGTATTAAATGATACACCGTTGTTGATTTCAAAGTCAAAAACATAAATCTTCACTGCACATGAAAAGTGGAGGCTTCTGAATTGGTTTGAATATAACCATGCAGTCAAACAGATACAGCATTAAACAAATTCGTTATAAACTCTTCTTACCATAGGTTTACAAGTAGGAAAATGTGCCTATGTATCTGAATAAGATGAGTAAAATAGCTGAAGCAAATCTTGGCTTTTGTTATATATCCTGCGGTGGTATTTTTCAGATTCAGGATAACGTTTCCCCCAAGAGCTAAATACTTCCATGATACTTAATATCACACACTTGACTTTGGACTTTGGACTTTGGACATTACTTTCGAATTACTTTGATTTCAAGAGGCTGAGTCAGGTCCATCACATTTCTTTAATATGCTTTGTTTTTTGTGGTTTAATTATAAGTTACCCCCTGAAAGCTTTCAAAATAAGGATTTATCAACGAGTCTTAGCTCTCCCAGGAGGAAAGGTCACCTCCCTTGATCTGAATTTCAAAGCCCGCCCTAGCACCCATGGGCCTCCTCAGAAATAAACAAGAGTCCCATTCAAACACAGCCTTAAACCTAAGACTGAAGCCATTCCAAGTCCGTTTCAAGTTATCACAAGCTTGAACCTCTATTGTTCCATGTGGGTCAGTGTGCAAATACAGGGCAACCCACAACCCAAGGTCGGAGTGGGGGTGGTGGTGCAGGACTCCCTTTCACGTAGAAACACGGTCAGATGAAAGCAGTGAAACTAATTCAGTGCAGTACTCAGGAGTCTAGTCCGAAGCTGTTTATACAAAAAAAATCACGCTATTTTTCTTACTTCAGGCAAAAATAGACTTGTCCTGTGAGTGGCAGCTGAGCCTACGCAGGGATGCAGAGTGTGGCGGTGCCTGATTAGCACGACGGTGAGCCACTGGAGTGAGGCGATGAGCTTAGGCAAGGAGGATACGCCACCTTCAAGAAGACTTTTGTGGATGGGTGTCTGGGAAAAGCCAGGAGTCTGGCCCAAGGGAAGAGATGGAAGGTAAAGGAACAGAAGGGGATACAAGTAAATGTTGAGCAGCTCCTTTTTCTTCCCCCTAGAGGCATAGTAAGACCTGAAGTTTCTCTAAGGACCAAGAGCCAAAGAGGATCAATGAGATAGGGAGAGTGGCATCATCAGTGATCAAGTAATCACAGCATGGCCCTACCACAATGACCACCGAGGGAAGGAAACTCCAGGCGCCACCTGGGGAATGGGCAGCACTGTGAGCTTCAAGAAACAGAGTCCGAGGGACTCCACAGAGGCAGGTGACAGCAGTGGCAGCTTTAAGTCACCTCTTGCATGGGACTTACAAACAGCCACACAGACAGCCGAGCCAGGAAGGAGTGGTGACGTGAGAAGTAGGGGCATGTATGTGCAACTATTCTGGATTCCGCCAGAAGCCACCAGACAGCCCTTGACAGTGGTCAACAACGAGGCTGTCAGAGGGACACTCGGATGGGGGAGGAGACCTTCCTTGTGAATTAGAGATAGCAATGCCAATGTATTTTTAATTGCACCTCAAAGTGGGTGAGAGCCAAAGATATCCCCATTTTACATTAGACCCCCCAAATTGCAAGGCTTTAAAAAAGAGCCTTTACTTGTGCAAACTGTATTTAAAGGAAGTCTTTATGAAAACACAGAAAATTAACCTGTTAATCACATCTTACAAACATATTGTCTTGATTCCCAGTATTAGACATGGAAAGGTACATGGTGGCTCATTCTGGGAACTATATATATTTTTGGCAGCGCAAAGAAGGTGACTTAGGTGAGATATAGTTAGTTCCAATATAGTTGGTTCTAAGAAGTGGGAAGGAAGGTGGAAGGGGTTATGTGCAGGGTAGTCCAAAATATGACAATTTTTTATAATTGTGGGACCCTATGGTAAACTCATATAATCCATCTTCCCTTTTGCAATGGATACATTTCTGCTTGCTGTTTTCACACACTGTCCTGTTCTCCGACTCTCACCGCCTCTAGCTTGTCTGTTGGCGGGTCCTGTGGTTGATCCTTTCGAGACATGTATAGAGTTCACCCAACTACTCCCCTCTAGCTTCACAGTGACCCACCGTGATGGAGGCCTCCATCATCTCCCCCCCGCCCACTGTGAAGGCCTCCTAATCCCGTCCTTGCTTCCACTCTGGGCTGTCTACAGTTAGGCTGCCGTTGCCTGATTATCTCCCCACTCTGGCCCCGCACAGGAAGTTCTAAAGGGCGGCCATCTTGTTTGTTTGGCCAAGAAAGCTCATATCCCAAGAAGAGCTTCAGGCACATAGTAGGTGCTCAGTACATATTTGTCAAATGAATTCATGCTCTCTCCTAGAACAAAATCTGCTCGCCAGAAGAAGTTCTTTGTAATCATATGCACTTCACTGCCAATATGCCTCAGTTCAAAGCCTGGGTGGTGGGAAGCACTTATATTTATTGATAGGTGGTATGACTTCACTTATTAAATGAAAGACATGGGTTCATGTTACAGGAAATTTAGTTACCCAGCAAGTTTCCTGGGGGAGAATTGTTTGGGCTAGAAGACCCTTGCTGAAATCACATCATACTGAGAAGTTATTCCCTGCATAGCTTAAAGATGAGGCTAACTCTTGCAATTTACAGAACATTTTTTTTTCTCTTCCTTTCCATGTCCCTGTTAACACTCACTCGGAGCCTCCCCCACCCCTCCCCTCCCAGGACTGGAATAGATACAGAACAGCACAAGAGTGATCTTTTATGAGAAACACATTTTGTGTAATATTACAGAATAGGATGAAAGTGTTCTAATTTTAGGTTTCTTTTTTTTTGCAACATACTGATAGAGCTATTAAGTATATGTTACCACCTCATGAACCTAGATGAGTCTCATTTTTCTGAATAAATTATTAACATTGGAAGAAGTTGAGGGTTTATAAGCAATAAACAGATCGCTTGGCCTTTGTTGTCTTAAACAAACAGGACAGGACTCAGGAGAGTGAAGCTGGTCTTAGTGGCCCATCGGATTTCATGACGACTCTGCTGTTTGAGTCGCCCATCTGCTCTGCATTAAGTCAGACTTCTAATTAAAACCATAATTATAATTTCTGAGACTGTTACCTTGAGGAGAATGGTCAATGTTCCAGAAACTTCTTTCAGATGAACACAATTTTCAGCAGAGAGAACAGCATCGAATTTGAAAGAAAACACCCTTGGGTTTCCAGGATGGTTTGCCCGCATGGCCTTAGGTGCGTCATGTGATCACCCGTCAATCTATTTATCCCGAGTGAGTCTACAAGTGCCTGAGTCTACCATATGCTGATGTCATGATCATGACCTCGAAAGTGTGCCTGTCAAGCGTTTGAAGTTTTTCTTGAGGGGAAGTGGGCTGAAGGAATGCAAAAGGCATTGCCTTCTATTAGACCAGGGCTTCGCCACGTGTGGTCCCTGGACTTGTTAAAATACAAATTCTTGGCTTCACTTCAGCCCTCCTGAATCAGTGCCACCAGGGGTGTGTGTTCCAACAAGCTTTCCAGGTGACTGTGATGCACTGGAAGTTTGAGAACCTCTGTGTTAGACATGCGATTTCATTTGGCCAACCTAAAAATATGCGTCCTTCCAATGACAACCCCTATTTTATCAAATTACCAGATACAAATAGTGCTTAGAAATCTGTGGTTAACTTCTGAATTTTTTGTCCACCGATGTTTAAATCTTCTAACCCCCTCAAAACATCTTTCCTGAAAGCCCACCTTTCTATAATCTCAGTCATTTTTATTCATTAGTAGAAAACACCTGTAACAGCAGGAGCTACTTACATTCTAATTGTTTCTTGCTCTTCTAAATTGCTTGTCATTATAAAAGAAATGACAGAAGTGAAATGGGAGAAGAGCAATGTGGCAAGAAGACTAGAGCCCATTTTCAATGTTTAATTGCTATACAATACGAAGAACAGATTAAAAAGATAAATCAAAAGTTTTCAGAAAAAAAGTGAGGCCTGCAGTCAGTTTTATGGTTTCATTTGAGCTGCAGAGATATTATTATATACTCATTTACAAAACAATGAGTTCTTACTGTTTATGAAAGTTTAATCTCTTGGTTTATTGCCTTAATATATTTTACATTGGTAAGGTTTACTTTTAAATGAAATTTCTGACTGTCTTATGTGGATGCTATTTTATGCTGAGAATACAGACGGAATGAGTGTAACATCATAATTGTATTCATCTATGAAGCAATTAGAGTCAGGGTAATTGCTTCCAGTTCTCACATGTCTGCATACAAAGTAATAGAATTAATATTTTATCATTTGGCAGTATCCCTTGTTAGCTAAGAATTCTAACACTGTATATCAGCTCTGTCTACAGGAATTTAAACAGACCCCCTATCACTATTTGCCCAAGTCAGAAAGTGTGCCAAGTAGAAAAATTACACGCAGATTGCTGACCTGACCGCTCCACAAGCACACTCAGCAGGGGCACAACAGGGCGGAGGCCCGTGAACACACCCTTGGAACTGAGCAGGCAACTGACAACTGAGCGGAGACTTAGCTCTTTTCCAAGTGACCTCGTAGTGGCCAAAGTGAGCACGAATTCCGCAGGGTTTTAGGAGACTGATTCTGATTAAAAACATGTGGCTGCTCTAATATCAAGATTCCTACAAAAACACCTTTAGAATTTTCTACACAGCAAAAAATGGATAAAGGCAAAGACGTTGATAGAGACATTATGGCCCGCAGGAGAAGCCTGGCGAATGACTGACAAGATTCAAATCCTCCACTAGAAGCAACAGGACTAAGATAGGCTGAATGAGGACTTATAGCCTCATTTATTTTCTAAGAAGCTTATGCTGGAGGGAGAGAAAAGAAGCCATAAATTAAATGGCACTTGGCTTGAATAAAAGGAGAACGAATGAGGGAATTCAGTGAAAACTAGCAACTCAGTCACTGGACCAAATTTAATTGGTAGATAAGTTGTATTTGAACATAAATAAATGCTACAAAAGATGGGGGGGGGAAGCAGCACTCTGCTGCTTCTTTTCAGTATATGCAAATACATATGCCTCCTGGAGAAATAGATAGCTTAGAATTAGCAGTGGTAAAAGAATATGTATGGTTTATATTGTGTGTGTAATGTATGCTATACACCTTCCCGTGCACTACACGGTTTCAGTAGTAACCTGTTATTAAATGGCCTTACAGAGAGGCCATTCAACTGAAGGAAGCCTAGACAGTGAAATGTTAGTTATATAAGTAAAGCATTTAGAAAACAGACTAGTACATGGGATTCAGTGTATGTGCTAATTATTATCATTACTGATAAATATAAGTATAGCTTTAGTCTACGATTAGTTAGGAAATCATTCTATCTTTCTTGATAACCTAGCAGTGACACCTTTGAAAGCTGTGCCCTCACTACGCATAGGGCTTTAACTTTAAATTATTGTGAGACTGCGTTAGTCCTTAGATTATCTTAGATGCCCTGATTGTTTTTCCTGGACCTATTCTCCCTATGGATGTGTGTGGCTGTTACTTTTACATCAAATAAAAATGATTTATTCAGCACTGATAATAACTTCCACGGAAAGCTCATATAATTGCCTGAAATGGCAACTCCCAACCTACTGCTGTACCAATTCATCCTCACAAGAGCGCCAGTAGGAAGAACTGACTATTCTCTCGTTCACTGAGATTCAGAGAGTGGAAGGGATACGGGGACATCACACAGATCATAAACGGAAGAGCCCAAGCTGGGTAGGATTTCAGATGAGATATTGCCTAGCATATATTTGGAAACTAGGATAACTGTCAAGGGAGAATCCATGGTTTCTCATGAGTTGATAGGATCTGCACACACAGGAGACCAATGGTTTTGGAGGCAGATTCTTTACCGATGGGAGTAGAGACTCTTTTTTTTTAAAGACTTTATTTATTTATTTTTAGAGAGAGCAGAAGGGAGGGAGGAACGTCAATGTGAGAGGGAAACGTCAACCAGCTGTCCTCTGACCAGGGACCCAACCTACAACCCAGGCATCTGCCCTGCCCGGGATCAATGCCCACCCAACTCAGCCAACACTGCTCAGGCGGGACTCTAAGATATATATCTAAGAGTTGAACTGCTGAGTCAGATAATAATTCTGTGTACAATTTTTGAGGGACTGTGACACTTTTTCATAGCAGTTGCACCATTTTATATCCCACCAGCAATGTGTGAGGTTTCCAATTTCACCATTTCCTTGCTAAAACTTATTATTTGTCTTTTTGATTATTGTGAGGGGAAGCAGAGTTTTCTATCCCAAAATATGTCTTTTGGAATGTTGATTACTTTAAGCTGCTTAGTTTTAAGAAACAGAAGACTCAATAAGAAACTTGACCTTCCCCCAAATGCCTAAAAGAATTTAGATAGAAGACCAGCTCCAGAAAGGGAGTTATCATCACAGATAAAGATAGTTTAACCCTGCGGAGGTTGTGGCTGATATAAGATATACAAACAAACTCTTTTCTTAAATATTGTTACATGTATCAGGTACATAGGTTCAAGTTCATGACTAGCTGCATGTTTATACATGACAAATGTTAAGGCATAATGTTTCAGCTGACAGTTTGGTTATAACACATGTTTCATGAGACGTGTTAGGCATCTGAAATGAGATGCTTATCGAAATATTTTTGCCAGTGTTGTGGAAAGTATTTATGCCTTGAGTATCCCGATATTGTTTGTGATGACTGTTACAACGTTTTGCAAAGCCAACTATTGGAGATTCTGATTATTTATGTTAAAAACAATTTTGGTTGTATTTTTTAGCAATATCCATGTTTCTGCTATTGAAGAAGAAAAATTTTTATTCTTTATGTTTTTATATTGCTTTGTTTAATAATCTCTAGATTGTAACTGAAAATAAATAAAAAATCATGTATTTTATTTTTATTTTTTAAAGATTTTATTTATTTATCTTTAGAGAGAGGGGAAGGAAGGGAGAAAGAGAGGGAGAGAAACAGCAATGCATAATTGCCTCTTGTGTGCCCCCTACTGGTGACCTGGCTCGCAACCCAGGCATGTGTCCTGACCAGGAATGGAACCAGTGACCTTTTGGTTCACAGGTGGCACTCAATCCACTGAGCCACACAAGCCATGTATTTTATTATATAAATATAATAAATGCAAATTTGCAGTGTTTTTAATTTTTTCCACATTTCAGCACAGACTAGTAATGAATGTCTCTCAGATACATGGGACCTGTGCTCCATTTTTTTGATGGCAACCTCTGCAGGATTAACAAGAACCAAATGTGATAGGTAAGAACCTAGCAGGGCCCATTTGATTAAAGTCTTCTCTGTGCACCACTGTTAAATACAGCCCAGAAAACATGTTGTTACTAAACTTTTGCCTTTCCATCTCCATATGAATTGCCTTCCTGCCCTGAATTCTCAAAGCACAACCCAGCCCCTCCCCACTTTCCTCATCTCAAAATGGCATAGCTGCCTTAATGTCCCATTTGCCCTGGGGTCCCATATTCTTATGGCACCACTGTATGTACATACATAATAAATTTGGTCATTTTCTCCTGTCAATCTGTTTCATGTTAATTTGATTATTAGTCCACCCAGAAGAATTTAGAGAGGTAAGAGGAAAAAAACACATTATTGTTCTTCTTCTACAATGGCAATCTTAGTGAGTAAAAAGAGGTCTCTCATTGTGGTTTTGACATACATTGTACTATTGGATAATAATGCTGAACATCTCTTATGTTGGCCATTTGTATACATTCTTTGGGGGGAAAAAGACTACTTAATCTTCTGTCCATTTTTCAATTGAGTTAGCTGTCATTTTATTTTAAAGTGTATGAGTTCTTTATATAGTCTGTATACAAATCCTTTATCAGATATATGATTTGCAAATATTTTCTGATATTGTATCTCCTCTTTAAGCTTCATTATTTCCTTGCTATAAAAAATTCAAATGCAAATTAGGAAGTAAAAGTGGAAGAATGTTCTCTAGGATAGGCTCAATAATCTCAGTATTAATTCAAGTAAGCTAAATTCGAACTCTGGAGCCTTTGTTTCATGGTTCATGCAGAATCACATCTTTTAAAATATCATGGGCACTGTGATCAATAAAGAAGTGATAATAAAAGCTTAGTCTGCAGTAGATAAACTCTTAGTTACTGTGGATAAAAAAGGGGCACCATGCTAACCCTGACAGACTCAGGGGAGGCCTGCAGGGTGGCCTTACAAACTCAGAGACCAAACTAACCACATAGGATGATCTGAAATGAAAACTTCTTCTTCACTAAGAGGAGGTCGCCATGCCCCAGGTCCGTATCTTCCTGGACAAAGGTCAGTCTTTACCATAACCGAACCAGTCTATTGTTATTTTGCATGTACAGTACACACCTCTGGGATGTCAGAGTAATCCCGTTCTCCAGAGCCCTCGGAGCCCCATAGAGCTGACCACAGAGCCCTCCTGGCGATCTTGCTCCCCGGATAGGATAGCATCTCTATGTGCTGTCCATGTTAACTGATACTGGTTCTGTGCACACCAACGCAGAAGAAGCATTTGCTTCTCCATTTTACTCTTCACCCAATCTCAGAGGATTCCTTGCTTTACTTTTCCCTGCCTCGCTGATCTACCACCAATGGACGTCATGTAACACCCCTTAAGCATCCTCCTTTCACTGTAATGTATAAAATAAGCTGAGAAACTGTCACTGTCCAGAGCATTTTCTCAATGCACTGAGATCTTGCTTCCTTGAAATGGCTATTAATTTGGTTCAGATAAACTCATAAAAATTCAAAAAAGGTTTGGATGTTTCGTATATAGGCATTGCTAAACTCATACATATACTGTGTGTGTATGTGTATACACACATATATATATTCAGAACGAGTTTTCTTCTAGTATACTATACATTCTTAATCTCTCTCAGGAGTTCTGTGGTCTACCAGAGATACATTCATGAAATCACTGGGCTTTCTCCACCAGATCTATTATTTTCATTCCATCCAGTTTCCTTCTCCGATCAAAATTATTTCACATGTTTTTTCTTCACTTTGACAATTAGACATACAAGTTTTGTTCTGGAAGTTTCAAAGTTACCAATGGTCGAAATAATTGCCAGTTATCCACATCCAAAGACCTTAGGCGATTAGAAAACAAAGCAAAACAACACACAGAGAAAGGAAATGTTAAAAAGAGAGTTTCCGTATTTTAGAACAACAGGACGGCAGAAGGCGGTAGAAGACAGTGTATAAACAGTCCGATGATGAATGTGTGCTATTTAAATTTCTCTTCTGTACTCTTTATTTAGGATGCAATGGTAACGGTCATAATCAATAACAAAAATGAAACTAAAATAAAATTAAGTGGACATTTAAAGTATAGTCTCCTAAGTAACTGTCTATTGAGAGACAAACGATCAGCAACACAGCTGAGATGATGGGGATAATTTTAGAATGTGCACACTCCCTACCAAAACCTATGGAAATTGCCCTACTCTTTCATTCATTCATTCATTCATTCATTCATTCATTCATTCATTCAGGGAGTGAGGAAAAGATAGAACAGACCATTGGGAAGTAAGAAGGATATTAAACATAGAAGGATATAGAATTCCAAGATGTGAAATTACTGACAGATGCACTTGGTTAGCATGCAGCCCACCTACAAGGCAGCTGGAGAAATGAAGCTGGGCGTGCAGAAGAGGGTCAAGGAAGGACTTTGCCTTAGTTTGTCTGTTTCCCACCTCTTGCAGACTTCTATGACTACAGCATTTACAAAACTTACAAGACTGCCCAACTGAACTTTCACATAAAGCACCACGAAGTGATAAAAGGGATTAGAAATCTCTATCTCCCTTTTAGTCAACATTTCAATTTTCTCCTCTTTTTAGTTTGGACTGGTAAGAGAGCCTTGCATCTCGGGATGCTGCTGCCCTCGGGCACCTACCAGGAATGGGGAGCAGTACCAGTCAACAGAGGCCTGTCCTCTGAGATGTCCCCGAAGAGTGGAATGTGTCAGTGGGAGAGAGCACATACCACCTGCTTCAGGAGACAGGTATCTAAGAGTGTCTGAATAAAAAGCCAACCAGACAATGCCTGAAGTTGAAAATCATTTAGAAAGAGTCAAACTCATTTTTCACCACCTTTAGAAAGTAAATGTGACTATTGTATATGTTTTAGGAGGCTGTATCTGTTTGTGTATGCTTTTGTTTTCTTTAGTTTGACTACCCACAGCTAGTGAAGACACAGTCTATGCCATAAGTAAGGAAAATTTGCTTCCAGTGATCTTACTGTCTAAAATACCCAGTCTAGAGACAAATAGCACAACCATACTGGCTCTGCTATTCAGTCCTGAAAAGCAAACACTACAGATGTTTATTGTGCAAATCATTTTTTCCCCAAATAAGTCTCAATGCTTTTTATTAGACCTTTTCAGAATTTTTCCTGCCAGTCAATTAAAGAAAACTCCATTCAGAATTTCTCTGCTCTGACTTGCGGTAAGTTTAACACCAATGCATGTTATCTGTGTTAAGTTTACCATCCAGTCTATCCTTATCCTATCCTGTCTGTCAAATAACTCAAAACGTTTTAAAATAATACGGATTTGCGGCATCGGCAGACAGATTCATGAATAGAAGAAATGTTCCATAATATTGACAAATGTTAAAATATAAAAGATGGGGAATGACTGCATCCAATTTGCAGGTTGATGTTCATGCTGATAGGGTAACTTTTAGTGCACACTTTGAATTTGATTTCCTTGATTTTAATGAAACATATTTCATGCACATTGCTTACAGATGGACTAACTTGCTAAAACATAATATTTTATAGGCCACATTCTCACAGAGATTTGCACAATTCCAGTTCCCCATAAATGCTCTCCTGGAAAGCATAACATTACACGTAACCCGCTTTATGTTTGCTCGAGGTCACCCACTTCATACAACATACAGTCCAGTCACGTCACTCATTTCTATTTGAAGGGCCTTTCCCTTGCTCCTCTGGATGCTGTTTATGGTGAACTGGAGATCAGTGAAGTCTGCGTAATTTCTCTGTCCCAGAGATGCCATGTTCTCAAATACATTCGAGTCAATCCTTAATAAAAGGCTCAGTTAGAACTCTATATTTTAATGCAAATTGATCAGACATGCCCTCCTTCCATTCAGAATAGCCTCAGTTTTTTTTGGTCAAATTCCATAATACATTCATCAAAAAGCAGCAGTGCCACATACTCTAAGAGAAAATTTATTTTTCAAAAAGTTACATGCAATTAGTAAATATATATTCATAGAGAATCTTACTTCAAGTTATTTTTTTCAGAGTTAATTTGCACTCTTTAGTAAGAAATGCCTTTCTAACATTTTTGCTTAAAGTATAATGAATACATACTTGAAGGATAGAGCCAGCATTACTTGGTGTAGTAGTGGTAATAGCCAATGCAAGTTGTCATTTGTGTTAATGGATACAAAATAAAGAAATCGGAACATAAGGTCCACAAAGAGAAGGGCCCGATCCTTCTTGTTCACTGGGTACCCACAGCACCAGGGCACTGCCCAGCACATGTAGTAAGTGTCCAGTAAACACATGTTGAGAAAGGTGATTTTTTTCTACTCAATAGTGATTTCTTTGAGACAGCAATGAGGTTTCATAAATTTAACTATCCCAATCCATACCCAGCACAATACATGATATAGAATCATAACTATGAAGACTTCTTGATGGAGCAAGCTCAAACTCCGACTTAGAGCCAAGTGCTATACACAATGCTGTATGTATGTGGTCTGTGATCCTCATAACCATGCGACAGCAGGCAGTTCTATCCTTATTTCCTACAGAGGAACCTGGGGCACAGAGCCACAGAGCAAATCTGAGACTCAGGTTGTCTGACCCCCAAGAGCCTCGCCTTGGACTACCCCACTTTCTTTACCACTCGGCACGCTCTTCATACTTTCCCTTGAAGTTTAGACCAATGCTTTCCTGTGCTAACCTATGACACAGGAGCAACTGTTACTGCTAATTGGATCATTTCATGTACCTCAGAATGGCAGTCTTTATCTTAAATGAAAGTAAAAAATAAATGTGGGGATTATTTTATTCTATTTGTTATAGATCTTTATGTAGTTATATATCTTCTTCCTGCCTAAAAATAAAATTGGACTTTTCAGAAAACAGTGAATGTATTAAATTTCACCATATATTCATTTATATTATATATTTATATATTTATTGGATATATCTCTATAGATACATAGATATCCCATAAATAGCTCAGATTTGTAAGAGTATTAAATTAGGGGGGATTTCATAAAGACAAACTTTTTAATATGAGTAACATAGCTACAGCATTACTCCATATGCCTGAACTATATAAAACCAAAAAGGTTTAAGAGATGGAGATTTAATAAAATTTCCAGGTAAGCAGAGACAGATCCATTTGCTTGAGGGCGCTGTCCCTTTGTGAATGTGAATCACTATGGGACAGGCTACTCATCACTGAGAAAGGACAGATTTTAGTATCAGATTAAGTGTTCAACAGTTGGGCATGAACTGATAAAATATCCTAAGATAGGCTGTGTAGATTTCTCGCTTTTGCATATAAAACTATACCTCTTGCTATTACGCCCATGTGAGAGCTAAAAGGCAGCCGATGCGATGCTGTCGGCGCGTGTTCCCGATGACCTTCTGGCCCGCCTCCATGTGTGCTCGCGTCCCAGAAGGCGCCGCAATGGCAACAGCATCTAGCCCTTCACGGTAAAGCAAGTGCATAATTTGCACTGCATATAATTTTTTTTGCATGGCAAAAACCTAATAGAATTTGACCAAATGGCATCTGCTCCTTATTAAACCTTGTTTTTGCATGGCTGGCTGACCTAATTTTCCAGGGTTTAAGATTCAATTTCTTATCACCTATTCAGCTGAAACTTCAGAGTTGGGCCTGTCAAATACGGCATGTCACTGACACCTGTACACATCAAGTAATTGGGTGAGCAGAAGACTTATTTCAGTTTGAAATCTGGTCCCAATTAAAAAATACATCTTTGAAGTTGTAAGTTCAGCTTCTCTTTTTCACACCCTCATCACCTTCAAAATACCTGGGAACAGAGAAGTGATACAATGTGCCTCACACAGCCACAGCCTAGACCTTGCCGTTATTGATAACTGTTACCCTTCCATAACTCAATTTTGAGCAGTCCACATCTGACCCCTAGCTTTTCCCTTACACTGCCTCACTTCAGCAATCTTTCAAGGATGCGTGAACTGCTGGGATTCACAATCCATTCCGCTGTTGCCTTTTCTGAGACCCTCAGTCCTCAGCACCTCACTCCTCTCTTTATCTAGCCTCAATTCTCTGGCCTAATCGTACCCCTCGTTAAAATGAACAAAATTGCAACCTTGTGTTAAACAACTGGAAATTGAGAGCCAGGAATTTTCACTCTTGTGCTCTAAACATTGCCTGTATATGAAGAGTGTAATAGAATAAACAATCTGCCCAATAATTGGGATCTTGCCTTGGGTTTGCTGAAACTCTGTGAGGATGACATAAATGCAGCCAGGTTCAGAAAATACTACATACCCTCGCTACGTAGTGTGATGAAACGTGGCCCCTGGTTCAGCAGCATCTGGTCCCCTGGGGACTGTCAGAAACGCAGACCCTCAGGCTCCACCCCAGCTCTAGGGAATCAGAATGTGCATTTCAGTGTGATTCCCCAAGGGCTTCTTCCCAAAGGAAAACCTGGGAATGACTGCTCTATTACAGGGCCACCGGACCCAGCATTACGGCTACCGCCAGGAATCCTGAAAAGAAAACTTCCCCCGTTTCAGGCCAGGTTACTTTTTCTTTCAGACTGAGCTATCCTGCCTTTTTCTGTTTTGTTGGGATGTTGACTTGAGAAAATTCACCTGGTGTTCACAGTTCATCTCTTTGTGACCGAGAAAGAGAGGAGCTTTGATTTTGTTGATAGCAGAAACTGATGCCACGGCACATCGGGGCAAACCTCATACATTTTAAATTAAGACGATGCTTCAGAGTTAAGATGAAAAAGCTTAAGCTCTTCTTGGAAAGGCAAAGCCAAAGGCGGATGCAAGCTCAGCAACACAAAATCAAATATATGTTGTTTTCTTCCTCCTCTAAGTATGTATGCCTTCTGAGCTCTTTTAAAAAACCATAGATTTCATTTTGGGACCAAGAAGAGGTTAAAGGTAATAAGTTTATATTATCAAAATAAGGAGAAAAAAAGGTTATGCTGTTGGGCAGAAGGGGGAGAAAGCAGGAAGAATCCTCCCAATCCTCCTTTTGTTTTGAAATTACTTCTGAATCCTTCTATCAATGGAAATGTATTTACAGTTTTACTGTCCCCCCTTTTTTATTTTATAAACCTAATATGTTCAGAATGTCATATTTTTGAAAGACTTCATCAAGTGTTTTCTGTCAAAATGCTCACATTTCAGTGAAAATAAACACGTGAATGTGAAACTTATTAGTACTGTGGTTTCTAGATTAAATGCATATCACACAAATTCCATGCTCAAAAATATCTAAACTAGCACAGTAAAAATAAAGCAATTGCTATTTAAAAAATATACTTCCATTAACATACATCCACTTTGATGTTTTTCCTCTGTTAAATGGAATATATCCACAATTTTTATACTGCTAATATGAAGTTACAATTTTTTTAACAGAGTGCCTTGATTTTTGACCCTTAGAATCATTCAAAAACAATTCTCTAGGTGTCTTCCCAAATCACATTGTTACTTCTGAAAATTTCTCAACATGTATTAAAATTCCAACACAACACCTCACTGTCCACAGATGGGAATTGATGTTATTGGCGATGAAGAGCCTTCCTGACCCCAATTAGCTTGAATGATACCTACTCACCTGCGAACTAGCTGTTTTAAATCAAGTATATGTTAGGTGACAGGCTGCATTTGTTTTTTTTTTTTTCTTTTAGTATCTCTGTCTTACTTGTAAATGCTCTGGCCAAATGCATAACAAAGCAAATCTACCGACCCTAAGACACTATGTGTTTTCCATCACCCTAGTCCTCTCATTAATTTATTTAGTCCTTGCTTTCTAATGGATGGGGTTGCTTTGGCAGAGCTCACAGTGGAGATCACACTGGTATGCCGCACTTTGGTGCACTTGGGTTCAAGCAGAGGTCCCTTTTCTAAACAGAACTTTTCCTTGTATGTATACCCGGAACATTTGTGTTATGTGACCCGATCTCAGCCACGGGTCTTATGGGAAAAGCTGATTTGCTTATGCTGCCAGTATGTGAATAATAATATGAATATATGTCAAATAAATCTTTAAAAGAAGATAAAATCAAATATAAACAGCCTAATGCTCACATTTACTGCATAACTTATAGCAGTATCTTGTGCTTTAAACCACATGGCACCTTGCCTGCCCTATTCAGATCCTTGAATACTGTGAGCCTTCCAATTTAAGTGACTGTCACAGGCAGCTGGGCATACATCCCCACCCCCAGGGACTGGTCATGTGCCTCCTCGTGATCCAGCCAGAAATGTCTACCCCTCATTAAATTACTGATGTCACTGAAACACAACTCTGTTTTTTAATGTGGATCGGAAGTTCTTCCCCACCTTTCCAGATTCTTCCTAAAATGTGCTGTTCAAAGTGCTGATGTGTGTGTACTAAATTAGAAAGCGGGGATCGTTGGCCCATTTAAATGAGGTGAGGCACTGTGCTAGAAGCAGGCTCCTCTACCATAAACATGTAGCAGAATCACCTGCAGGGCTGGCTGAAACAGATTCTGCAATCTGTTCCCCTTGCCCAGAGTTTCTGATTCAAGTACATCTAGAGAGAGACCCAAGAATGTGTTTGTCTAACAAGTTCCCAGGCATTCCCGCACTGCTGGCTGCAGACCACACTTAAAGAACCACTGTGTGGCAACGTCTTCCAGCCCATGATTGTTCTCAGGAGCGTTGCATAAAACAGAATTAATTTTTTTTTCTGGGCATCTTTTAAATGACTGCTTCTCTTTGAAACTCATACTGTCATAAAAGTCATCATAAATTTGAAGTTGGAAATGAATGTGAAAGAATGTGAGAATAAATGCCAATTGCTTTTCATAATTATGAGCTAAGTTATCCCTAGCCTCCTGATTTTTAAAAAGTTTCCATTTACGGTATTAAAGTTAGAATTGCTTTATACAAGCAGCACACACAGAAACACAAGATCTTCGGACACCATTTAATAAATACAAAACATTAGTAGCTGTATAAAGACATTTGTTTGTATACTGACCACCATTAACATGAAATTACTTACTATGAGAATGAATGATGAACATTTTTAGCAAAGTAAGAATAAAATTGTGCATCTGTATCACAAAGATGTAAATTAGTTTACTTGCTCAGTTTATTAAGAAAACGATCTGGAAATCTAAAACAACTGCACACAATGTAATGTACAGGTCATGTATCATAAAAATGCAAACTTAAAACCTATATGATTCTATTAACTAATGTTCCTACGAAATTTAAGATAAATAAATAAAGTAACCATAGCTTAGATTTCTTTTTATGTGATAACTATTAGTATGTCAGACTTCTGGTTCTCTATTATCTTCAATGACATCATAAAAGTAGTTACTAAGGATTATTATTAAAAGTTCTTGGCCTTATGCTAGTTATTACAAGATATATTTTATTAATATGTATCTTACTAGCAGCTCTCTTCCTGCCGCAGCCCTCAATGCAATATATAGTGCACAGGAGAGACAGAATACAGAAATTCATCTATGTTCTTAGCATAAAATTCACACATACACACAGCCTAAAATGGATCCTAAAAGAAGGGGTATGAAATAAAATTTTAAAATATTTCACTTTCATTTCTTTGTTTCCTTTGACTTTTCCATTCAGAAAGAGAGAGAGAGGAGTTTAGTATCCACAGCCTTCCTCGGCTGAGGTTTGCATCTGAAGCAGAGAATAGAAGACAGGATTTGAGTGACTATTTTCTCTGTATTTCCCTAAGGATGGGACTCCACTAGTATCATTTGAGAATTCATTCATTCCACTGAATGGATGACTTAGGTTCTAGTTGAAACTGGCAGAACAATCCAATCAAAACGTAGAAAAGCTTCCAAGAACATCTACCTTGTAATGGAGAAAGGCATGGAGCTTCAAGATGTTCAAGATGTGACCTAGGGGACAAATACCCTCAACTAGAATGCCTCATGTTTTAGTAGACCATTATTTCAAACTAACATCTCAGACACCATCCTTGAAGTAATCTTGTCAAGTCAATATTATTCTTCATTTTACATAAGTGTTAGAAAGTTCAGAAGCTAAATGGGTCCCATGGCTAGTAAGGGACAAACAAGCATCCTTACTCCATGCCTCAATGATGATGGTTTTCCCGTGTCTGCGGGCAGATGCCATCTGAATTCTCAACAGATGTGATCCTGTTCAGCTTGCCTCTACTGTCCACACACTATGTTAGTTTAATCTGGGTGATCACCAGGTCTTCAGATACATTCTCCCACACCAGCATAACTTGTGCTCCTCCTGCCCATACAAATAAGTCCAAAGACCAAGTTCTGCCTGCGAGGCTATCTCATCATTAAGTAGACGGATTCTCCCCCAATGAAGAAGATAGCAGAGCTTTGAAACTCCTGTGACCCTGACCATTCTGGCATCGGAAAAGGCAGGAAAACCCTGATACGTCGCTCACTTTAAAGTTACAGAAGACAGAAACCTAAGGAAGAAGCCACACAGACAAACAGAGGAGGTTTCCCGCATGGACACATAGGAGGAGAGATTTCACTCTCTTCTGCCCCATACTGCTAGCAAGAGGGCCTAGGATGAAAAGCATCTCCATTTCTTGTTAATTTTTCAAAAATGACCCAAAAGGAAAAGAATTACTTGTAATGTCTATCTTTGCAAACTTAGTAAGTTGTTCTTCAGGAACCTGCCTGTGAAATCTCACAATTCTGTCCCAGTCCCTGGGTAGAATCTTGAGAGGAGAAGAGTATGAATGGGAAATTAATTTCTGACTTCTCTTGGGAAGAGACAGGGATGTTAACAGATTCAGTGGAGATGGTTAGAAGCACAATGTGGCCCTGTGCTGTTTTCACTATCACAATCTGAAACGCTCACAGCCACTTTGACCTTTCTTCAAATGCACCGCTGCAGGAGAAGTGCTCCCAGCACTCTGGGCGCGAGAGCTGCCAACAGACTGTGTGCTAACCGCGTATTTCTATTCTCTTCTAACAAAACAAACAGGAGAATCACACACCTCAAGATGTCTGAACATTCTAATTAATGTGCGGTGGGAAAACATGGGTGGGGCGTGCAGAGATGGCGCTATTTTGTCAGGTTCCCATTCAACACCATTTAGTTATATTTTTTAATATAAATATTGGCATTGAATGATGTTTACTGTTGAATTTCTTTGGAGATAAGTGTGAAATACTATATGCCTTTCACATCAAAATGTCAATAGTTATGTTGACTTAAATGCTAACTATTCCAATTAATATACCTTAGGAATAAATTACACCTACTTTGGAAATATATGAGTCTGAATCTCATGCAAGTGAACATCTCTTTAAATAGCCCTGATTTAAAAAAATTATTGATTATATTAGAAATGAAGATAAATATAGGAAGAGAAACATTGATTTGTTGTTCCACTTACTGATGCATTCATTGGTTGCTTCTTGTATGTGCTCTGACCAGGGATTGAACCCATAACCTTGGTGGTATCAGGCAAAACTCCAGCCAGCTAAGATATCTGGCCATGGCCTACCCTGATTTTTTTTTAAAGAAAAAGATTTATTTCCATTGATCTGTATACTTCTATAACAGATTATTTTACAACTCTAGCCTACAAATTTCCAACATGTAGTAACAACCTAGTATTATTTTTAAATGAATAAATGGATAAATTAATGCACACATGTGACTAGAAAAGCATCATTGAATACAAATAATTGTGTAGATCACATACAATAGGTATCACTACCCATTTGTCAATGAATTGATCACAGCATGTGGAACTACCATTTTATATTTTATTGGAAACTGGGATGCAGGGGGTTATGAGGCTCCCCGCTAGTTCTCCTTTATAAGAACTAAATATTTCTCCAAGTATCCTCTGAAATAGCTTGTCCAATGCAAACATTTTAGTCTTTTCTCCAATTTGCTATTTCCTGTGCCTGGAATAAACGTTCTGCCCTTTGTGAATCCCGTAAAAACCTTTCCACATTGGAAGGCCCAGCTCAGATGCTCTGCTCTGAGCAGACATCCCCATTGTCCATTTAGAATCCATGGTGCCATTATCTGTACTTAAAGTGCTGCATTGTAATTACCTTGAACGTGCTGTCTGTTCCACTAGACTGGCCTCTCTTGGGTTCCAGGACTGTGTCTGTTCATCTTAGTATTCTCTTTTGCTTAGAATATGACCTTGAATATCCTTGGCATATGCTAAATCTTATTTAGTAAAATTGCATTAAAGGGAGACAACTGGAGAGACCAGGGGATCTATTGAAGTAAAGGGGCAGACGTAAGAGTTTTATTCTGGACTCACAAGAGACACTTGATTCTACATATAAACTCTTTTGCTCACTAGTGTCCATCCTTGGGATCGGTCATGTCCTGGGGAAGGATGCTACCAGCCTGTAATGATGGCTGTTAGGTATATTTTTTGGTAGTGTTTGCAAAAAATAATCATTATTCAAGTACCTTGAACTGCCTTTTATGTCTCATACAACCTCAACTAAATACACAGCACATTTTTCATTGACTTGTTTTTTTGACATGAGAATGCCAGCAATGATGTGGATCACACTGTTCATGTTTTCCACATATTGTAGATGTAAGAGATCCTGCAGAACCTCCTGGTCTCCCTGAACACACATCACGTGTGCCTATGCTTCAGGTGTGTCTGTCTGTTGGGAAAATATCCCGACTTCTTTATCATTAACAGAGTTAATTTATCTGTAGAAACTGTCAATAAACTTGGCATTGTTTTAGCAATGAATAGAGTATAATTTTTTCTTCAACTACCTTTGCAATAGGCTGTTTCCAAGTATACTTAATGTGGTGTTATAGTTTCTCCTAATATAATAAGTGAGAAAAACACTTCAAGACCCACATTATTATTATTTTAATTCAGCAATAATCCATTAATACTTAATTACTAAAACCAGAGTTACCAAAAACAAATTTGCTATATTTTCTTCTGATATCTTCAAATTTACAGGCTTCCTTTGAGGCTTCCAGTTCTTTAGAATTAGAGATTAGACTATACATTTTTCTATTGAAACATATATGTAACCCTAAAATAAATATACTGCTATCTCCAGTGTCCACACTTCCAGAAATGTTAACCCCAAAATGTTATGCTCTGTTTTATAAAAATGGAATGCAGACTTCCCCTCAGGAAACAATCTTCTGTCTCAAGACTGTGAACTGAATGGTACTCATCTATTATTAAAAGGCCTAAGAGCATATGCTTTTGAGTCAGACTGGGCACACTTGTATTTTTAACTTTTGCCTCTAAGAGTTTGTTCAAACAAATATCCAGTGACAGACTGAATATGATAATGTCACCTTCATTAACCTAAAGTCAATTTTTGAGCTTCTTGTTGACACTCAAACATGGCCTCCTGCACATCACATTTTCTATAACTGATCTTACAAGACATTTATATATTTCAAATATTTTTGCTGCTTTATAAAAAATGCCTTAAAATGCATTTTCAAGAAATTTTATCTTCTTTCTTTGCCATTCCAAGCAGGACAGATCAGAATACATAGTGGAAGGAGTATAGATTTCTCCCTCTTCCTAAATTCACAACCAAAACACTCCTTATTCTTGATTCTACTTCTCTCCCGGCTACTCCTTTACTAACAGAGTTGAGAGGCTGTTGCTTGCACCAAGATCAATCGAATCTTGTTTTCCACAGAGCCATCTGCCACATTTGCAGTCCATGGTGCTGCATTCTGTCTGCTATGTAGGGACTGGTTTACCGTAGCTCACTCTGAATGCACATTTGTGCATACATCAGCACTTAACTGTATGCTACATGTTGCATGATAATTATTGCTCATTCACTCAAATATTTAAGTTCTGTATGGTAACCACAGGTACATTTGAAGTTGTTTGTGAGTAGAATCCATGTCTTCCTTCTTTTATCCCCTTCAGAGCCACAGCCTAGGATTAGGCAAATTATGAGTGCACAGTAAATTCTCCTGGATTATGGACAGGCCCAGACATTGCAGAGAATTAATATAGTCTTCCCTGGCTCATTTCTTAACCCAAGTTCCTAGAGCCAGTTGCCTCAATATCCTCATCAGCTAGGCATTTCAAATAACAGAAACAAAACAGAACCTTTATTTTCTTTCCCAAGTATCAATGCCATCCTCTGTATGGCACCATCAGCTTCCTGGTTGTTCAAAGCCAACATCTTGAAGCTATCCTTAATTTTTTTTCCCTTTTCCTTCTCCTACACCCAATCTACTAGCAAAGTGCTACCTCCAAAGTGATATCTGAATCTCAGCTTCTGTGTATTTTGCCTGCTACCCTCCTAGTTCAAACTGCCATCATCTTTCCCTGGATCACTAAATAGCTTCTACCAGATTTTCCTTCTTTATCTCATCCTTCTACAGTTCATCCTCCAAGCAGTCATATTGGCATCTCTGACAGATCAATCAGACATACACTTTTTGCGCCGGATCCCCCTGACTGGTTTCCATTGCTCTTAACTTCCTATGCCATCTACCACAGCAGAGAAAGCCCTTCAGGATCTGGCTCCTCCCTAGCTGCTCATGCATGCCCTCAGTCCCTACACCCTAGTCATTGAGATGCAAGCAAGTAAGTGCAAGGAGGCTCCATAACTGTGAAATAAAAAAGCAATGCGTGTGGGCGCTATCTCACTTAGTCTAAGGGGAGGGTTGCAGAGAGTGCAATTTGGAGAAAGAACAAAAATTCACCAAGCAGACAAAGTGCTCATGTTATGTAAAGAAGAATGAGGAATAAACAGGATAGAGTAGTTTAGTAAAAGGTATAACCTATCAAACTATGCCCTACATCTTAGAGAAGTTCTCAATGATTTCCAAATTTCTGCCAGCCCTACATATGTTTCATTTATTTAATGAAGGTTTCAAAACTGAGCACTCTTCATAACTTGCACTGGGACATACGACATCCTGACATTGCAGCTAAGGATATGGGGCATAATTCTACGTGTCAACTTAAAAGTATATGTACACTATTGACATGTTGGAAAAACAACCTCATGGGGGTAAAAAGGCAGAAAATTGTACTTGAACAACAATTAAAATAAAAAAAA
Organism: Tonatia bakeri; assembly: GCA_004024845.1. Taxonomy (NCBI): domain Eukaryota; kingdom Metazoa; phylum Chordata; class Mammalia; order Chiroptera; family Phyllostomidae; genus Tonatia; species Tonatia bakeri. Next base: position 315,685 of record PVIA01000306.1, on the reverse strand, counting down.
AGTAAAACAAGAAGAAAAGAAAAAAAAAACCTCATAGAACAGGCTCTGGCAAACTGTAGCTGGCAGGCCAAATCTGGCCCACTGTCTGTTTTTGCCAGTAAAGTTTTATTGGAATACAGAGATACCCATTTCTTTATGTGTTGTCTGCGGCTGCTTTCACACTGTAACTGGAAGACTTGAGTAGATGGCCCAGAAACCCTATGGTCACACAAAGCAGAACATATTTGCCTATTTTAAAAATCTTCACCCAAGAAAATGCTTATTGACTTTAGAGAGAGAAGCAAGGGGAGGAGGGGGAGAGAGAGAGAGAGAGAGAGAGGGAGAAACATTGATGGGAGAAAGAATCATGGTTGGGTTGCCTTGGTTACCTCCCATGTGCACCCCAATGGGGGATCAAACCCACAATCTAAGTATGTGCCCTGGCCCGGAATCGAACCCGTAACCTTTACGGGGTAAGGAATGATGCTCCAACCAACTGAGCCACCCAACCAGGGCAGAACATATCTACCCTTAAGAAAAAAGTTTACATGTCCCTGCCATAGAAAGTAGCATTTATTTTTTAAAGGGAGAATTAAATGTATATGACATTTTTAATGAGTTAGGTAAACTGCCTTGTTTTAAAAAAAAGTTTGTTTTTTTTAATGTGGTAATAGAGTAGCTCATATTCATTACTATTCTTAAGATAGTTTAATTGTTAAAGCAAACATTGTGGTTTCCAGAAAGGCCCTTGTAAGTGAGGTATCACTGCTGTACGATCCGTTGATATTTTCAGACTTGAAAGTACCTTTCAGTACATCCTTAAAATGTACAACAATGGGAAGTGATTTGCTGAAATAAAAATGTTATATCTGGCTTCAGCCCAAATTGCTCACGGCCATGTACAAATCTGAGGAGCTGCAGACATAACAAGCTCACTAGGTTAGAAGTAATACCGCATTTTTCTAAATAAAAAGACTGATCCCGTGCTGCTTACTAAGTTAGGCTTGGGTTTCACTGACAATCTTTATTAACCTCTAATTTCTGCCTGTGTATAATTTTCTTTTACTAACATATACTCCAGGTTGCAAGGGATTTTATACTGTTTTTGAACTGCATGTATTTAAATAATTTCATTAAATTTTATGTTTGACTATACTAAAGTTTTCAGTTTTCAAATGCTTTATTGCATTTTAATGGATCATAAAACGCATTTTTTTTCAGTTTGAAATAGTTCAGCTGACTGACTGGCATGGTATAATAGTGGCGTGTGCCTAGTAGTTGATGCCATTTTGTTAGCAAGAACGGGAAGAGGAAATAGTCATTATGACCACTCAGAAAAGACACTCATGAATAGTAAGTTATCTTTCTCCTTATTCGATATAGCATCTGAGCCAGATGATGGTCAGAACAGTGGAGAATGCGATGGTTACCAGAAGGCCTGGCGGTTTCGGACAAGAAACAAATGAAAGGGCCCAGCTGCAGTGGTGGAAGTTCTCTGAACCTGCCCACCAGGGCGGACCTGATGCTGTCTGGAAGTTCTAGTTCAGGGGACTTTGCTTTTGACCTTCTTCCCCTCTCTGCCAGAGAGAGTGCGACTATTTTATTTTCAGCTTTTTATTTCTGCCTCTATATCCTCTTCCATGTTATCCAGTGGTTTGGACCGTAACCCCCGAATACTGGGCTCCTAAACCACCTGGTCCGCCTGAGTCACCTTGAAGCTCCAGGACAGCATTTGCATATTTGCTAGACATCCCTACAATTGTGACATCACTTTGATGTATTTTAATCGGGGGATTTCCCCTCACTTCTCTTACTTTTCCAAATGTATTGGTGAGTCCTTTGCATTTCTTCTACCGTATTAAATTAATGAATGCCAGGTGAATAAAAGCTTAAAATCTGAAAACAAGCAGTGGATTGTACAGTATGATTAATTGTTTGGTATTCCCCAGGACCTCACTTTTCTTCCTCAAACATGTATCAAGTTGGTGTGTCCCAATCTGTGACCTATGCACCACCTGTCAGAAACAATCGCCCCACTCTCTTAAAATGCGCACCCACGAGTCCCACCCTGGGCCATCAGAAAGAGAACCACAGCCATGAGCCACGGTTTTAAATCCCCGGGTGATTATCACACATGTCAGATTTTTGAGGGCCAATTCAATACATTTTTCAGAACTTATAACATTGTAAAAAGAAGATAGCCTTCTTTCCTACTCCCTTTATCGCATTCTCGGCAATATATTTCTTTCCCTCTCCTCTAATCCAGACCCTTATCCCTCACGTCTGGGTAATCAAAAAGACTTTAAAATGATTCCCTTGTTTCTCATCGTCTGATGCTGCCAGATTTGTCAGCTAGAATCACAATTTTAACATTCTAATCACTGGCTTTCTAGTGAAATGTGCGCGTGTTCTACTTGATATTAAGGACACCTTGTTAGTTAAGGCATCTCATTAATTCCTACAAAATCCTCTCCTCCAGAGAATTACATTACCTGCTATTCTTAAACACATATTCCCTGTAATAGGCCTGTACTTTTGCTCAAGTTTTTCCAGGTGCCTTGTCATTTCCACTTACATTCAATTTATCGCACAAAAGTCACTTTAAATTTGCATCCTGCATGAGACACTGTCTTACCACCTCCGTGGCCTGCCCCACTCCCACCCCCTCCCCCCTTAAATCCTGTGGCATTCAGACACAATCTGTGTCTTTATTACGGTTATTGCTGCTGTCGGGGTTTGAGGGATCACAGCACAACCATCCACCCATTTCATGGACAAAACTTATTGACTATTTGACTGTAATTCCAGTTCATAAAGACATGCAAACATGTATTTAAACCAACTTTGAGAATTTGCCTTCAAGCATATACATAGATGACATGCCTCTTCTGCTAGGGATATAAGAAAAAGGAGGGGGATTAGGAATTTAAAAAAAATAAAGAGGTTGTAGCTATGCCATCCTGGAAGAGATAAAGTGAACTCAAAACAAGCCTTGGCCTGGCCAGTTGACTCGTGTGCCTGAAAGAGAAGCAGGGAAGTACCTGCTTTAGTGGAAGTCAGTGCAAGCGGAACTAGGCTGCACAAGCCCATTTTTTGAGGAAGGGGACTGAAGAAAGCCCATCCCACTGGAGTGAGTTACATAAATGGAAGCTCCCCCATCTATTTGCTCAGTGGCCCTGGGCATGCAGAAAAGTTTTGACGAAAGGAAGAAAACAGCAACCCACAAATCTGTGCAGGTGCCTCTGGTCCAGTCCAGGAGAGACGATTACTTGGGGCTCTTCATTCTGTCCGTGAGCTGGGCCCACAGGAAACAACTAGTTCCAACAGCTCTTGAACCCAGGAAAATCAGTTTCTAGGTTGTACTAACACCTATCGTTATATCTGTCACTCTATTTCAATTCCCACCCCCGACCCTCCCTACGATTATTTCTGCTTGACGTGACTCATTTACAGGTACCGTATTATATGCATGGTGTTATGTTAGGCACAGGGGCCCCACAGGGTCAAAAACCCTGCAACATTTACATGTTAATTAATGTGTGAGGTTACAATTTTGACTTTTTTTCTTTTTTTTGGTATAAACCAAATGCTATGGAAACAAGCAGGTGGGAGCAAGTCTAGCCAGGTAGCTGAGAAAGGTCTTGCGGAATGAATCACTTTCACATCAGCAGCAACGAACAGCAAGGTTATTGTTGGGAAGGCGAGCAGAGTCACTGAGTACACAGAAGCATGGCTACAGCTGGGAAAGCAGCACTGAGCATGGGGTGTGGAATGCACGACGCAGTACGAAGGGAGGGAGAATGTGTGACTTCCTTTGCACACTGCTTGTGACTTTGAAGAATATCAGTGATGGGTGATAGACCCAATCACTGATATTGGATATTATTTACTATGTTATTCTATTTTTCCTGTTATTTAAAACATATGCCAGGTCTGTCCAGGAGATATGCAGTCATGTACTATGAGAAACAGAGACATTTATTGAAGAATATATAAAATACAAAAAACATTGTACATAGGACAATGACACCTCAGTCCCCTTCAGAGTAGGCACCTTACAGAGTTCTCCCAGCATCTCTTCCACTGCTCAAAACACTTCTGCAAAATCTTTTATGAAATCACCATCAGCTTTCCCCTCACATTTTCCTGAATCCCATCAATGGTCTGAAATCTCATCCCTCTCAAAGGTGATTTTAGTTTTGGGAAAAGCCAGAAGTCACAGGCTGCCAAATTTGGGCTGTAGGAGGGCCGAATCACCTGGGTGATTTGATGTTTCCCCAAAAAACTGTGCAGGAAACTCAAGCCTAAGTGGGCATGTTGTTATGATGAGGCTGCCAATCACTAGTTGCCCATGGGTGTGGCTGTTTTCACTGCACTACTTCTCTCAACAGGAAGAACATTGAGGCGATACTCCTTATTGTTTGGCCTGGAGGAGCATGCGTGTGAGGGACAACACCTTCCTAATCAAAAAACACAGTTAACATGATCTTGATCTTTCTGTGACTTTGCTACACCTTCTTAAGGTATGGAGAACCAGTCTCATTCCAGGCTCAACTGAGCCTTCGTTTCCAGATCACAGCCGTAGACCCACTATTCATTTCCATTATGACCTTCTTGAGGAGATCTGGTTCACGGTTAGCGGTTTCAATCCAGTCATTAGCAACTGTAGCCTGATGTTCCTTCTGCTCTGGTAGCAGAAGCTGCGGAACAAATTTCATCACAAGATCCTGTGTCAAAATCTCGAGCACAGTAGTTTTCAGAATCCCCAGAAAAGCTTCTAGTTCAGCCACTGCTGATCTTTGTTCATTGCAGACCATACATGTTCAACATTCTCAGGTGTTCTGCTTGTTGCAGGCTCTCCAGAATGTGAATCACTTTCAACAGATTCTCGACCATCTATGAGGCATTTGTGCCACACTTTTATTTGTGCTGCATTCATTGCATAGTCCCAGACAGCCATCTGAATCATCACAATAGTGTCTGCAGAGGAACACCATTGAGCTTAACACAAAATTTGATGCAGATTCATTGCTCTACACACTCAGTCATTTTGAAAGCGATGGCCACACAGTACACATGCTCACTAAACGGCATCCACTGCCCCCACTGACTATAACAGTGATGTTGTCATTGTTCACGCATGTGCATTCCAGTCCACGCTCCTTGGTGGCTAGGTTATATCAATGTCATGCAAACTGTTCTAGTTATATTAACAATGGCTAGACTTTTCCTGGACAGACCTCACATATTTTGTTTTTCAAAAGGAGCTGATCCTGTAAGAAATTTCACTTATATTTTACACGTAGAAAAGGACACACACAAGATTTTGTGGCTGTATAGTGCTGTCTCACCTCACCTGTTCTATGTATAATATTACGGTTCAAACAGGTAGCCTCAGACATTTGGAGAAGATTGCATAATGTTAATCTGTGGAACCATTCCATTAGGTCATTGTTAATTTCATCAATGGCCTTTGCACCTCTTCCCTATTTTATTCATAGTGCCAATTTCAAAGGCTTCTAACACATACATTTTCAGAGCCTGAACTCCAGGCACAGGAATGCTCTACAAAGGGCCTTGGACTTGCACAAGCACATATTTTGACTCTGCCTATAAGTATTTCAAATTAGGTAAGTTGAATAATTGTTTCTGAACCTGTGATACTCATGTACAATACAGGAATAATTCCCATGGTCTTCACATGAACAAAATAATGCTTGTAAAAGCCTTTGGTTAGTAAAGAACAGACAATTTTAAAAAAGTACCATTAAAAGAAGAAAGTATCGTTATATATTTCTTTTATTCTATAAGACCTTTAAAAATAGGGTTTTTTATGGGCAGGTTTTTATGCTGTGCTTCATACACTCGGGTGATAAAAAATAAATTTTCACTCAATAAGGTCAAGATCAAACAGAAATAAAAATGCTGTTCTACCAAGTAAAATCCAATTAGCTTGTGTTAATAAATTTTTACTATGATAAAAAACAGAATAACAAGGCAAAATAAGGGTGATGCTAAAATAAAGATTTGAAGACAAGGATAAAATGCAGGTTACTCAATTGCTCTCAGACGTGTTTTAAACATCAACAATGCCAAATCTTTAACAGGAGTGATCTGAGATCGGGGTCAATGTTAGGTCTTAGAAATGTATTGTTTGTTTTTGAAACATTAAGCTATTAAGGTTAATTTAATGAAATTCCACATAGCTCTAGTGTCAGCTGCCTAATAATATTGTGTGTACCAGTGTAAAGGAGGCTTCTGGGGCTGTTTTATATGTTATTTTTGACAATTCAACTAAGCCAGAGGTCATCTGAAGATGAGAAGATTGAAAAATAATAAATGCACAAAGGTGGCTGAGCTAATTGTTTGCAATAGCTAACGGAATCTGACCTGGTGGGATGTACCTGACCATGTGTATTGCCTGTGGTGATGTACCCTTTAGGGGAAAAAGTGCCTTTTTTTTTAGTTTTCAATTAATGAATTCGATATGCACACATCACACACCTATATCTAATTCTAAGTTGCTGATACAAATGTATCAGCATTTTAAGAAAAATCTCTGCTTTCGGTGTTCTTTGTTGATCCTTCCTCTTCATCGTTTCTCAGAGACATTTATTTCCCATTAAACATTATCAGACTATTTTCACATTATTCTTACTTAACTTTGGATTTTGGTGCTCCTCTCTATGGTTGGGATCTGATTCCCTTTTGTAAGATAATTTGCATACCTTAGTCTTATAATGAAAAGAAAGATGTCCTTAACGCTTTACTACAAGCTATGCCAGTGGAGAAGAGAACAGTTTTTCCATTTCATGGAATCGAGAACACACATTTGGGTAATGTGAAGAAAACTCCAGAATGGTCTTTCTCTTTACAGTGGGAGAGTCTCAGAATTCATTAGAGATAGGCTGAAATTTCCCTGACATTAAGCTCTAAGGTAGGGACGTGCTCAGAAAAGGGGACAGTGGACAAGTTTTGTATTCACAGTGGCAAGGACCTTATTATCTCTGTTTAGCAAAAGGACAAAAAATTGCCACCCACAAGAAAAGGGGCACGGTGAACACGAAGGCAAAAACAACACAGACTAAACTGACATAACCATTTGGGTGTTCTAAGGATGATAAAACCCAGTCTCTCTGAAAGTGAATCACAGAGGCTAGATCTGTGATTCAACTTCAGTATTGTGATGGACAACGGTGAGATGCAGGGCCCCGCCTCCACTATATGGCTGCAGCACTACTGCAGCTTCTGGCAAGTGATGGACTCTATTAGTTCGTGAATACTTGGAGCTTTGCATTATTTTCCAAATTGTATCAAGACTTAATTTGAATTATACACAGATGATCAGTAATTTAAAACTACAGACACAAGAAAAAATTGAAGAAGCAAACCTGATTTAGACTGTCTTCAAGTATGGAAATTGCTTTTGCTTATATAAAAAAGCAAGCAGTAATTAACATTGATTAAAGCCCAACAAATGCAGCCCGATGTACTCAGCTCCTCCATTGTGTTAGGCATGATAGTAAGCTCTCCGCACGTTGTGAAGATAGCTTCAGCCCTTTCTTCCAGAGAACACACAAAACTGTGTGTAGAAAGTAGTGTAAGTAATAAACTGGGTTAGAGAATAATGTGATCTAGAAAATTATATCGAGCAGGTAAATATAAAATTTGTAAAATAAAAAACCTTTAATGTTAAGTTTAAACATACGATGAGATCAAAATTGGCAAGGATGTAAGCAAAACCAAACCAAACAACCCAGAAATATTTACCTCAATTACCTTTTAGAAGAAAAGTGATTTGTTCAACGTGGATCTGCTGCAGTTCCCTGAGCTGTTTGATGGACACAGACACAGCCATTATCTCACCGGTCATCAGGACAAACACGCCCAGCCAAACCAGAAACTCACACCACACACTGATACATTTCTTCCCATGGGGAAGACTCGGCTCTGCGGATTTAAGTATTGCCAAACAAGCCATTTGCTTGGGATAATATTCTTCTGGGCAGCGGGGAGGACTGAGGAAGGAGGGAGAGTCAGCTGTAAAGGCTGGGGAAGGTCACAGAAGTAACTTGCCTTAGGACAGGAATTTTGAGGAGAGTTTCTAGAATTGTGAAAGTGGACACCCAAGAAAACGATGGGTGACGTCCAGCTCCATATCCAAACAGGTGCACTGATGTCACCCCAACCTCATCTGTGGTCTCTGAGCTGCTTCCATGCAGAGTTAGTACCTTCTTTCTCAGTTCTCTGATACTGAGCAGCATGCCTATAACTTAGGGGATACTCCACCATATTTGCTGAGTGAATGACTGAATTCATCAGTCTGTAACCGAGCACCCGCCAGTCTGCAACTTGAGGAAGATTATGCAAGAAATCATCCTCCAGTTCAGTCTCTTCATTTTGGTCCCCTAATTTTTTGCTGCGGCTGCGGCTGCTGTGTGCATATTAACAGAGATGTTAGAGAAAGAAAAACCTATCAAAGGAACATTCCATTGAAGGCAAATATTGGCATTCAGAGAAAAGAACAAAGCTTTTGTCGCCCGTCTATCTCGAACATCCCTCTAGCAGCAAAAGGAAGCACAGAGGTTAACAGATTTAGCAGGGAAAGCAGGTTGTAGTCCATTGACAGCTACGAAATGAAATGACATCAAGTATTGGATGATTGCCCTCAATTAGCCTATGCAAAGCAAGAATTAATTACCAGCATTGAGAAAGCTCACCTCTGACTCCTCTTTCAAGATCTCACTTCCATGGAGTGTTTCTCTGTCATTATAAATGAAAGTTCGGTGGGCTTGCAAACTTGCTTCTCCCTTAATATTGTAGTAGGAAGTAGTTTTTTATTTTTATTTTTTTAACATAACAACTCATACTTAATGAGAGGACTCTTAGCTGGTCTAAGATATAAATATAAATCTATTTATAAATATAGATGTAGATATAGTTATATAATATAGAGATCTATATAGACACATACAGATACAGATATATAAATGACTGCGATTTTCTATCAAGAATGCAATGGGCATCAGTAGCACTACTGCATGTATTAGATTTGGAATTCCCAAGAGAGCAATTAAATATATTAAAGTAAACCTGCAAATAATTTCATTGCTATACAGGGAAATAAATCATAAAAAATAAATGTCTATATAGGTACAGATCTTATTTTTCGACACACTCCCTTAACAAAAACTGTATATTATTTTCTCAAGCCAGTAATAAAATAAATCAAATGAATCCATAAAGTTATTCATTTAATGAAACAATTTTTTTAAGCAAACAATAAAATCCCCATTGGCAACAGATAAGCTGTGTCAGATCAGAGCACACGGGAGCACCCAAGTAAAAGGCTGGCATGTGATTTGCTGGGTTTGGGCCATATCGGGGCAAATGGAAAGGCTTAGCTTGTCTTAGCTGATATTGCTAGAAAGCATCGATCTTAGGTGACATAAGAGCTAGGAAATGCAAGGAATTGCCAAAAGAGAAGCAATAAGAAGCCAGAAAAGTGGAGAAAATGAGAAAGTGGGAAAGGGAGCTTATGAGAGGAAATGAACATTTGCTTGAGTACCGAAGTGTCAGCCCCTAGGGAAGATGCCCAGTGATGACCACATGACACCAACCAGGAACTGAAACTGGGGTCACAAGGATGAGAAATGACAGGCATATCCTTTCTGGAAGACCACTGGATCGGAACTCAACCAAATGTGGCTTTAAATCTCCTTCCCTCCCTTCCTCCCTCTATCCCGCCCTTCTTTCCACCAGATCTAGACAAATCGGTGGATTTCCAATCCTCCCCATATTCTTTTTTTTCAACCCATAACGGTTCATTAATCTGCTTTATAAAAATGGAAATCACTCTTATTTTTTTCATCTGCCCTTCTCCTCTTTGACAACCATCAGCTTGTGCTCTGTGTCTATGAATTGTTTCTGTTTTGCTTTATTAATTTTTTTTAGATTCCACATCTAAGTGAAATCATGTAGTATTTTCTCTGACTTATTTCACTTAGCACAATACCCTCTAGGCCCATCCATGTTGTCACATGTGACAAGACTCCATTCTTTCTTTTTCTTTAGTTGTCGAGCAATGTGCCATTGAACATATAGCCCATCTTCTTCATCCAGTCATCTCTTGATGGACAAAGGTCCCGGCACTTTTTATTGCAAGCATCTCTATGGATAAGGAAACACGATGGATGGGTTAGCTCTGCAGGCAAATGTCTATAATCGCAATATTAACATAACTGTACTCTGTGTGGTTGGTCATATTTGGTGAAGGACTATCCCACATCCAACTTACCCCCATGGCCAACTGACATTTCTGAAAGCCTGCCAGCCGGTCAGCAGGAGAGGTGATGGATCTGATGGTTTAACTGGGACAAGGTAGCCTGAATAAAATGTTTTTATGTCATACACAGTGGTACATACTCAGGTATCCAAACTGACCAAGTAACTACCTACTATGTGGGGTTTCCAAACTATCTTCAGTGGAGCCAAGGATAGGAGCATACATTTGTGCCAGCTTAAAGAAAGATGAGAATTATGTGACTGACACCTTGAAAAGGTTGAGCGTATTATTGGACCAGAAAATAGTTCTTTATCCCGGTATGACACTGGGCCCCCAAAGGATGTTGTGTGCATTCTTCTGGAGACGGCTGAGGGCAGTGGTGAGAGAGAGCTGGTTACCCTCTCTCGTTCTCAGATATTCCATCCATGAAAAAGGAATGTTCCTAGTGTTTATTCCTGAGTCATTGCAGGGCTTCAAACTGTGCCTGCACACAGTGGAGGTATAATACGTGTCAGCTGTTATTAATATAATTAACAAAATTAAATTCAGCCTCCTGACTCTGTAAAGGACAGCTCTGAAAGAGTACTAAGATTGTGTTCTTTTTAGAATAGTTCTCTCTGAAGAGGTGCTTGACCAGTGCTCCATAAAAATGCAAAAAAAAAAAAAAAAGGTTTCAATGGCAAATAAAACTGAATTGTGTATTTTCCAAAGGGGGGTTTATTGTTTCTGGCTGTAGCACTACATTTAAAAAAAAGCCAATTATTTTTGTCCAAAAACAGTCAGCAAATAATGAGTCATGCTACAGAATTTTGTAACGTTTCAGGGAATTATTTTCTAACAGCAATGTATCTCTGAGTAACTTTAAAATTCTGCTGAAGCTGGTTTGTTTAGACAATGTTCGCCAACTTCTGCCTTGGGTGTTAAGAGTGAACCACTCGGTTTCAGCAGAATAAGGCTGGGTTGACTGTTCTCGAATACAGTAATGTTGCCGTCTGCCCCAAAGTAAACAGACACTGGCAATTTGAAAATGTCATCAAACTGGAGCTTGCAAGGTGTTAAATATTTAACTGTAGCTAATAGACTGCAAAAGAATGCTCTCTTGGCCAAATGCATGTGCTTTTCCTTCTCCCTGACAGTCCTTGGCATCAGTTTTTTGTAGCTTCCCTCAGCTCTTCACAAGCAGAGCAAGCCTGCAGACAGAGAGAACAGTCTGGTTCTAGAAAACTCCAGGTCTAACTTAAGGATAGCGATTTAGAAACTAGGCTTTGGACCTGCGTTCCCATTTCCGATATGAAACCTAAAACCTAGTTAACTTGAACCATGCAATGTCATCTCTGTTGGCCTCGGTTTCCTCAGCTGCGAAGTCTTATAAGTGATTTAAAGAGAAAAAATGAGCCCTGGCTGGTGTGGCTCAGTGGATTGAGCACCAGTCTGTGAACTGAAGGGTTGCAGTTTTGATTCCCGGTTAGGGCACATGCCTGGGTCCCCAGTAGGGGATGCACGAGAGGCAACCACACATTGATGTTTCTCTTCCTAGAAATAAGGTAAATAAAATCTTAAAAATAAAAGAAATAATGATCATTAAGTACTTAGCATTACACCAGGCACACTGTAAGCCCAATAAATATTGACAGTGAGTAGAATCATTATCATGATTTTGTTGCATGTCTAGTACTTTTCTATCCCTATGTACTTGAGTTTGCGCCCCTTCTGTTGGAATGCTCCCTCGCTGGGGCTTTGCATGGGGTCCCACCTCAACCCTCTCTGTCACCTCTGATGGGGCATCCTCCCGAGGCCTTGGCTCACCTTTCCAGTCAAAGCACTCTTTCCTAAGCTCCCCCTACTGCCATTCCCTGTCTCCTCACTGCAGCTCAAATTATATTAAGCATTTACTTTTAAAACCTATTGATGGTCTCCCCTAGTGAAGAGCAAGCTCCTTAAAAAAGGACCTTTGTCTGTCTTCCTCACCATGAATGTCCACAGTCCAGAACAGGGCAAGATTCACTGGGGCCTCTAAACAAATGCTGACTGACAAACCGACTCTGGCTCCGATTATGGGGAGAATGCCTCTGTATCAGATGACTTATTTAATGTATGCATTAGGATGTTACTCAGAATACAATGTCGTACTATTAAAGAGAGTTCCTGAAAAAGTTAATCCATCACCCAGGCATCATACGTGACTTTTACTAATTATAGCACCAAGTGTGTCATTACTGTCTGGGACTCTGGTACAAGTACAATGTGCTAAGAGGATCCTGGAGAGAAGGGTATAATATTAGCATAACATCTCCTGATTGATTTACAAGTATGTGCCTCTATGACAGTTTCCTAAAATACCCTAGTGCTCTCAGAAATGGCTCTGAGACATGGGAAAGAAGGGAGAGTGGCCACTAATCCAGGACTATTATGGACAAAGAGTTAACGGAAGTCTTTTTCCATCGGCATAAAAACCTGACCTTTAGTGAAGGTTCTAGCTCTGTTCCCCTGGTCACCTGGTACCATGTGTAGCAACTATGTTATGTAAGAACATCACTTATGGGAAAATGACCCTGACTGACAGAGGGAGTCTAGTCTGGGAGGAGCTATAAGTAAACGATAAGTATCTGGAAAGGTTTTCATCGTGTCAGGTGTCCCCTGAATGTGGGACTTTTCTGTTAGGCCCCTTGTCATGTACCCTGCCAGCCAGGCCCATGGATCTGTCAGAAACGGGACAGGAGGCATCTAAGCCCAGGCAACCCTGCGGAGTGCCTGATTTGGATGTGTCTCCTTGCACCTGAGCTTTTGGCCATGCAGCACAGCCAGGTCTATTTTGCTCTGTGGGCTACTGCAAGGCCTCCACCCAAAGCAGAGACCTGCAGCTTCCCTGCCGGTGAGCTGTGTTTTCCCTCCGTGCCTTTCCAATGACACTAATGCCAATGGTGCCAATGACATTATAGCCTGAATGGTTGCACCGCCCCAGTCCCAACTCACATGTTGAAGCACTAACCTCCCAAGTGAGAAGCTGTACCGGTGAGCCTGTGGGAAGTCACAGGTTAGATGAGGTCATGGAGGTGGGGACTCCAGGACAAGATTTGTGTCCTTATAATAAGAGAAAGAGATGGGAGCTCACTCTGTCTCCCCCGCTGGAGAACACAATGGCCACCCGTGAGCCAGGAAGAGGACACTCACCAGGAACTGAATCTGTGGCACTTTGACCTTAGATTTCCCAGCCTCCAAAATTGTAAGAAATAGATTCCTGCTGTGTCTTCAGTATTTTGTCAGAGCGCCCAGTCTTGGGAGAATCACTCCCAATCACTTAGCGGAGCCTTATACTAAGACACCACGTGTGCAAAGAAGAGACAGGTCATGATTTGAAAGCTATGGAAATCTCAGATTAATATTTTGCCAAGGGGTTGTCTAGACTGAGCCATGAAAATTAGGCGAGCAAACTGCTGGAAAGAATGCAGCTTCAGCTTCTGATTAGTGCAGGAATCTGGCAGAGAGGGGATTAAACAGTACCCCGTAATCCTTTCAGTCATACAGTAATAAATGACACATGGACTGTTCGAAATCTCTTCGGGAAGTTCTTGGAGCATGTGGGCTAAACAAAGAAGTTGAACTGTATACAAGCTAAATAAATCCACTAACTAAAGTGGCACTTTACTATTTTGTCTTAAAACAATCTCCATTTCTTAGTCTCTACTTGCTTTTTGGCTAAATTCTATTGAAGTACTTTCCTTGCAAGGATAAGCAGTGTCTTACTTAAGTCATGGCCTGCGACGTATCGGAAGACATTAGAAAGAAAAGTTCCCCCACCACGAAAGTGACAGAGAATGAGACCTCTGAGTAGAAGGAATTCTGAGTTTTTGATGGGATTCCAACTCTTCCTAGGGCTCTGTTCATTCCCAAAAGTTGCAGTAAAAAGGGCACAGGGGAGAGTCAAGAAATCCAGATGCTGTGTGGGATCGGACCACCCATCAGAATGACGCTGCACTTGGGCACCTGCCTCTCAGCCTTTCCGGAGACGGGCCCTCACCTGTAGAATGCAGCGGATGTGACCGGCAAGGCCCATACAAGATCAGTATTCTGAAATCCCACTACTCCTCTCCTCACCCAGCCCTCTATTATTACAGCACTCTGTCTTGTCTTTGTGCTTCTCCACACAGAAAACACCACAGTGTGTACTCAGACTTCCTGTTTCCTGTCTCCCTCTGCACTCACTGTCTTTGAACATTCCCAAAGCACACCTCCTCTTAATCACCGCCCTCCCGGTTGGTGCCTCGCTGCCTGCCCCCAGAGGTCCTAAGTTAGGTGTTCCAATCGAAACCTTTCATTTCTATCCATGCAAACCCCACTCAACACACAAACTCCTTATCATACAGCAGATGAGAGTGAACAAGTGGGAAACTTTGGGCCTAGGTGCTGCCAATCTGAATGAGCACGCTTAAGTCTATTGCTCAACTTAATACTCAAGGACCCTGTTCAGAGAAGGATGGGAAGATGTGTGTTTGTTTTCACAGACAGCCCTAAACTGAAGCAATGGTGATATCTTTGAAGATAAGAGCAAAAAAGTATCCCAAAGTAATCATTTTACAGTTATTTAGTGTTAGCTGATGCCATTCATTTTTTTTTATTAGTGGCATTTTATGAATAGTTTTGGTGTTTAAATCTCAAAGACCACCGAGCAAATATTGTATAAAATAAAATGTGGTGAGGACTACATACAAAACGCAGACAGTCAGACATGGTAAGGATTCTCTTTACAAAATGTGATGCGTGAGTGGCTGCATCAGACAAAACTGTGCTTTTGCAACTTGGACCGACCCTCCCCCCAGAGTCCCCATCTTCATCAGACCAAACAAGGTGCAGTCTACTCTGAACTTTCATTGTCAGATCTAGGCCAAGTGTGATTCCTCCCGTGTTTAAAATCCACAAGGGTGGGGACTTGAACGTTTTCCTTACTTGGTCTTGTCTCAGTAATCCACATTCCTTTCCTTTCAGCTGCAAATCTCCGACGGTTGACTTTTAAAGGTTATTTGTTTAGTTATTTTAGTTTAAAAGGGTAAACAAGCATAAAAAGGAACTCCGCACCTCAGTGTGCCCCCAAACACAGAACTTGTTGTCTTGGGACCCCTGAAAGTCCACTGGGCTCTGCTTGGCTCTCAGAGAAATGACGTCAGTGTCCTCCCTGTCACTTGTGAGACAAAGGAGATGATGGGAGAGGGACGAATCCAGAAAGGCAGCTCCCCCCCCCCCGCCCCCCGCATCTTCAGTTAGCCGCGCAGGAAGTGAGATGCAGTGGTGTGTAACGAGGAGTCCTGCCCGTGGCTCTGCCCGCCCTGGAGGCCTCGCCCAGGCAGGAGGTGTGACCCAGCGCAGTGTCAGAGCTGGGCCTCGGTCGTCTTGCTCTGTGTCCCCAGCTAGTACACTGATTTACTTTATGACCTAGTATGCTAACTTTTTTTTAAACCAAAGTGACTGAAACAAGTTGCTTTTACAGAATATATGTTTGGTTATCTGGGTAGCAGGGAATGCCTGCTGTCTTTTAGTGTTTGAGTCCTAAGTGAATTGCTGAGACTATGGGGATACAACCAGGAGCACTGAGCATCCTTTTCTATCTGCAGGGCTGTGTTTTGTTTGTCTTTTAACTGGTCAGCCAACTGCAAACCATCCTAGGATGAGAGCTGCTTACGCCAATGGCGAATAAGCCTGTAACCTTATTTGAAAAAGAGCACATGTGGGCAGAAAGGATTTATTTTCCAGAAGAAGCAGGTCTTTGACTAATATTAACCTTAAGTGCAATGATTGAGGCACATCTGAAGGTTAAAAATCAGTAACACGTCTATTTATTTCACATCCATAGAAGTACAGGTTGTTTCTCAAGAATAATTAGAATTGGGAGGCAGAAAATAGATAGATGGACTTTGTTTTGGCACTAGCCTTTGTCCCTAAATAGGGCAGCCATCTGTCCCAGCCTGCTCAGGAATGTCCTGGTTTTAGCAAGCGGCCCAGAATCCCTCAGTCCTGAGCAGGTCTGAATGGATGGGCACCCCCTCCCCACGAAACTAAGTAGTTCTCAGCTACTTGTTGAATAAACGCAAAGATCTGAGCCCCAGCATCTCTTGTTGCATCGTGTTTGTCAGGCGACATGGATGCACACCGCAGCTGGGGAAACACAGACCTGAATGTAGAGGACAGACGTGCAGGGGAGCCATCTAGGCAAGATCTGCATTCATTTAGAGGTGGTGTGTGCATGCCAACTTCTGCCTTCCACTTAATTCCCATCTGGCGGAATTGTCAGACCACACCTAAAATAACTATAGCATAAAAGCAAGGAAAACAAAAGCAAGTGCACACGTAAAAAAATATTAATTAAAAATATGAAAGGGCAAAGGGTAGAGCCAATAGGTTTGAAAGCAGGGAGCTGCAGAGAAAGGAGATCCTGCCTGACCTGTGCATTTTTCTTCCCAGAAACCTTTGCTTCCCTGGAGGGCTCCTTCATTTGCCCCAAGAAGCAGCCACCCCACTCACTGCAGCCTGTGTTTCTCCCAGACCTGGGTCACTTTCCCAGCTCTTTAATAAGACTAAATAAATGGTGTCAGCTTCAGAGAGCATAGCACATTCTGTTTAGAGAAATGTGCATTCCTTCATACTACTAAACTGTGATAACCTTTGGCAAGAAGTATATACCCCTTTGCTCTGTCTTCGCTGAGAAGAAATTTTCCTTCTGTTCTCACGTGGTCCTTGAAGAAACAAAGACTACCATATTTAGTGAAAGACAAAAGGGCACGCGTTTAGGAAAATATTGACTTAGAAAACCTTATCCCTGAGAAAAAGATTGCAATGGAATGAGCCAATGAAATAGTCCCACTGAGGTTTACAGGATTTAGAAACTTTTTTTTGTGCTGATGTTCACATGTCACTTTAAATTGACCCAGGGCATGAAATCTCTGCTGATTTTAGCTGGCTACTATATTCTTGGAAATTAGGGTTTAAATCCCGCTTTTGTCGTGGGGAAAAGGTACCCATGAAGATGCCTGGTCAGAATACGGTAAACGAACCTGCTCCTTTATAAAAGAAACACTGCAGAGAACGAGCAAATAAACTACCACCCGAAGACGACCGAAGACTCTTCGACTCTTCACCACGAATATGAATTCTTTTCAAGTTAAGTCAAATGAAAAAAAATGGATAGATAAACACAAGTATTAGTAGCCTACCTAAGCCAGCATTTATCCCAGAAAACAAGTCCTCTATGAAGAATGCCCTAATGGCTACCCCTGCACATAACCACTCTTTTTTTTATATTTCTTTCAGCACTGTCCTTCCTCTGGTGGGTCTCATCATCATTTTTACACTTGCCTTATTCCCTGGATTTAAACTGCTATGAGGAGGGATGAGGCGTTTAATTCATTCGTTCACTCATTCATTCATTCAGCCAATATACAATGAGTGCCTGGTATGTGTCAGGCTTAGTTCCTGGGCCTGAGACATGACGGTGAACGAAAACCCAGGCATTGAATTACGACGGCAGGCTTGGGAACTTAGGAGTGTTACGTGAACAAGAAATCGTGATGACAGCTATAAGGAATGGATACACTTAGGATGCCACAGACCTAACCTTGAGTGGACGAGGGAGACTTCTCAGGGAAAGTGACATGTAAGCACTTATCTGTCCTGCAGGCCAGTCCCCCAAGCACTAAGGTGTCAGCCAGAGACAGGGCGGAAGTCAGAGCAATCAGTCAACATGAGTTGAATTAAAGTAGTAAAAAGTCCACCTAGATCAAAGTGTATATGAATGCATGTAAAGGTAAAGTCAAATATCCTTCAGATATTTTCAAGGGCTCTCATCATCCTTCGTTTTCTTATGCTTTAGTTTTCTAGTCCTTGTTACTGGAGAGCAAATCAGTGAGGAAAAAAGCTTACTAAATTTTTGCTCAAAGATGAGTTACATTTGTTTAACAACAGAAATGAGAAGGACATCAGATGCTTCCTCATCTGTGTTCTATACATGCATGAGTTGAAAGTTGGATAAACATTTTTTAAGCTCAGCAAATTTTCCCCTCTGAGTCGGCCAGATGTTCTGGCTAAACACTAAGCTGGTGGTTCGTAATCAGACCCTTCTTTGATGGTAATCAGTTTTTACTGATCAGAAAAAGAGTGTTTCCAATAATTCTGCCTTCATTTATGAAATAGAGTATACACTTAATTTGCATCAGCTATACATTGGAGCAGGCATTTGCCATTTGCTTGTAAAAAATAACGCCTCAACAGCCATTCCACAAACAAATAAAATGGGCTGATTTTAGCTGCGGATTCCAACTAATTTTGATTGCAGAAGACAGTTTTCTGACTGTTAAGGATTCCAAAAATATTTTTACTTTGAGGCAATACACACTAAGCACAAACTAAAAAAAAGTGACTCAGAACACTGATAAAATATACTCCCAAGCTGATTTCCCCCTCACCCTTTTAAGATTCCCTGGTCTAGAAGCTCATTTTTTTTCCTTCTTTCAACAAAACATGATTTTCTGGTAGAGCACTTGTTGCTTTTCTCATGGTGCATTAAATGGAAACTCCTGAGTCCAAAATACAGCTGCTGTGGCTCTGATAAGCAGCCAGAATTATCTCAAAAAGGAGTACCTCCACACTGCCACATCTCTCTCCAGGCAGTAGCCTCCCAGTCCCATAATGCTTAGCGTACTGATTATTTAAAAAGCGACAATTATGTCACTGAGGGTTAATGTTCAAGAAGTGATATCAACACTAGTTCTAGGGGGTTTAGCCCAAAGCATGTCAGAATAAGCCCAATGTCACCACTGCTGAGAAAAAATTAGTGCATTCCGGAGCATTGCACTTTGTGTTGGAATCTGTCGGGGGCGGGGGGGGTGGTGGTTTGTGCTGAGCTAAAATGAGTGACCCAAAAATAGCTGATTCTTTTTGCCACCAGTGACAACTGCATTCATTTGGCCTTTGGCTAACCTTAAGGAGGTGAGTAAATATACGTGGTGTATAGCTTCATGAGAATGAAGCCAGTCCCATGAACCACAATTTTATAGGAGAGTATGAACAAAATGTGCAAAATACAGTGTTTCTGTTGTAATAATACTCATGAAAAATACCTCAGTGTTTTTAATGTTGATTTAATAAAGGAATGCTTCTCCTTCACCAAATTCAAGTCCATTTAACATAATTTTCCTTGGTCATAATGTAACATACTATAAAAATAATCTTTTATTTTAATGAAATTAATTAACTTGACTTTTTAACAAAGGAAAAGTTTTACTCCCCTTCCCACCATATACTTGCAAAATTCATTATGGACTGCAATTCAACCCAGCCTTATTTCCAAGTACTCCACAGAGCTTCCTCAGTTTCTTGATTTCATTGACAAAAAGGCTTGATTCCCTTGATCTGCTCCTTTTTGCTGAATGACGGTGGGCAAGCAGTTGTTAAGAACTTACGAGCTGGATAGAGATAGAAATCCTGCACTAGGACTTAAGCAACTTCAAACACGGATTTTCTCTTCTTGCAGTTGACCGCAGACAGTGCCAAAACCTCAGCACACCCTCCGCACGACTTGACCGAGCTGTTCAGGGTCCAGAGCAGCTGTCTGTGTGGCAGTCACTGATGGCTCATTTGTCCCTGAGCTGATGATGTTGCAGTTGTAGGGGACAGGGCTGCATTTGGGCTGAGAGGCTGAATTTTACAAGTGTCTACTTTTTCCATCATATCAAAGAGGAAACTTGCGGGAAAAGCCATACAACTTGAGAACAGCACAGTGTTGTTCTCAGAGGCGCATATTCAGTCCACACACTGAACATTCTCTCAACACGGATATCAGCAATAATTCCATATTCAAGAGGTCGGCACTTAAGGCAGATAAGACACTTCTGGGATTCATTCATTGTTCCTTACCTCTGCATCTCTAGGGAACCTGTAATCCACCATTATGAGTTTTTGTTAAATGGGACCAATATTACTCCCCAAAGATTAACCTACACTGACAGTAATGCATACAACCTGAGGCATTTATTAACTTAGTGGTAAAGCTTGGCTTTCTCAATATCATTGAAATGTGAGTGAAAATGCAGGTTACACTCAATCCACTTTTTAAAATGTTTACAATCTAATAACGTATTGATTCAGGGGAATAAAATTTACCTCCTATACATCCTATTTAAAGGCTTCTGAGATATACACTCCACCACTTGCAGTGCGTCTCCATCAAATGTAATATACGGGGAGATTTGTAAGACCCAAAACTAAATAAGTTGTTTTACCAGAGAAGATACAGACTTTACAACGAAAATGCAATATTATGTATTTTTAATACAGCATCATAAAATAGATAATGGCCAATGGCCTCTTAAAACATGCATCTATTCCAACTACATAGAACCGTATAAATACACACATTTAAATGGACCTATGAAAACACATACTAATCAATCATTTTTTGTTTTCTATTAGCTTTTTCTGAATGACTTGGTTCTAGTCTCCCAAGATTATAATTTCTCCTCCTTTTGCTCTTTTGACTTTAGTCTTGACCATGTACCCCTTCTAACACTAAGCTCACACAATGGATTTGCTAACACAGACCTGTCATTGTTCTGGTTATAACTGACCTATATGACCTATATAGTATGTATGGTGTGCATGTGTGTGTTTTGTGTATGTGTATTTATTCTCCTCACGAATAACTTTATCATGTAAAAAATATTTAAAAATGCTATAACCAACGCCATGGAGAGTCTCAAATTCTGTAGGCTCTTTAGCGGTGCTAAATAATTTACCACTAGTAGGTATAAACCAGATACACTACACTATGGTTTTCTTCTTTTAAACAATTTTTAAAAGAGATTTTTATCTCTTTTATGATTTTTTTAGAGAAAGGGGAAGGGAGGGAGAAAGAGAGGGAAAGAAACATCGATATGAGAGTGAAACACTGCTCGGTTGTCCCTCATACGTGCCCTGACCAGGGACCGAACCTGCAACCCAAGTATGTGCCCTGACATTGGAATCATACCAGTGACCTTTCACTTTGTGAGACGATGCCCAACCAACTGAGCCACAGGGGTCAGGACGCTAGACTGTGGTTTAAAAAAAAATGTTTAGAGCTAGCAAGAGCCATTTAACAAAACAATTTAACATAAGAAATTATGTATAAAAAAGCACATTAAAAACTTGGCAAGGTCAAATACAACAACATTTATAAACACATAACATCTTAAAACTGCCATTTCTTCTTCCACATAACAAAGGTAGCATTTTGCAAAATCAAAGGGTTCTGGAGAATATTTGTAGCACAAGGGTTTGTTATGTGTTAAGGTTTGGGAGATCTTGATAAGAAAACCAAATGAGAAACTACTATATGTTTGAAAGAGACAAGAGAGGCTCACTAGGGTTTAGGTGATTAGGTGACTGGCCAGGGTGGAACCCGCTGTGATAACTCCAAAGAGATCAGTAGAACCTAAGCTATCACGTAAGTGAAAATGACAAAGGGGCAAAAACGCCATTAGAACCACAGTATGGAGAGTGGTTTCTGCCATTCTGTGTGAGGAAACTGTGCATAATACATGTGGTAGATGTCCATGGAATGAGATAAAGGAGAGTCTTGTGGAATTCTGCAGGGGCCTAGACAGGAAAGCATAAGAGAGAAGACTTGGACAAATATAAAATTTCAGATCTTCTTGGGGAGAAAGCATGTGGTCAGTAAGAGCGCTAATACCATAACATGGCACCAGGGGGAAGGTAGTTAATTTACAAAGTTTATGAATTCTGTTTGACAGGTATTTAGTTTTAGAAGTCACATGATGTCTTTTCTGAGACATCTTATGGGAAATTCAGGTACTTTGGAGAGAACAGGGATCCCGGATGTCTTTGCAGACTACAAAGGATGCTTGTACCGAATAGAACACTCAGATCATCGGTAACTCTCTGGATGACATCTCATTCCAATGGGAAACCTCCCCAGGAGAGACCAGGATAACACTGGGAGCTACTCAAGGCCCTGCCACATGGGAGGACCATGGCCCAGAATCATTCTCGATTTGAGAACTTCATCTAATAAGGGAAAAAATGCCTCTAAACTTCGCCCTGCTATTTTGGGCTGAGTGATGTGATGTACGATTGGTGAAATAGGGCTGCCTTTCGCTCCATGCAGCATGGAGCATCAAAGACTCCGACTGATTATGACAATGAAAACTTCAGGCTTATGGGTAAGTGAACCAGTATCACAAAACAAGGAACCTATTTCTATGTCCTTCAAAGCGTCTGGATCGCATTGGCATTTACGCCCAGTGGTAAATTACAGAAGTAATCAATATCATGGTAAACTGTCTAGTCCTAGTACAGCGGAGTGACTCTAAATGAATGGTTGCTCTTTATTGATTATCCTATCACGAGAATGGAGAATTTGGGAAATGACTGACTTGCCTTAGTTGCAGTCAAGTTATTGAGAAATGAAAAGTATAAAGCACTCCAGCTAACGGGGCCTCAAACATAAATCTTCTCCAAGGTGCAGTCTATTGCTCACAGCTTGTCAGTCTTACCTCAGCTCACAGATTTATGCAATGTCTGCTTGGTGCGGGGGCAATCTACCATAATTACCTATGCTCAGACTTGCTCTCAAATAGCACAAATGGTGGGCGATAGTTATGAATCAAAATTAGCATGGTCGCCAGTCATGCCACGAGTCAACTGGGCTGCCTTTTATCTGTATGCCAGCACATCGGGACCTGATTTAGGACAATAATAGGGGTTTATCCATAAATGCTGGGTAGGCCACTTTGATATTTGCATATCATTATTATTTTTTTAAATCTTGTTTTCTTTCCTTAAAGGTGACCACTAAGTTAAGTATAACCTTTTCTTTTAAAATCCCCTGCTGGTCCATGAATCCCACTGTGCTCCTGGTACCTCTGCCTGCCTGTACTTCCGGGACATTCCGCCTCCAGGCTTCCAGCTCCAGTGTGGGCAGATAGATACCTCGGTTCCTTTGAGACCTGCTGTTACACGGACCAAAGGTCAAGAAGCAATTATCGATTCACATCATCAGCCGGAACTCTGACCAAGGATTCCTGAGAGAAGACTTGTCATGCTTCCAAAAGCAGACCCCGGGACATACACTGTCAACAAAATATCCTGGCTTTCGTGGCTGTAATATTTCAGAACTGCATTAGAATAGTTTTGATTTCTAAAGACAAAGGGAAAACTGCCTCAAATTTGGCAGTGTTTGGTCATTATAGTAAAAAAGTTATGGCTTTAATCTCTATGGGAAGGAGGGGGAGGGGAAAAGCAGACCACGCTGCCTTAAGCCTGACCCAGAGGTCAGAAAAATAACCTCCCTGTGAATTGAAGATGAGCTTCTCCACGTTAGTTTATAATCTGTCTCTATTAAAGGATTAACTGTTAAACTCTTTGCTCACATACTACATAGCAGAGTTCATGTCATCTCAAATCAATATTTGCTATATTTTACACTAAAATAAAATTAAACTGCTTTTAAAAATCAGAGAGTCTATAAACCAGTACCTAATATAAAATTACTGACAATTTTACTACTGCATGCCTTTGCAACTGCTTCCAAACAGATAATTTTCTTTAAAAATAGAGATAAATAAAAGAAGGCAGAGGAAAAACGTTGTTAATGAAAATGGAATATAAATTCCAAAAGTTTAAAACAACATTTTTTAACTTTTAGGAGAAGCAATAGTGCTCTGACGTTGAAGACTGATGCCATGTTACAAATATAATTGTTGATGTGACAGAAATCTGCCTTTGTCTCTGAAAGGATCACATCCTTTGTGAGGCAGCACTGAAGAACAATAGCAACAATTTACATATTTTATTGATTTCCATTTCAATGATGTTTTAAGGTGGTTTGCAAACTTTAAAGGACAGGGAGCGATTTCAACTCAAAAGCACATGTAAGTAGAGGAACACAAAAGCAGGTTTTAAATCCAGTGAACAAACGGACAGGCGACCGTTTGCTGAGACTGAGAATAGACTGCAGGAGACAGCACATTGGAGGCTGGTGTATGAATTTACTCCAGCATGCACACACAGTACATTTTACTGGGGGGCGAGTCTTTGGGTTGGCAGCCTGGGCCGTGCTGAGGCTCATGGCCTTGTTCCTCAGCTTTACTGAGGTATAACTGACAAATGAAATTGTCAGATATTTAAAGTGTATAACTGTATAGCATGATGATTTGATATACATAGATATTGCGAGAGGATGCCTACTATTGAGTTAATTAACACATCTCTCACCTCCTATATTTACGTTGTTGTTGTTTTTTAATGTAAGAACACAAGTTCTACTCTCAACAAGTTTCAATTGTTACATTCAGTATTATCATGCAGAGTTTTCTGGAGAAACATCAAATCACCCAGGTGACTCAGCCCCCCTACAGACCAGATTTGGTGCCTTGCAACTTCTGGCTTTTCCCCAAACTAAAGTCACCTTTGAAAGAGAAGAGATTTCAGACCATCAACGAGATTCAGGAAAATACGACAGGGTAGCTGAAGGCCATTGGGAGAACTGTGTGAGGTCCCAAGGTGCCTACTTTGACAGGGACTGAGGCATTACTGTCCTATGTACAATGTTTCTTGTACCTTGTATCTTCTTTAATAAATGCCTCTCTTTTTCATATTACATGGCTGGATGCCTTCTGGACAGACCTCGTATACACTTAAATGTCCTATTTATTCACAGACTAAATCATACATGAAATCAAAGAATAAACTCATATATGCATACCCACGTCAGGAGAGGGAGAGAGACAAGGAGTGTGTGTAAATAAGACGGTACACAGGGTAAAGAAATAAACCTAGACGCGCTGGTCAAGACTTTCTCCTTCAATAACTCGGTCATGACACTTCCTACTCCGGGACCTTTCCCCCCACCTCTCTCTCTACTCAAAACTGCCACACCTCAGTTAGCTGCCCTGGTGCCTTTCTTGTTTCTTTCTGGGTCTGCAAACCAAAATCATCACAAAGTTAGGTTCTATGAAGCTGTGCCCATCGACCCCCAAAGTGCCACGTGAGCAGATTAGCAATCCCAGGCACAAATTCAGCTACTCTGGTTGAACTACAACATCCATGAACCAAGTATTAGGAATCAGGGTATTAATGCCTAGAAATAGGAAAAATGAGAAAACAGTCTATGAACTTACTGCTTATAAGACAAGTGACTGGATCTAGCTCAGGCCCACAGAACATTAGTCCCAGAGAGGGTCTTGGCACCTAGCCAGCCTCAGCCCTGAAGATAATCATCCCAGCAGAAATTTTAATTGTCCATTTCCTTTTCTCTAGAAATTTACACACTCTGCCTTTCTAAAACCAGCTTCCCCAGCCCAGTGGGAAAAGTTTATAGGCACCATTTTTGGCACCATCTGCAGTGCCTGAATTCAGATGAAAAATCTCTGTAGTGAAGCTTCCTTCAGAATCCTTGCAGTTCCGGAGTTGAGAAGTTGGCCTGTAGGAAGCATGGGATGAGACACAGAATTACTGTCACTTAGAAAGAGAGTAATAAGGAAAGCCAGAAAAGTAAGCCCTGAAAGTGTGGGAAAGGGGTGACCAAGACATCTTTCCTAAACTTCAGACCAAGGAAGACTATTATTGTCTGAGCCCCGGAAGTTGGACAGGAATAGAAGAGCCTGCTGCCTCTCACTCCTCCAGTAGACACAGGTAACGCAAAACTCTGGGCAACCTGAGATGATGCCTCCCGTACCTGAATTCTCTGTAAGTGACTGACTGTGTGGCTCCAAGCCATAACTTTCTGAGGGTGTTTCAGAGAAGACTCAAAGACTCCGGTGTCCCCTCTACAATCTCCTGACAAGTTTTTAAAACATTGTATTTATTGATGAGAGAGAGAAAAGAGGGAAGGGAAGGGAAGGAAAAGGAAGGGGAGGGGAGGGGAGGGGAGGGGAGAAACATCAATTTGTGGTCCCTGACTGGGAATCACACCCCCAACCCTGGTGTACTGGGATGGTGCACTAAGTAACCAGAGATGCTGAAAGATTTTATAGGGTCATATGCTGTGCCCTAGGACCTTCAGTCTTCAATCTTGCGTCCTTAGTATGAAGTCACAGAATCAGAGGCCCCAGGGTCTACTTGAACTGGGTTCAAACAGTGGCTGTTTATGGTGTTTATGAAAGTACATGGACTTGCATGGAGGATCAGAAACAGTATAGAAACACAATGTGGCATCTGGAGTTTGGTCCAGAAGGTTTAATCTCCATGTGGGGAATTATTTGGTAGATTTTTCTTGTTTAGCTAATTAGAGGTATCTGTCATAATATAAACATCTACCTGTGGAACAAGGGAGCCATAAAGGGTTTGCAGTAGAATCTCTGCAATGTAAAAAGTGCCACGGAGTAATGAGAGTGTATTTTTACAAGCTCTATTAAAAGAGTTGTGGAAGTTAAGCCTTGAAAACCAATTTTATATCCCTCTAGAAGTGCTCTTGTTTATTTGCCTAGGGGACAGTGTTAGTGTTCACAGTCTGCAGTATTGAATTTTCCTCTCCCTATCAAGCTTCTCAAACAAAGTCGCCAGCTTATTAGCACAACTTTGAAAGAGCAAGTGCAATTGGGAAGACTGGGAAGTTTGAATACAGAAAGAGAAAGTGATCCATTTCTCACTGCAGTATCTCTTACGTCCTCAATGGGGAGAAAAGACAGTTCTGCACACGCATCACTCCGAAACGAACATACACAGTGTAAAACTGGGGCATCCTCAACCCCCTGCCTCAGCATTTGGGAAATCCTCATTAAAGAACCAACAAAACGCTTGGGCATCATCTAGCACACACACGCATTTTGAAACTAAAGATAGCCAGTGCATGAAGACGAGAGGCTTTCGGGCCAGGAGTTATCGAGGGGCCAGTGGGTGATCACTGTGACAGGGTGTTCCAACGCTGTGGACAACCGCTCGCCTGAACGCCTAGAAGGATGCTGCTGCCTGGGGGAAGGAAGAAGCTGCTCTGTTACTTTCAGCGAAGGGTGAGACTCCTTGCTGAGCTGTATGGACATGGGTGGAGGTGTGTTTTATTTTTGGTGGTCATGATGATACAAGATGCTTCTGGAATTTAGTGGTTAGGGCACCAAACAGCCCGTGTGCAATGCGGTCCTGATGATAAAGTATTGCCTTGGTCCAGATGCTGAAGACACCTCCACTGAACACTGGCCTCAGCCAGGGTGGAACCCAGGCAGACACCTAGTGACATTTCCTGTGCACACTGCTGCCAAGTTCAACTTCCTGTGAACTTACTGGGACTGAAACACACACACAGAACGTTGGTGAACACATACAAATCTTCCATTAGAAATGTAAACTAGTTTTCTCTACCTCAGGGGAAATCAGAACAAAAGAAGTAACAGCAGAGAGTTATCTCAGCACATCTCTCTTACACAAAAATGCTCTGACGCTATGAGCGTCTGCTAGACTTAAAAACGAAATCCTGTTCTCCAAAGCATATTGTCGAATGTTGCATATTGTACACCCAACTGAAACTCTATTTTCACATACAAATGAATATGTCTTCGGAAATGCTGAAAGACAATGCTGTTCACTCACAGAAGAGCGGCAAAGAAGACCCAATTCTGGTCTTTGCTTCTAAGCGAATGAACTGTCTTCACAGGTTTTAGAGTCTCTTATTCTTTTTTTCCCTTCTTAGCAGACATTATCCCTCCACTGCAAACACCCCAAGGTTCCAAAACCCACTGTGGACATCAGGAAATGAACAATGATACAAATGTAAAGTGCTAGCATTTCCCAAGGGTGTCTGTTTAACAAAGATCAAATTCAAGTGTATTTCAGTGAATGAGGAGGATTTCAAGTGACAACAGAGCCTTTCCAGAGCTCCGACTCCTGCTATATAATCTATCTCATCTTATTCTGCATTCCTGCCCAAGTAGAAATAGACGATAATTTCTTCTAAAGGAGGCAAATTGATGCCTTTCTTGCATCAGAAACTATAATGGCCTAAAGGAGGCACCTGCAAAACATTTCCACTGACAGAGGCTGCTGCTTGTAGGGAAAATTCTGCCCTGGGTCTCAGCGTACAGTGGACTACCACCGGGAGGCCGGGTCTAAACCCTACACATACTGGTGGTTCCCAATCTTCCTGTGTATGAGGGGTTTCTTAAATGGACACAAAAGAGACCCCATGGGCTGTACTTTTAGACTCTCTTGATTGAGAATGTGCATTATGACAAAATGAAGAAAGAGCTAGCAGGGATTTAGATATAAAATTAAATAATTTTGTGTTTTGTCGATCACAACAGCACCTGTCTGCATTTGAACACTAGTACATATGCGTGCAAGATACTATTTTTAACACTATGCAAAATATTTGATACAGGTCCAGACTGCAACCCATTCCTTGGAATCGAGTCTGCCATTCCGGGAGGTCTGTATTGTGGAGTGGTGCCAGACACATGTCCAGACTTTGTGGTGGCCGAGTGGATCACAGACCCTCTAGGGTCATCTCAAAGGTTGGTAACATTAAATTAATTCAGGGAACAGAAGTCCAAATGAGTATGCAATTAATTATGCTTTCTATTTATAAGAACAACAGTTATCCCAAGTACAGTTTTAGAAATAAATTTTTTAAAAGGCAGCTTTGCTCTACTCCGTGTTTTTCTAGACATCCTTCTATTTAGCACCATCATGGGTTTTGTTCCTACCATTACCAGCTGATACTCCAATTCTAAGTGTAAGGAAAAGATCACTCTTTAACGTTTGCGAAGAAAGGGCACCCTTTGACTGCAACTTTCTTAATGTGCCCCGCTACCCAGCCATATGTGCCATTTCTTCAGGTGGACCGAGTGATTAATTAGTCATCTCCTTCAGCTGGGCAAGTTGTGTACACACTCAAGGCACTCAGAGAAGGGCTCCAGGCACCTGGAGGGTGTCACAGGTGGTCGGTGTATCAGGGCTACAGGATGAGGAAGGAAAGGAGAACCAGAAAACAGCTTATCAGATCGCCAAGATTCTGAACTTGATGGGTGATGCCCCCAAAGTAATTCATGATTGAAGAGTCATCAGTATACTGCCTTGACTTTAATATGAATATTTCAGGCTGACTGACGTTCTTGCTTTAAAAGAAAAACACTATATTTTTCTCAAAAAAAAAACACCTTTATTGGAAATACTAGAAAATTTGAGGGTATCTTATAATTCGTTTTAATTCATCACAAGAACATTAAAGCTGAAAATGCCAGAAGTTCATTCTGTTGTTGTTTTAGTTTTATTGAATTTATTGGGGTGACATTGGTTAATATGATTGTATATGTTTCGAGTGCACAATTCTACAAAACATCATCCGTATATTGCATTGTGTGTTCACTGCCCAAAATCAAGTCTCTTTCTGTGACCATATGTTTGCAGATGTTTTGCCTGGTGCTTAAGAGAGCATTCCAGCTTCCAAGGAAGCCCTGAAGCCTGCCAGGAGCCCATGAGCCTGCCTTCTCTCCTTCTATCATGTTCTCAGTTTCCTTGCATTCTGTTGAGCCAGGGTATTCAAACGTATTCCCCTCACTAATGCGTTACTGAAGAGAGGCATCACCAGGAAGATATTAGCCTAGGACAACTTCATTTTAATACTTAACCTTCCCAATCATTTAAAACACACACATACACAACATAAGAAAAACTAATAATGGAGCTACAATAAAAATATTCACTGAGGTCACATGGGCCACATTCACCAGCCCTAAGTCATGAGATATCGTGGCTAAGAAAGGAACAGGGTCTCCGCCTGTTTCAATCGTGAGAAAGTTGAGGCAAGAAAATTGAGGCTTTGGCGATGCCACACTCTAGACAAGCCATTGCCAAAGCCACCAGGGTAGAGACAAGAACTCCCAATGTTTCAGCTTGGACTCTTTGCGTGGCTTAAAAATGAGGAAGCAAATGTTTATTCTTCTAAAGTCAGGCCCGGAATGCAAGAATGGGTATGAGGGGAAGACTGTCGGACACTCACGGTGGAGCTGACAATTTCAAGTTAATGTTGTACAACCTGCTGAATCCATCTGTTCATTAATTCACACACCTCAGCAGTAGATGTGACAGCTACTGTGCCCAGAGGCCCAGCCATGCCTCAGGACTGCCTAGCTAATTGTCTCTTGATAAAAGACATGTAGCCCGGCCCATAAATGTCACAGCTATCACTGGCATGAGTCGGTCCTGTAGATCCTGTGGGGATGACAGGAGAGAACACATTTCTGGAGCCATTCACCCGCACTGATGGGCGCCTTTTCAAGATGCGACTCTGCAGCGGATGGACTGCTTAGTGCCCCATCCAGAGCACAGCAACCAAAGCTGTCCCAAGGACATCAATCAGATCCTGGAGCTCCTCGGCAGCTCCGATCATAACATAGCCAGTGGCACATCACAGACATTATGCATTAGACATTACAGATGTTATAGACCACTACATATTCATTCATGAATGGTGTACTGGGCTTTTCTTTTTTCTTTTTTACTTTATTTTGTTGTTAATATAAAACACATAGAAAAGCAACAGCTCATCTTCTGTGTGAAGAGCACAGCATTTGCCTGATATGACATGGGGGACTTCTCAGCCTGGACATGTCTAATGCATGGAGTGAAGTGCTCAGTGCAGAGGAACGAGGAACACCAGCTTGGAAACGCCAGCAATCCACTGCGTATCAAATTTTGTAAGATGTCTCATTTACCACCGAAAGAATGGGGCAGGGTCTTCTGACCTCGGACAGATTGGAAAACATAAAATCAACCTGTTACTCTACTTATTCAGAACAAACGTACCCATAGGACCCAAATCACAGCATCACAATCAAAGCTACAATTAATCCATTATGCTGGACTATTATGCTCAGAATGTTCATGAGAAATGATCTGACTACTAATATTATATAAAAAATGCTGTCAGAGAAAATAGAGCCGGAGAGAATTAGTAGAGAGCATATCAAAGCTGCACTGACAAACAGGGCACACAAACCGGAATGGTGGGGCTGGGATTTAAAAGTGGGTCAGAATGCACAAGAGAAGGAAGGTGGTAGGAAAAGGGACGGGGGGTGGATTCTCCCACCAGAAACACAGTGGACTATACCTGCAGGAACAAAGCAGACATAATTTATTTCTGGAAAGATCTCACAAGGGACCGATTCTGACACACACGCGTGCACACACGTCTAGTCATTGGGGAGACACTATAAAACTCAGTAATTTTTTCCCCTCAGAACTCTAAACCCAGTGACGCAGACAGTGGAGTACATTACATCAGCCATCTTCTGTCAGCGGGAAGGCCATGTAGCCGACATCCCCCTGACTTCAGGTGGAGAATTGTACAAATCGCGCTCCAGTCTGCCTCCACTCCCTCCAGCCTTGCTTTCTGTTACTTCTAGGCATTTTATACTCTTTTTTGGTAGTGCTTAGAAAACTATAACCTGCAGAACAACACACTATCCTGGTGAAGTTGCCGACTCCGTATTCCTAACTCTGAGGGGCAAAGATCCAAAGTGGCACAAAGATAGAAATCGTGTAGCATCTCTGTGTTCCCTCCTGCTTTTGCACATTGGCTGTCTCCAGAGGACTGAATGGAGACACAGCCCCCTGCCAATATTGCTCTAGACAGTTAGCAAAATTACTACAGCATATGCTATGGATTGCAATCAATGGACCCAACTTGTCTTGGACCGTCTTGGACCGTTCTTGGAATCACATTGTTGCAGTTGAGAAGCAGGGAAATTAAGTCTTTACTGAGCAGCTATCACATGCCTAGCCTCATGCCTACCCAACCCACCAGCTAAAATCATCCAGAGTACCAGAGTTCAGGGATATGGTTGATTGGAGTTTTCCGCATTAATCAAGACTGTATCTAGTTCCGATCTAACAGGCAACGACACAAACAGATGTGCGGGCTTTTAAGCTAATCTGCTGAAAACAGGTAGGCTATACTGGGGTGTATTTATTTAAAAAAAATCTAAATTGTGATATCTTTTGCATTTAATACATCTCCATCTGCTTCAGGGATAGTATATGTTATCACAAATTGGTTTGAAATAGAAAATACCAACTATCATAAAGTGTTTTTTTTAACTGTAAAAATATAGCCCAGAGGAAATTATTCTTGGGCTTACATATGTAAATTAAGGCACACAGTGTGATGATTAAACACATGTGTATATAGCAAAATGATTGTTACAGGAGGTTCAAGTTTCCACCCCTTCATATAATAGCAAGTGTGTGTGCTGGTAACATTTAAGGCCTACTCCCTTAAAAAGTAAGTATCTAAGTGCCCTATATTTTATCGTTGCCAATTCCTTCTGCTTGACCTAAAATGACCCCTTGCCCTCCATAGTTTCTACAGGGGAATTTCACCAATTCTTAAAGACAGTACTTGAAGTCTATTTATTCTAGGAGGCTCTGCCTGATCATTTTGCCACATGTGTTTTTCTCTCCTATTCTCTTCATCATTGATTATTAGGCTTAAGCATGTATTCCCTTCTCTCTCTCTCTCTGTCTCTCTGTCTGTCTGTCTCTCTCTCTCTCTCTCACACACACACACACAACTTTCTGTTCTTTGCTGTAAAATTCAGAAGAGCTCTAAGAACACAATATCACTACCCAAAGTGGAAGTCCAGAAGGATAGCACTCAAGAAGCAGTGCTTATAACTTGCGACATTTTCCACATTGCCTCCCAAATGGAGTGATTTTAAACCATTGCAATTTGTTCAAAACAGAACAGTATTTTATCCTTTCACTTTGCATTTCTTTCGTTACTAGTGAGTTGAATAATTTGTGTGTGACTACTTGCCTGTTGGCCTTATTTTTTGAGGTAGGGGCAATACCCATTTATGGCCTTCCTCTTTTCCACTGGGGATGTCATCTCTCATTATTAATATTTATAGAGGTCTTTATATATTATGTAGACCATCTCTGTATATGCGATGCATATTTATTGCAGTTTTTATGTTTTGTCATACTGCTTTACTATGTGAGTATAAAATATTTAATGTAATCTAAAAATAAAATGAGACTCTTGGTATGAGTTGTGCTGCCAAAAGCCATTCCCCCCCAAAAGGACTTATTAAATATTCTTTTAAAAAGCAGCAAAAATCAGAAATTAACAAGAAGGGTAAATACACAAAACCAAAGGAAAAAATGCAGTACCACAAAAAATGCAGTAGTCAGTGAATTTCATGAAGTAAACTCTAAAGTTGACCATCTTCCAGATGCGTACAGTGAAATTATAAAAAGATTGAAATAGCTTATCAAATAAATAAACAGGTTGAAAAAATTATGAACTGCACTATGTCGTCAATAACAATTGAAGGTAAAAATAACACATTTTTTCAGTCCTAAAAATTAAGTAATGATAAAAGCATGTAAGACGTGGTGGTATCTGAAGAATGGAGATTGAGACTTGATGTGCAATAATAATGATTTTCAAAAGGAAGAAAATAGTATGGTTGGTTAAATATTTCAGAACTGAATAAATAGAACTGAAAATATCATTTTTATTCCTGTATAATAACTAGAAACTAAATCCAACACACTGCCTCATTTAACTTTTTTTCTTTTATTGATTCCAGAGAGAGGGGAAGGGAGGGAGAAAGGCAGAGACAGAAGCAGCAATGTGAGAGAGAAGTATTGATTGGGTGTCTCTTGCACATGCGCCAACAGTGGACTGAACCCACAACCCAGGCATGTGCCCTCATCAGGAATTGAACCTGTAACCTTCTGGTTTGCCGGACAATGCCTAACCACCTGAGCCACACTGCCCAGGGCTCACTGCCTCATTTTAAAGAAACAAAACAAAGAATAGTATTTTATGTGCTTCCAAGAAGAAAGTGTAGATAATATATTATGGAATATAAAGCAGACTTCTTGATGTTTATGAGAAAGGAAAAGCATGCCAATAATGGGGCAACGTATGTTTGAATCCAGGGTATTATTAGTTTTTATTCATGAGGGAAAATAAGACATGTAAATACCCTGAAAGACTTAGAAGATTCACTAAATAAAGACATCACTCCAACATCTGATGGAGAATCCATACCAAGTATTATTCTAATTGCTAATTACCAGAGTAAACACTACTAATTGAAGATGTAAGTAAAGAAGAACTCTGCTGATTACTGTTAACAATATTAACTAATTTAAAACATTATTGAGTCCAGATTAATTATAAATGAAAGCAGACATAGCACCAGAGCTGCATTCAAAACCAGAGAAAGTGAACTTCTTTGTCAGTTATAAAAAGAGAATATACAGAGTTAAGAACTATTAAGGCTATTCTGAAAATAAAAAAATTCATCACATAACATATCCATCCACTAAACGTCATGGTTTAATGCATTTTTATGTTGACATTATCAAGGCATGCTATAAGCTAGGTACTACAGCAAGTAATGCAAAAGCAGATGTGAATAAGACCCACTTCCTCCTCTAAAAATCTCAGTCTAGGGAAAAGAAAGAGAGGCATCTAAACAGATAACTGCAGTGAAATTTAGTAAGTGCAAGAGCAGACAGTAAGAAGATTGCAGAAGAAAGACCGAGCATGGAGCAGTCAGTGGTTTACACTGTGAGTTAGAGAGCAGGGACCATGGGGGAGGACCCAGAGGAGGCTCTCTGTAGAGTAACCCCGAGAAAAACAACAGCTCTCTGGGTCAGGGGGAAGGCGAAGGAGGGCGACATTCAAGGCAGAGGAAACAAACGGCACAAAAGCACAGGGCGTGGAAGAAAAGCTCGGAAGAATGGATCTAGGGTACGTGATTTTGGACTTCTCAGAGCAAGAATGGTGGGAGTTGAAGGCAAAAGAGGCGAGTTGTGAACAATTGAACCAAGCAACAGTACAAAGTTCGAGTGCTATTCCGTAAAGAATTAGAAGCCTAAGATAGAATCTGCATGTAGATGGTGAACTCTCCTGTAAGGGCTGGGAGTGGACCGACCTGGAGCTGAGATTCGAGGTGGCAAGGCTATGGCAATGAACTAGGTTCCCACCATTGAAGGCAGAGTGAAGAAGACAGATTTGAGAGTGGAGCTGATATTACAAATCTGACAATGCATCTGTCAGATGAGGTGAGCACACTTTATCGTTCTTGCTTATGTAAGTGGGAGAATTGACCAACACAAGGAAGAGACTCGGGGAAGCAGGGCTGGGGCAGACAGTGAGTTCAGCTGGAACAGCCTGCGTTGAAGGCCCTGAAGAGAATCCAGGCAGCCAAGTTCCCCAGAGAGGCCCAAGGTGGGCAGAGTGTAGCAGGGGGTGGACCCAGGGGAATGACTGACAGAAGGGTAGAGACAGTGAGCGCCGCTGCACGGGTTGAGCCCAGGAGGAGAAAGAAGGAAAGGAGAAACAGTGCTCAGAGGAGTAAGAGGCCAGGCAAAGACCTGCTGCGAAGGTCAAGGGGAGAGAGACTTAGTGCACATGGTCAACGGTGTTACAGCCACAGGTGGGGGAAATCACCGGACATCTAGCAACAAACACAGAAAACCACAGAATGAAGAGAAACACGGTATAAAAGAAATGAGGCTACCTCTCAGGTGGGGGATAAATCTGTTCCCCAAAATGATTTTTAAATATCAGAACCTCAACAAAAAGAAAAACCAGAAATTGTATATGTTAATTTCTCTAATGTAAAGTCCAAAAATTTTTTAAAAAATAATGTCATTAAGTATAGGAAAAAAGATCTTAAAATACTTAAGATCAGTGTTCCCAAATAACAATCTGGTTAGGACAGAAATAAATGCACCTTAAAAACAATACTAATGGAAGGGCTGGCTATTACATGTTCATCAAAGTAATTCAAAGGGGGTCATCCATAACTTTAAATGTTTCTATTACTTAATGAAGAAAAAAAAGAAAATAAGAGGAGAGAGTTAAGCATAGATCTTAAGATCTCAGTCGGGAAGATAAAAGGAAGGAAATAATAAAGATGAAAGTAGCAATAAATATATTAGAAAACTTTAAAAATAAGAATAATATAAACAAAAAAGTTGGCTCACTCAAGAGTCTAATAAAACAGACAAACCTCAGGCAAATTAAAGTTATTTTTTAAAGAAGCAAAAACTGATAAACAAAAGTTGAAACATGGAAACAGTGTAATAGCCACAGTAAAAACTATGGAAAATGATAGGCAATATTTTAGGGTGATGGTGAACAATTACAGCTAGTAAGTTGGAAGGTTTTTCTTTAATTAATGATTTATTATTTCGCCTGTCAAGATAAACGACACTAGCCATATTGTACAGTTAAGGAAACTGAGCCTCAAGGACAATTAAGTCAAAACACTTATTGTAAGCGTTCATTGTTAGAGACGGTTTCAGCCCAGGTCTCTGGGACAGCAAGGTGTCTCTGAAACTGCATGGTTGGCCACATCAACATCTGCATGCCCCCGTCCTGGGATTTCTGTGAACTGAGACCTTGAAGTCCAAGGGGGAACTCCTGTCTCAGGACAGAACACAGCTCTGACACCTGCTGTCTGGGACAGGCACTTAAGGATTATTCTGTAACCCACAGTGCACCATTTCCCCCCACCACCGCTGGCAGCTCGTTACACTTCCTTTCACTTATGCACCCCCATTCTATCCTGCAGCCACAGACTCTCGTCACGTTCTCTCTGGAACCCTGCATGTGCCCCCAAAACTCTCCCCTCCCCTAGTCCTCCTCATTCATGTGTCTGCACTGAAACCAGCACCCTCTCCTTCAGGCTGCCCTGAATGCCAATGCCTGAGACCCCAGTGCTGAGCCCCGGCATTTTATGGACAATATTCACCTCATTTGTTTGCGCCCATATCACAAGCCTGTTGAACACACTTGGATATTGATTCTGTCACCAGTATATTAATTTTCTGCAACCGGGCATCATTAGCAAATGTCTCTGTTTCCTATCGCTGTGCAGATCTTTGATAAAAGTGATGGACTAGGAAACGCAGCCAAGAACACCGACCAGAGGAATGACATTAGACGTCAAACTCCATGTTGATGTCAACACATTAATCAACCACCAGGGTATACCTGTTCGGCAAGCCACAAATCTGCTTGTCTGCCCCGTCATCTGGTCCACATTTATCCATCTTGTTCACAAGGTTATCACGGGGTACTTGAAAAATGCTCGCTAAATTCTAATTACACAATGTCTGAAACCTTGCCTTGAAGGATGGTGTAAACAGAACACAGATTAGGAATTGAGAAATCAGTATTTTAGGCCCAGTTTTCTCTAGCTTTGAAAATGAACTATGCCAGAGTGCTGCAGGTCTCTGCTCATCTATTGTACAAAGACCATCAAGATAAAAGCAAGGCCAGTGCTCAATTTAAATAAGAAAGTGATTGAATTTAGCCATTTTATTATTTAAATTGAGTTCATTCAGCACACTTAGGTAGAATCATATTATATCCATATTTTTCGTACTTTGAGATGTTCATTCTCAATTTTCAGTTCAAAGACAAATCTCCACAAACAGAATCATAGATGCCCCAAAGTAATTACTTATGTCAAACATCAAACTTTGTACCTGTTCTTTCTTGTAAAACAATCAGTCAACTGAATCCAGTGTGGGACCTACAGAGGGTCGATTAATTCTTTCATAGCGTATGGCTAATCTACCAGCTCTCAGCACAACTTCACATCGATTATATTTTTTTCTGCAATTGCACTATATATATTTTTTTTGTTCTGTTTCATTTTCTGACTCTGTTCCTATTGGTATCACAATACAAATTAAAGGAAGTTCACTAAGTCCCAGAGTTTGCAAGATAAATGAAGACGAAGAAAATATGAGACTGGGGCAGAAGGCAGAAGAGGCAGCATTCTGACAAGGATGAAACAGCATCGCTCTCTGGCTGCACCCACGTATCGTGGGGAAACTGACAAAATTCCAGACGTGCATCTGAAGTCTAGACAGGTTCACACAAAACAGAAACACTGGTCTTATGATATATGTGGCTTTCTAAATAATTATAAAGTCAATAACTTTGTATTCTAATTCTAAACTTCAAAAATAGTAAAAAAAAAAGTTGCTTATTGCTTTCTTGTAACCATTTATGGTCAGAGCATGATTTTTTCTTTTGGAAGAGATACTTTTCCACAGAAAATAAAAGACCTTTTGAAGCTTTGCCTC
The DNA here is from genome assembly GCA_004024845.1 of Tonatia bakeri. Classification (NCBI taxonomy): domain Eukaryota; kingdom Metazoa; phylum Chordata; class Mammalia; order Chiroptera; family Phyllostomidae; genus Tonatia; species Tonatia bakeri. The sequence continues at coordinate 277,323 of PVIA01000306.1, read as the reverse complement.
CGAATTTACTGCATTGTCCCAGGATGTAACTGGGATCGTGAAGTTTGGGGGTTTTGCATTAACTACTTTTAGAGCCTAATTTATTTTTCATACACTTTAAATCTTTGTTCTTTGGAATGAGTACTAAATTTATCTTGTCTGTCTTGCAACCTGAACTGTCACTTGCATTCTACTAAAAGCTTTGAAATACGATCGGGAGATTTTACCCCACAAAGGATTTGCGTTGTTGAGCAAATGCGATACTGTCGAGAGGACAACAAAGCAATGGTAACATTACACTGTTTATCAATTTCTGTCCCACTTATCATTCTGATCATGTTATGAATTCCTCCTAGCACAAAATGCTGCCTTAACACAGAATGCTGCTCCTTGACCTTGACTTTTTCCAGCCTTTATCCTTAATTGCCACCATGCTTTAAGAAAACACTTGTCTGCTGAATTAGACTCTGACATTTGAAATGTTTAGAAAGTAAATAATTTAGTTTCAGCTGCATGTTTAGTTAAGGGGTGACCCTTTTATGTACTCTAATCTGGCATCATTTTTCTGCACAATGCTTGCTTGGGACAGTTTATTCAAAGTGGACATCAGCAACGTGTGGTAAATGCAATTAAAATTGACCATATAGCACATAATGGCGCCCCATGGTTGTCTATAGCTTTCTCTAAAAAGCTTATAATTTTTAAAATGCTTTCCAACTGTCTTATTGGTTATTGACATAGTTGTCCAATAACGTGGGTCATTTGTAATTTGCAGGGGATAATAAAAGTCCCAAAGAGAGGGAAACATAATTCTTTGTCTCTCCTTTTGATTTTACTTTAAATGCAGTGAGGTTTTCCCTATGGCCAGCCCCTGATGGCAAATCCCCTCTCCCAACAGTCTCTGTCACCCTCCTCATTCTAGTTTTCTTCCTAGTTTCCTCACCATCCACCAAACTGCTTATTGATGTTGTTTACTGTCTGACCCCACTCCCCACGCCCCATTAGATTATGAACGCCACTCGGTCAGGAATTTCCCTAAAACTTCAGTCCTCTAGTGCCTGGCCCATTGCAGATACTCTGTATACATTGGAAGAATTGATATAGAAAAAGGGACTGAGATGATTTCTTAGAAACTTTAAGATACAAAAACACCAGCTTTCCCTTTCAAGTATTTCAAGTATAATTCTCAAGGGCATATTAAGCAAGCCACATGTGTTATGCTTATGGGGAGAGAAAACTCTTCCCTAATTAGTTTGCTTCGTTTACCTGTTGTCCAGGTGGGAAAAATAAAGGTTGTCCATTGTTAGAGGCCCTAACAATTTTCCCCGTGCAGTTGGGCACTTTTCAACCAATGGGAAAGATCAGGTGGGCTATCTCTTTCCCACTCCTCATTATGTTCAGGGAATTTCCAATAGCAGTTTCCCCTTGTCCCTATTCAGCTCTGACCAACTGAACAAATGAACAGAATGTCATTGTATCTCATTTGAAAACCACTGAACACACACACACATGCGCACGTGCACACACATAATTGTAAATGTATACATAGTACAATTACAGAACCTAAAATCACAATGAGTTCTTTCAGAGGAAACACTAAGAACAAAAGCGCACTTCACACGAACTAGAAAATTCCTGAAGCAGGGACTGTGAAGGTGGAGGATGCGGAGAAAGAAGCAGAGTCCTTTTACAGAGAGAAGTAATAACCATCAGAGTCCAAATTTGCTTTTCTTTCTTTCAGAGTGTCCAGTTCCTAACCTGACAATTGGAAAGCCCCCTCAGGAGGGATATGTTATATCGCCCTTTCTCCCCTCTGCCCCACCCCGCTCCTTGGCCTTTGAGAACCACTGTTTCTGAGAAGGGTTGAGGCTGGTGACGTTAACCACAGCTGTATGCAGGATAAAAAAACGCTGATGACCTCTCTGACTGTTTTAAAGATATTTCTAAGTAAATATATGGTATGACTGGCATATGGATTTTGTTTTTTACTTTTATTTTTTATTGTGTATGCTGTTATAGTTGATTCCATTTTTTCTCCTTTCCTCCAGCTCCACCCAACCTCATCCAACCCCACCCTCTCCATTCCCCAAATAAATCCCCATGTTGATGTGTGTGTCCATGGGTTATACATGAATGTTCGTTGGTTAATCCTGAGACGCTCTAGTCTCAGAAGACTTACACGTTATGGGAAAACAACGCATGGTAAAAAAAAAACTGTCAAGCAATAAATGAGACAAATCACTCTTTTCTGGTCACTATGTTTACAGAAAACTTGGATGATCAGTGTGCAAAGCCAGGCCAGATACCCCTATTCTGAAAATACCTTCTGTTTATTGTAAGCCAAAAATATTCAGTTTGATGGTGGCAGTTTGAGAAACCACATGAGGGTGATGATGATGATGATGATGATGATGATGATGTATATATTCCTCAAGCATCCCATTAGTCACAAATATATATTGAAATACCACTAATGGCAGGCTTGGAGCCATACTACATAAATTACTAGGATGTTCCTTACTTTAGATTGCACGGTGTTGCTATTTGCAAAGGATAAAAACAGGAAGTGCACCAATGTCACAGGAGGTAGCAAGAAAAGAAGACAATTGCCTCTGCATTGTTGACCTTTTTTCCCCAAGACAGAGGAAGACTTCATTGTTAAGGGGCATGAGTTATGGTGGCTTCAAGAACTAAGGTTGTATTATTCTAAGTACTTTAAAATGCATTTCTGTTTGAGGATGAAGGAAAAGCTAATATCAGAGAAAGCTTTGGAACTGTTAGCATCACCAAACATCCTGGAAAGACATCAAAACATAAGTATAACTCTTCATCAGAGCTGTCTTCTGGAGAATATACAGTCATACAAATGCACATTTTCACAAAATAGAAGCATGTCTTAAAGTAACATATTCATTAATTTATTTTTTCCGTAGCAATGCCTTCACTAATTTTTGAAAAGAAATACTTTTCTAGAAACTGTTATTCACTCTTGCCTTTTTTTAAACAAGCACCTTCTCAAATCTCTCAAGTCTTAGTGAAAACAGGTAGACAAATTTAAGTTATATTTATTTAAATTGCATTTTCTAGAAATCAAGAGGAGGCACTCAACTTTGGCATATCCTCCTTTCACTACTTGTATTAAGTTTCTCAACTGTTTTCTAAAAAGGTGCACAGTGCTGCTATGGTTATTTAGCCTAAGTATTTCTGAGAGTAGGCGCTATGCTTATGTACTTTAGAAGGTTAGAAAACGTGACACAGATGTAGGAAAAATTTCATGCACTTTCATCAAAGGCTTACTTAAAAGAGTAATAAGGCTTGATATTTTAAAGATCCTCTCAGGCCACTAAAATCTGTGAGATCACACTGGTGTTCCGGATTGAAAGAAAACCATCTTGATGAGGATCCTAGTTATCTACAAAGAGTTGTTTGTTCAACTCCTGGGAGTCAACCCTAGTGTGATGACATAGTGCATGACAATCCCAGTGTGGTGACAACAGCAACGTATGCAGGACACTCTGAAGCAGACATTTAAGGCAAACAGCAGAAAGAAGGAAACAACTATAGTTGCAGGGAAGAGTCTAGGTCAGGTTTATAAAGAAGGCCTATCATGGCATCTTGGGAAATGGACAAGAGTACATCTAGCTCATTTCCAATTCCTTTTATCTTCACTTTCCCAGACAGCCATGCAAACTTCAATGGCAAATGCTGTGCCTTTCATGGTCCAGCTAACAGACGCGGACATTTCCCATATGACTAGGTCACTTTCACCTACACCAGAGTAGACAAGAATCTTAGGGGTACATTTTTGTGAATATGATGATTTCATAAATGCATATACCTCCCACCCAAGAAATGAATTTAAAGACAAATTTAAACAGCTTGCCATATACACTGATAAGTATTCTCTATCTTCCTACGCAAATACTTTTTTCTTCAACTAGTAAATGTATCCAGTTCATTTGTAGTACCAAATTATAGCATATGACTATGTTTACATTAAGCATCACACATTTCAGTTTTAAAAAATAATTCCTATGTTACATTACCTTGATTATGCTTGATCTATATTACTGTAGCTGAGAAATCTGCAGTTATTATCTAAAACTGAAGATGAAAATGCCACATCTCTCTCACCCCTACCAATTACGTGTTCTTTAGACTGTTTTCTAATCAATATTCTATTCATCGCTATCATGAAAACGCCATGGCATGCATTATCTGGAAGTGAAAATTATATTGTAGTATGTTAAAAATAGATGGATGTATATGGCAAGGGGACAAATTAGCAATCCTGTGACGCACAGTTTAATGCTGTTAACGTTGTGGTTGCCCATATTTAAGAGATTACAAATTGCTGCAAAATTTTCCCACAGATTGAAAGTTTTGCTATATAGCTATTTTGAAATTCCTCACATGTATCTCTAGTTTCAAGGGAGCCATTAACCTCCTAAGGGTCTGGTTGTATTAATCTGCATGTGACTGCCTGGATCCCCAGAGCCTTTGATAATATGGTATGTGTCTTCTCCGGCATCCAGAGACGGTGAACTCTTCTAAATCCAAATACAGACTTGGAGCTGAGAGCGCGAAGAGCTCGGCACCCATTTTCCATTTAATTCCATCTCAGGATTCAGTGACATCCATTCTAAGGTGACGCTGCATTTGCAGAGAAGGTGCAGGCTGAGGCAAAGGACATAAGACCCTGCAGCAAGTCATTTAACTTTCGGTAAATGATTACCTACTTTCCATAAATAATCAGCCAACATGGAGATGGCAATGCCCAGTAGATGGAGAAATGGCTCCGGTCCACCAGGCATGCAGCCCAGAATTGCACCACAGAGTTCCAGCCATTCTCACGGACTGTAATACTGCAGTGTCCCTGGGAATGTGGGAAGGCAGCTCTGGTGATAATAGTGATTATTATTTTATTTTAGAAAACACACCAAACATTCAACTTGGAAACAGAAGGGCAACATGGAAACACTTCTAGCTTGTCAGGTGAATCATTTCACGACAAACCCGGCCATCACATGTCGTTTTCTGTGCACTCGTGGCCCCCACCTAACAGAGGCTTTGGGGTCCTGAGTGCGGAAATGGTGTTATGTATAAAATGCAGTATCAGCGTTCTTCTTTGAAGTATCATAATCAGTCCCTCACTTTTTATTTTAGGACAGAAAATAGACAATAGTAAGTAGATTAATTAAAATATAAATTGTTCTCCCCCAGTGACATAAGAACAAAATAATACCAAGAGAAACATACTATATGTTAATCTTAAAAAGATGTATAAAATTTAAGGTCTACCCATTAAATACATTAGGAGAAATATGATTTGATGTTTGCGCTAATGTAATTCAATGTTTTATTTATTCTTTATCTGTTGTAATCCTTGAAAGAATTCACACAGCTTGTAACACATTATCAGCAATTATTAATTACCAATTTGCATGGTTTCTCTTTGAAAGTTTTGTTATTGTTTGTTTTTTATAGGGGAAGAGTAAAGGAATCATATGTAATTTCAATAATCAAGCCATTAGTTATTTTTGAAAATGTTCATTATACCAGAAATAACTTTCAAGTGCCCATTTTGGGATATATGAATTGGCTCATTATTTTTAGTTTTACCACATCGCCATGCACAATTTGTTGATTTTATGTAGACAGCATCTATCTTTGAAACTATTCAAATAAGTTATTAAAGACATATAAGCTTAAATTTTGCTTTGGTAAAAAGTAGTGAAAAATCTCACCCCCAGAGGAAGTGTTCCTGAATACTAAGTGACCCAATAATGGAGCAGGGAGTGAAATTTCAGTCCCTCGAAAGTATGGATGACTGTTCAATGTTATTCACTCATATAAATGGAAGAAGAAATCAATTCGCCACTCGTGTACCACTCAGGCTCTGCTGAGTCTAGTGCTGCAGCCGTTTTTGTTGAAACGATTTGCTAACACCATTGAGAAACAATCACTCTGTCTTTGTTCCCACTTGTGAGATCCTGTGAACATGTTTTAATTATCAAGAAAAGTAAAGCAAGTTCAAAGTGATTTTACTGATTCCTAATTTGAGTTTTGAGGAGCTCTCTCTGGTTTATTCATGTTTAATATAGTTAGTGGTTTTTTTGTAGGATTTCTGCCTTTAGGAGACTTTTTGTTTTCCATTAAAACGACATTTTCCTACTTGCAACAACATGGATAAGAGTATCATGCTAAGCAAAATAAATCAGACAGAATGTGTCAAGAACCATGTGATTTCACTCCTATGTGGGATATGAACCCGGAAGTAAACGAGAACAAAGAGGAAAAACAAACAAAAGCTCCTAGATACAGACAACAGTACGGTGGCTACCATCGGGAAAGGTGGGCAGTGTAGTAACAGGAAAAGGGGGGCAAGGAGATTCGACATTAGGTGGTGGCCACACAACGCAATATGAGGATAATACATCATAGAATTGTACACTTGAAACCAATATAATTTCATTAACCAATGTCATCTAAGTAAATTTAATTTTAAAGTAAAAGGGGGAAAACATTTTCATTTTCTAACTTGCCTTTTCTTGGGGCCTAAAACTGCAGAATTCTTATCTTCCATTTCTGTGAAAGCCCAGGTACAGCAGTCATGAATTAACAACAAACTTAAACGAGCTAAATTTTAATTGTTGGCTAGGAGCCACGAAGCTATGTGGGCGTTGATGTCTTATTATTCCAGACATGAGGAGAGGGATTTTGACTGTCAAACTCCACTAAGAAGGAGAGCCAAGACAAACATTCCTCATTATTTCACCAGTTCTAAGGATAATGGACACGTCTCCTCATCAACTGGTCCCTTCTCTCCATCTCTCTCACGGCCAATACCACGTAACTGATTTTCTACTTCGGCCCATAATCGTGGATGTGCTGCTGCCACTTTTCCTCTTTGCTTCTCGGCTCTGCGCATGCTCTCCTCGGCAAAACTGTATCTGATTAGTACCATGTAATGGTACCACAGGATAGCCCCCAAATCTTTCCACCAGTTCCAACCAACTCTTCAAAGATAACTAAGTCCCTTTCCCTCTCAGAAGTTTTTTCTATATAAAGCCCATGTGTAATGGGGTGATAGATCAAATTTCTTCAATATCTGATGCCCCAAAACACCCAATGAACTATATTATTCCACACTTGGCTCATGCACCATCATCCTACAGCTGTTGCTCCAGGTGTGCAGGACTCTTACGAGTGAAAATAAGCAGATGGACAGTGGAGAATGGAGAGTGGAGAAAGAAAGAGAGAAGAATCAGGAAATGAGACAGAGAAAGCCTTTACTTATCTGACACATTTGTGGTTCACAGTTCTTAAACACACTAGTAGTTCCTCATGCTAACAGTCAGTGGGAATGACCTTACTTTCAGTGCCCCAAGTATTCTCCCTCGGCCCCAACCCTAATTTCTTGATTGCTATAAGTCACACCAGGCTTTCTGATTATTCAGTGGATAACAACTATGGCCTATAGAAGCTGGAGATAAAAAGAATAAATGAAAACACTGTCTACCATCAAGTAATTAAGCTGTATACCTCTTACAGAATAACTTCATGATACTACTTAGAAAAATGGTGTGCAGCATACTAACAAATGGCAAAAACATCTTACAAGTGGGAAAACTCTAATGTTTTCGGTGGACAGAGGGTTCCCACGGCCAGGTCCGTCTATACAAAAGAGGCTTTTCTACTACACAGTAACACTTTGTCAGGACCTTCTTGGCAAGGTAGTTCTGTCTTTCCTTCAGTAGGGATTTTTGAATCTATAACACATTCCCACAGACCATATAAAAAACCTGCAACATAGCGCCAAAGAATAATTCCGGGCATGCTCAAAATATAATTAAATAAATAATATACCAATGAACGGTTTCCTGGGAAACCAGGGTGCCTTCCTTTTGATCAGACTGTTCTTTTATTTATTAGGAATTCTGATTCACAGAAACGTTGGTGCAGAAAGCAACTTTTCCTGGCTTAGCAAGGATAAGATGAGTAAGAAGGTGCAGCCCTGGAATTTCCCAGCGGCGTACCTGGAGGAACGTAGCCTAGTTTACCTCTTCCAATAGCCACAGAGAGGAAACGCTGCAGTTGGCATTGCCCAATGTAATCACCACCAGCCAGGAAGCAAGAAATGGCTAGACAGACTTGGGACGTCCCATCTCAAGCACACTGAATTTCAAAGATTCCACACAGAAAAAAGAATGTGAAATATCTTATTCACATTTTTATATTGCATACATACAATTTTAGATATATTGGATTAAATGAACATATTATTAACTGTAATTTCCCATCTCTTTTTACTTTACAATGTGGCCACAAGAAAGTTTAAAAATTGCATGTGGGACTTTCACTGTACAATATTTATAATGAAAAACACAGCTATATATAAAGACAGAATTTAAGTGATAAGTCTCAGTTTGTGATAAATGACACCAAAGAGAGCAATTTATTGAAAGATATTTATTGAATTTGTTTCAGAAACTCTACTTATGCTCTTAATAAGTTATTGTTTTATCAAAAAAAAAAATACCCTAGAGGATATTCTGCTGCTTGCTAAAGCCATAATAACTGGTTCGATTGCACCAATGCTGGGAACCTAATGATAAAACCCAGTGACTGCTGGCAATAACACACAACAATCTTTTTAATCATGTGTCAATTAGCTCTAGAAGCTGCTCATTTCAGGGCTCCCCGGGGTCTCATTGCTTGTCTTTTTCACTTGAGATAAACAAAATCATCGTTCTTACATTCATCTTTGACATTTGTTTTCGTGTGGGGCTGGCGGTGGCCGCGGTGGTGGTCTCAACAAGCGGCAGTTGTGGAGAGGGCTGTCGGCCGCAGAAACCCCTGCTGCAAACACCTTACCCTACAGCAGCACACCTGAAGCGGGCCTCCCACCCAGCAGGGACTCCCAGGGGCACCTGGGCGTTACTTACAGGAAATACACAATGAGGGGGATACAGAATTCAGCTTTCTTCCTCAGAATAGGGAGCCGGATGTGCAGTCTCTGTCCATAGTGAGGGAACATTTGAAGACTGATTTTTTTGCCTTATTTAGACTAAACAAAATACTTCACTTGTTCCTCATTTATTCCTTTGTGCATCTATATCCATTCACCAATCACTAATCATCTCTGAGCGGAAAGGACAGTACTCGAGACACAGAGATGACAAATGTGGTATCTTCACATGCAAGGATTTCACAGTCCTAGTCACCTTCCTTATTCCATACCTGTGGAGTCCAGTTTTTCTCAAATACTTAAGAGCTTTAGGACTGATCTTCAAGATGGTTAAGATGAGACAGACATGTGGAAAAATATCAGAATGCCTTATATGCTTTTCTTCATTTTATGTCTAGGCTGCTTCTATGTATAATACATATTTTACGTTCATACAGAATCCATATCCATATCCATACCCATCTCCGCGCCTACAATTGGTACCAAAATCTGTATCTACAGCTATGCTCTGTTCTTAAAACATACACCACACTCTCATGACTGAAGAAATGCAATGCTTCAGGGTTAAAGGTAGTAAATTAATATTCTGAGAATAGATCTGTAGCCTGCAAGTCATGAAAATAGAAACTAAATACTATGCCGAATTCATGAATGATACAGGACCAGTGAGTTTATTTCCTGCAGTAAAAATGCTCCATGACCATATAACTTTGCATCCGGAAACGTGGTGCCCTGCTGAGGACGAAGGCCTCAGCAGGCTCCCTCCAGACTCTCCCCATTCACAACGTGGCTGATGTTAGCCATGACCTGACAACACCACAAACACTTTCAAGTGTTTCACGATATGGTACAGCTGCAACATTCCTTTTGGGCATAGAATTTGGGTCCAGAAATAGTCGTGAAAGCTCATTTACTCTTAGATGGGTCCTAACTCTGAAACTGATTATGGAGGAAACAGACCTCTTCCTTTTCTCCCCTGTAAAGTGTCACACCGAGAACTAACATCACTGTGATCTTCAGCAAACTGTCTCCATTACTGCATCGCATGCTCTCCCAAGACGTAGCCCTGTGGGCCCAGAGGGACAGCAGAGTCCAACCTGGGTCTGCCCCGTGAGCGTTCATTCTGTCCTGACCTTTCAAGAAGGAATGTTGTCAACAGATTGTAATGGTTCTCTCAAGTTTGACCACAAATTACACATTCCAGCGAGGGGTGAGGTCCTGTTTTATGTCTTGTACAGGCCACCTGGATGTAGTAAGTCACTCCCAGGTCATCCACTTTTTGCCTAGAGAAAGGTCGCAGGGAAACACTTTCAAGTTCCGAGGGTAACATTTGAAGGCTGCCAGAATAAGAAATGGTCTGGCTTCCTTTCCGGCGTCTCTGTGTTTACTCCTTTCTCTTGTTGATTGTTCAACCTGAAAGCCTACTGCACTGTATAATTAACTCAGTGTGCTCTTAAAACTAATGAAAACCTCAGATACTTAGGGAGCTTTCTGAAGTGCATGCCAACCGGAGGAACCATTAAATGTTGTGTTAAATGGGATCTCATGTGGTCTGGGCCAGTGAGTTACAATAAATAGCAACATAGCAGGGACAAAGAAGCCTCTGGGTGAGGACAATAGCATCTCTGCCGCAAAAGCTCAGGAATTTGCATAAATCCGTTCAGGATCAAATACGCAAGACACGGCATCAGGGACATTTGCATAGTTTTGAAATTTTATGTGGAAAGTGGAAGAGCAAGTGAGAGTCTGAGTGTGATTTATTAAGATCAGACTGTTATTATTTTTCTACCCAGCTCTATTTATATGGCAGCTGGAACATTCCCTAATATACCCACCTGTCTTGTTCATCCTAAGAGTGCCGTCACCTGCATTAAGGAACACGTGGTATGGGTGGGAGGTTGGAGAGGAAAACTGAAAACAGAAATGTGAGCTCTGTCTTGAAGATTGCAAGGAAAACCATGAACCAGATTATGATTGTTTAATGAAATGTGCTATTGATGCATACCTTACATACAGAAAAAAATATCACAGCCATGTACTGTACTATAAGCAAACAGCATTCAGAGAAACAGCTAGAACATTACTAGTGTCAGAAAAGCTTTTCCCACCAATCATCAAGCCCTTGGCTTATATAGAGATTCACTTTTCACCTTATTCAATGAACTTATACTGAACGAATTCTTCAGTGTGTTTTCTATGGTCACCATTATGTTATGAGATGTATCCGTTTTTTTTTTCACATAGCAATCGTTTGTTCTCATTGTTGTATAGTATCCATTAAATGACTACATTACAATTTGTTTTGCATTGTCCCAGTTTGGGCTAATTTGAACCGTGCTGCCGTGAACTTTCATGCGCACATCTGTATACAAATGTACACATTTCGAGTGGGTATAAATCTACAAATGAAATCCTCGAGTCATAAGATATGCCTGCATTCATTTGTGCTGGATCCTGTCCAACAGTTTTCCAAAATGATTGTTGCAGTTTATTCTTCGCTATAAATTGAGAAGGCCAGTTTTTTCTCATCCTTGTCAACTCTCGGTATCATCGTTCTCATTTTTTGCCACTCTAACGAGTATGCAGTGATACATTCACTGTGGATTTCATTGACGTTTCTGTGATGACTAATGAATTGGTGCACATTTTGATCAATTTATGGTGTTTTGATAGTTAAACTCAGGACATTTTATAAAGCTCTATGCCAATACATAGTCAATAGCACTACGAATCATCTGTTGACTAAACAAACACAGATTTTTGCCAACTGTTCATTTGAGCATGTGCTGTAATGACATTTCCCAGCCCTAGTGGTTCTTTCCAGGCCTCGTTCGAGACTTAATGTCCTTACAGAGCACAACACACAGATTTTTCCCTGGGTGTACAGTAAGCAGCACCGGATAGGGAAGTTGGCAGAAAGCTCTAGGACAATTAAACACTCTGCTTCTACTAATATTTAATAAAGCAAGTGAGACATAAGAAATTCTACATCATTTCCATATTTTGGCCCAATAATGCCTCTGGAGAATTATTCTTTTTCCTCTATTAATACTTTATACTTACAATCTGTATTGATACTAAACAAACGATAGTCCTTTATTCATTCACTCATTCAATAAGCACTAATTATACAATATATGAATTATGATTCAGGAACACCTCTGGATATTGATGATCCAGAAAAGCATAATCCATCCCTTCTGGGCTTATGTTCTAATGGTATAAAAATAAATAAGTGCACAAAATATGATAATTTGAAGTAATGAAAGACTCTGAAGAAAAATCTGTGAGGGATACATAGACATTGGTGCAGAGAGGAGAAGCAATTTTTTCACAAGATGATCAGGGAAGCCTTTCTGCAGAAATGAACTTGAACTAAACCCTAACTGATCAAAAACAAATCCCAAAACACACCTGTCAAATGTGGATGGGAGTGAAGAGGGTTTCCAGAGGAGGGAGAGAGCCTGGTAATGTGAGGGTGGTTAGAACCTAACAGGTAGGAATGCAGGGAGGGGGGTACCTGGTGAGGGACCCTCCAGAGAGGTGAGGCTTTGTAAGCCAGAGGAGCGGGGGGGTGGGGGTGCTGATTTTACCCTACCTATGACAGGAAGCCAAGGGAGAGCCTCAGAAAGGCCAGTGGCAGGTTCTGATACTTCATTTTACAACAGGAGTTGTCAAACTGACCCTGATGGACTGCCCTCCACTGCGTGAGTAACATTTACTAGAACACAGGCTTGGGCATTGCTTCATCTACGGTCTGTGGCTGGTGTCACGCTGCAACATCCACAGTGGGCAAATGTGGTGGAGACAGTGTGGAGAAGATGTGACAGAAAAAATATTTCAGGCTTAAAGCATTTTTTATCTAACCCTTTAAAAAAAGGTGGCTGACACCTCTAAAGAAGACCACTTTGGCTGTTCTACGAAACGCAGACTATGGGGAGTGGTCCAGACAGGAAGCAGTCCCACATAAGAGATGACAAGAGATTTATTAGAGGTCCAGGCAGAAGATGATGAAGTTTAGACTTAGGCAAGTGCATGTGTGTGAACGGGGTGGATGGAATGTGGTTGGAATCTGGGGTGAGTCTGGGGAGTTATAAGACCTATGGAAGAATTGCAGAGAGACAGGGGAAAAATGATATTCTCTACGGATGGTTTGTTAATGCTCTTTTGAAGTCCATATTTGAAAGTTTTTATCTTTGTATGGTAAAAGCAGTATAATTGAGTGAAAAATATTATTATTATTATTTTCAAAGCCACACTTCCATGATTATAGTGATCAACGCAGGTGCTCTACAAACTAAATCACATGCCTGTAGGTAAAGTGCTCCCCTTCCCTTTTCAATGTTACTGGATCAGTAAAGGTTTATTCTCTAGGACGTTTCCCCCGACTGTCTCCAATACTCCATCACGCATAAAGCAAGCGTAAACTTGTTATCTAAGTACAACGTCAACATATAAGCTCCAATTTCATTTTGCAAGCAAGACCTTTCTCTTCTCAATGCTAGTCTGAAAGAAGAGATAATTCCAGAGACCAAGTCCATTTGGGGATCCCGCACACTGAGTAAGTACGTTAATGAAGGGCATCAAACCAAAGCCCCTTCGGGTGGAAGAGATTGAATTCAGCTTTAGGGTGGGAGTCGTCCTCTTACTGTAAGAGGACAGCTTCTGATGAATAGGAAGATGGAGCACATTGTGTGGAGAAAACGACAGGAAAAGCAGTGACTTTGCTAAGCTACCAGGAGAAGGGAGGTAGAGGGCAGGCATTCCAATTGGCCATCCTCAAAATGTTGGGAGGAGAGAGAACACTGGATGGCACCCAAGGAACGAAAGCGAATTAGAGAGAGAGAGAGAGAGAGAGAGATTACAGATTTGCAGATCTGCATGTAAGTGGCCTTAGAAGGGTTCAGGAATTTTCTCTGACATACCCTGAGGAAAGGAAAATAGGATTTTAGATTAGACTTTATAAACTTCTACTCTGTAATATGCAGACAAGGTCAACATGTTTCAGAATTGTTTGGGTGAACTTTTCCCCATCTGGTTTGGGTTAGGGAGGTTATTGGCCTGGGAATTTCAAACAAGGTGGAAACTCAAAGCCAATTTTATGGGTGTGAACTGAAACTGACAAAGAGCTATTTCAAACAGTCTGGTAGGAAGGGAGGGGGGATACTTCCTAAAGGTCTGACATGCATGCACAGACATCAATATGTCACCGTATTCCATGCAGGAATTGGGGGGCTGAAGCAGAGCCACCAGGAAGAAAAATAAAGATCTCCTATAAATGAGCATTTCTTTGCTATGAAAAAAATGCATATGGAGAAGTGTATGTATGTATGCATGTGTGTGTGTGTGTGTATATGTATGTATATATATATATATATATATATATATATACGGTTCAGCACAAATAATGTCCCTTTTTATTATAAAATAATAAGCATGTAATTCTGTAACATAACAATATCACACTAAGCACACCATATACCACTTTAGGTGAAATGTTCAAATTAAAACTATAAATTATTACACCCACATTATTACCCTACCAACGACACTGAAGCAGGAGTTACTTCTGCCAGAAGACTTATATGGAAAAGATGTTGATTTTGCTTTGCAATGAATCTACTGACCTCTTATGAAATATTAGGAGAATGGAATATCTAACTATAAATAGGACAGAAGTTAGATATTTAATATCTAACTATTAAATAAATAAACTATTTGATCCATTAAATCTTCAATGGGACAAAATGAGAGAGTTCTAATTAATACATGCTGATTTTTTTACTTTTTGTGAATGGCATATTTTATTGTATTCACATTTATATTATTGAATTTGTTGAGGTGATATTGGTTTGCAAATCCATACTGGTTTCAAGTGTGTAACCCAACAGAAAAATCATCTGCACACTGCCTGGTGCGCCCATCACCCCAAGCACAGCCTATTTCCATTCTAGGGCCCCCCCATCTGCCAACCTCCATCTACCCCACCCCTTTTCTCCCTAGCTATCACCCCCCTATTGCTGTGTTATGTATATATGTTTCTTGTTTAATCCCTTCACAGGCTGACTTTTAAATTCAGTTATGTTTTCTATTTATTTGCCAAAAATTTGCTGCTTTGCTTGATTAACTAAACAGAAGAAATGGAGTACTGTTTTCTTTTTTGAAAATAACTATTTCACCAATGGAAAACACTGATTTTTTTAATGTTTTGTATTTTACTAGTGTCTGAATTTAAACAGAAATAATTAGTACAATCTTTGCTAATGCACAAGTCTGAGGTTGAAGTAAAATGACATCAAGGTCAAGTGACTGAACCTTAGCAGGCATGGAAGCCCTTTGAGGAATCTGCTGTCTACATTTTAATTTCTGTGGAGTGACATTTTTCCATTCCCATTCATTTCAAGCTCCGTGACTAGACTCAGCAGGTTAGAAAGAGTCTGAATAGCCTTCCTGCATTTCTTTGATGGTCTTTCCCTCTCCTGTTCTGCTTATAGAGGCATGTAATCTCTGAGTTAAAGGGAGTTTCATAACAAGTGGCTGGATCATCACCTTGGCCTTTGATAAATCTATTTAATGCCTCACGAATCTAAACTCAAAATTCACTAAGAGCATCATATCACAAACTATCCATTGTCTTTTTGACACTTAAAAGTCTAAAAAAAATCTATGGCCCAAGAGTGTTAGTAGCACATGAAATCACTGCATATTATTAGATGATTTCTCAAGAGTTTATGAAAATTTCAAATTCTGATTCTACTCTTCAAGGTCAGTTCATGCTTTAGAGCCAACTAAAAATAACTAAATTAAGTTTACTCAAGAAAAAAAACTGTGAAACAGCACAGTTTTAAGACTCAGCATCGAACTCCATAGGTTATATCATTACTGAACAAATTTTGCTTTTAAGTAAACAAAGGTCATTTAAGAAAACAATTTTAATTTTTTTTAAAAATTGATTAATTGATTTTTAGAGAGGAAAGGGAAGGAGAAAAAGAGAAAAACATCAATGTACAGTTGCTAGGGGCCATGGCCTGCAACCCAGGCATGTGCCCTGACTGGGAATCGAACCTGTGATGCTTTGGTTGGCAGCCCGTGCTCAATCCACTGAGCTACGCCAGCCAGGGCAAAAAACAATTTTAATTTTTCAATTGCAGTTGACATACAATATTATATTAGTTTCAGGTGTAGACCCCAGTAATTAGACATTATATAACTTACTAAGTGATTAGCTTGATTAAATCTCATGCCCATTTGACACTATGCATAGTTATTAGAATATCATTGACTATATTCCCTATGCTGTACTTTACATCTCTATGACTATTGTTACTACCATTTGTACTTACTCATCCCTTCACCTTTTTTACACAACTTTCCCAACACCCTTCCCATCTGGCAACCATCAAAATATTCTCTGTACCTATGGAGACTGTCTCTGTTCCTCTTTTTTCATTTTTCAGTTTTTAAGATTTAATAGTTGATAGATATGTATATTGTCATTTTATTGTTCATATTTTTTAAATATTTTTTCTCCTTTTCCTCCACCTCCTTCTACTTTCAGAAGACCCTTTTTAAGATTTCTTGTAATATTGGTTTGGCATTGACGAACTCCATTAGCTTTTTCTTGTCTGGGAAGCTATTTATATATTCTTCAATTCTAAATGATAGTTTTTCTGGGTAGATTCATCTTGGTTGTAGGCCCTTGCTTTTTAGTGCTTTAATTTTTTCTTGCCAATCCATTCAGCTTTGCAAAGATTCTGTTGAGAAATTAGCTGACAGTCTTATGGGAGCTCCCTTAAAGTAACTAACTGCTTTTCTCTTGCTGCTTTTAACATTCTCTCTTTGTCTTCAACCTTTGGCACTTTAATTATGATGTGCCTTGGGCCTCGTTGGCTTTATCGTGTTTGGGACTTTCTGTGCTTCCTGGACTTGTATATCTATTTCCAACACCAGGTTAATAAGTTTTCTGTCATTATTTTTTCAAATAGATTTTCAATTTCTTGCCTTCTTTCTTCTCCTTTCAGCACCTTCATGATGCAAATATTGCTACAAATATTGTCCCAGAGCCTCTATCCTCACTTTTATTTATTTATTTTTGTTTTGATTGGGTGTTTTTTTGCTTCTTTTTATTCCAAATCACTGTTTTGATTCCTAGCTTTATCTACCCCACTGTTGATTCCCTGTGAATTATTCTTCATATCAGTCAGTGTGCTCTTTATTTCCAACTGGCCCTTTTTATGGTTTCCATGTCCTTTTTTATGCTATTACAGTTCTCTCTAAGTTCATTTACTTTTCCCCTAAGTTCACTGAGCATCCTTATAACCAGTGTTTTGAACTCTGCATCAGGTAGATTGTTTTTGTCCATTTTGTTTAGTTCTTTTTCTGGAGATTTGTTCAGTTCTTTCATCTGAGCCATGATTCTTTGTCTTCTCATTTTGGCAGTTTTCCCGTGTTTATTTCTATGTATTAGGTAGAGCTGCTACATCTCTCAGGCTTGGTAGAGCGCCCTAATGATGTTCTGTAAGATCCAGTCACATGGTCTCCCTGATCATCCAAGCTGAGCACTCCAGGTGCACCCCTTATGTGGGCTGTGAACACCCTACTGTTGTAGCTGAGCCTTGGCTGCTCTTGACACATCAATTAGAGGGATTTACCCCCAGGCTGATCACCTGCAAGGACTGGGTGCAACCACCATGGAAGAGCAGCTGCACCCACCTTATGGAACAGGACTTACTTTAGTGGTGCTCTGGTGTCCACTGAGTGTATCATTTGTGGAGGTTATTTGGGTGGTTTTCTTTGACATGGTCTGAAGCTGTCCACTGGATGCACTGGCTCTGGAGCCTCCCCGGAGGTGCAGACAAAGCTTTGCTACTGCCTATGTTCTGCCCAGGGCCACTTGGCATGAGATACAAAGAGATCTGCAGATGGCTGCTACTTGTGCTGGGCTTGGAGGTGCCCAGGAGATGCCAAGCTGAAAGCCAAGGATGTCTGCCACTAGTGTCAGGCCTGCAGCCACTTACCAAAAGGTACAGGACATGCAGAGGCCACATGTGGCTTGTTTCAGAGATTTCATAGAAGGCTGAGGCATGGGCCAATACAGGCCATTTGCATGGAGAAGCCACTGCAAGCAATTTGGGGGGAGCCCTCAAGTTGATAGAGTGGGGTCTCAGAGAATCAATAGGTAAGGTAAACAGTAACATCCATGTCTATAGAGATTCAGATACGGTGTCTACCTGCCAGCTCTGTGGGGAAAGAACTCTAAAAGAAATGATAGCTTCTGCTAGCACTTCTGTCTGGGAGAGCTGACCCTGCAACTCTTTTCCTTACGACAAACACTTTAGTTCTTCCTTAGATGTCACTGGTGCCTTCTGAGCTGCTCCCAAGTGCTGGAATTCAGAGGGAGTGAATCTGAGTAAGTCTATTTGTGGGCCCCTTAAGGGGAACTCCTGGGACTCTGGAAGGCTTCTGTCTCCCTTAGCCACAATCCCCACTGGTTTTTACAGCCAGAAGTTGTAGTAACTTTTTTTCCTGGCACTAGAACCCAGGGCTGGGGGGCTTGGTATGCGGCTGGGACCTCTGCAGCTCAGATATCCCTCCTGATTTTTATCCTCCACATGTGGATGTGGAACCAGCCCATTCTGCATCTCCACGAATCCTACTAGCCTCAATGTGGCTTTTTCTTTCTGTCCTTAATTGTACGATTTTTGTTCATCTAGATTTGAAGTGGTTCTGCATGATGGCTGATCTGTCATTTAGTTGTATTTCTGATGTAGTTGTAGGAGGATGCGAGGACCATATTTACCTAGCTGTCGTCTTGACTGGGAGCCATAGCCATTTTAGTTTTTCAGTGTTAGGTTTCATGGACACACAATTTGTCTTATGGTCTACAATGCCTTAAATCTACATACAAAGGCCACAGGAGCAAATGTTTTGTACAGGGTGATACAAACATTTTCATTTACCTGTACATCACATCTCAAAGGGATGGATTTTCATCATGCAACTAGGAAATCAAGATGAATTGAACATCAGTGAATGATTGCACCTTTAAAGTGAAACACCAAGGACACAGAATTTTGTGTAAATAAATCCTAGTAAGTGATTCAAAAGTATAACAGAATGTACCAGGGAAAAGAGATATAGTGGATATTAGGAAAAAGATGTGTTCAATCTTCATTTCTGAGATTATCTTTAAATTTGGTCATTAATCATTGGAAAATTATATACTAAATTAAAGTCAGGTGATAACAAAAATTGATGTCTTTGAGATCATGGCAAGAATATAATTTCTCTCCTATTGCACTGGGAATTTAATTTAAAAACTCCTCTTGAAAACACAAGTATGAGATAAAGAATTCATAGTTTTTTCTTCCCAAAATGATAGATCAAGATAAATTATCAGATACAAATAACTGAAGAGCTTCGCCACATGATTTGACAACAACCCTTATCAACAGAAATGATCAACAAATCGGTTTCCAAGAGAGACAATAAATTCACAGGAGCAATTAAATTCACAGTTAATTTTGTTTAAATGATGAATCAAAAAGTACTGTAGTTACACTCTCCCCAAACACTATGTATCTTCACACTGAAAATGTTTATCTACCACCAATCAAAGGTTCCTTGGATACACCATGAACCTCTCCATGAACACTAGAAAGAAGGTGGAATGTGCTCAGAAAAAACCTGGAAAATAATACCTTCATATAAAAAACTATGAAAATTCATAGTTTTTTCTTCCCAAAATGATAGATCAAGATAAATTATC
Organism: Tonatia bakeri; assembly: GCA_004024845.1. Taxonomy (NCBI): domain Eukaryota; kingdom Metazoa; phylum Chordata; class Mammalia; order Chiroptera; family Phyllostomidae; genus Tonatia; species Tonatia bakeri. The sequence goes on along the minus strand of PVIA01000306.1, from coordinate 257,605 downwards.
AGATTCAAATAACTGAAGAGCTTCGCCACATGATTTGACAACCACCCTTATCAAGAGAAACGATCAACAAATCGCTGTTTCCAAGAGAGACAATAAATTCACAGTTAATTTTGTTTAAATGATGAATCAAAAAGTACTGTAGTTACACTCTCCCCAAACACTATGTATCTTCACACTGAAAATGTTTATCTACCACCAATCAAAAGTGACCATAATCAATGGCTGTTCCAACTTGGAAAGATCCAGCTGGGGAACCTGCAGTCAACATGGCCATTCCAACTGGTAAAAGCTTATTCAGCTACATTGCTATCTGTTTACAGTGGAAAGGCATCCACTAAACAAGCCAAGAATCTCCATGTACCATGAAAAATCTTCCTTTAGTTATTTATAATGATATCTCATGCCCTAGAATTCACATGGTTTCTCCCACAGGATTTAAACCAAATATGGACCATTCAAGCACATCAGCGTATCGCCACTGCTCTCTCCCCCCAACTTTTTTATTTTTTATTAAAAAATGTTTTTTTACTTAGGGCATTCTGCACTGCCAGGCAAAATGAAAATATCATTTATTAACACACATGACTGAATTTCTAGGATTCTAATAGCTTAACACAAAATTTTCTTACTAATTCTATCTTTCTCATACTTTTATCCTAGATTCCTTGGATACACCATGAACCTCTCCACAAACACTAGAAAGAAGGTGGAATGTGCTTAGAAAAAAACCTGGAAAATAATACCTTCATATAAAAAGCTTTTGGTTGACTTTGGCGGGTCCTTGAATTTCATTCACCCTTGTTTTGTTGTAATGTTAATCAGATGCCATAGGAACTTAACTCTTTATTTGCATCAATTAGCCTATGGTAAAATTTGTTTCAATACACATAATTTCACTTCAAATTGTAGAACTTATCGACGATGTTCAAGGAGGACTCACTTCACTAGAAGTAGATGGCATTAGAAGTGGGTAGAGAAGTGTATTAGTTACTACTGCTGCGTAACAGGTGGCACCAACACACAGAAGCTTATAGAAACAGCATGTGTTATGTAATCTATTCTGCGGGCCAGAAATTCCGGTGTAGATTAACTGCATCCTCTGGTTCTGGGGCTCTCAGAGGCTGCGCTCAGGGAAAATTCCACTTCTGAGCTCACTCACACGGTTGTTTGCAGGATTCAGTCTTGCATTTTATTTGACCAATGCTTCAGTGTCTCACAAGCTGTTGGCAGAAGGCGACTCCCTGTTCCTTGTCACTGGTCCCATGGGTTCTAGGTGCTCAGGGAAAAAGCTTGGCTATTTGCAGATAATATTACCATTTCACCCTTAGTAAAGCAGGTATATCAGCTCTACCTATAGGAAAGATTATTGTTAGGCAAAAGCTGTAAGTGATTTTGAAGTGTCAAGTCCCCTTAAATGAAGCATGTGATTACCAATTGTATTGACACTGAACTAATCATTGTCAAATATAAAGGAATGTTATGGGTTGAATTATATGTTCCAAAAAGACATGCTGAAGTCCTAACCCCCAGGACCTGCGAATGTGACGTTATGTTGGGAATACGGTCTTTGTAGATGTAATCAAGTTAAGTTAGGAGGGAGCGGCACTAAACCAATCTGACTAGTGTCCTCATAAGAAGAGGAAAAGCGGCACGGAATGACCATGTCACGGTGGAGGCACATTCGCCCCCACACCTTCAGAGGGTGCACGGCCCTGTGACACCCTGATTCAGACTTCCAGCCTCCGGAAATTTGAGAGAATAAATTCCTGTTGTTTTAAGCAGCCGGTTTGTGGTGCTTAGCTATCACAGCCCTAGGACATGAACACAATGTACTCCTCAGAAAGCAAAAATAATGATTTTCCTGGTCCTTCCTTTGTATCTAGTACAAGTCTTCGAACCAGCTTCATAATAAGTGTTCAACAACACGTAATGAAATTGAGCTTATTAGCATGAGAAAAAGGATGTGGGCACCAGTAAGACGTGGATGAAAGCTAATATGTATCAGTTTTTTCCCATTTAAATAAAAAAAAAAGTTAAGTACTTGAAGTTAAATGTAGAGTTATTTATCACTCTTCTTTGAGTCTGAGGTTGGTTTTGATAAAAATGCCTTAATAATTATTTAGTTACTTAAATTAGTACTATTAAATAGAATATAATGTAGTATACAAAATCTGAACTATATATATATATATATATATATATATATATATAGTTCATATATATATATATATATATATGGAAAATGTGTAGAAAGAAAAATACTGAAAAATAATTATAGCCCTGCCTGGTGTGGCTTAGTGGATTGGGTGCCAGCCTTTGAACCAAAGGGTCACCGATTGAATTCCCAGTCAGGGCACATGCCTGGGTTGTGGGCCAGGTCTTCAGTAGGGGACATGCGAGAGGCAACCACACATTGATGTTTCTCTCTGTCTCTTTCTCCCTCCTTACTCCTCTCTCTAAAAATAAACAAATAAAATCTTAAAAAATAAAAAAATAATTATAAAAATGTTAAATATGATTATACTTCAAGGATAGGCCTATAATAATATTATTCCTTAATCTCTGAAGTTTCTTTTTTGACAATTTATTATTATTTATATTAGGAAGCAATATGATAATTATATGTCATTTACCATTTTAATATAGCTAATTTGATCACTTTAGTCATCTGCTTTATATGATACAAATTCTAAAACATTGAATAATAAGACTTAGAAAATCCTTTTAAATATTAAACATTTTAAAATTTCATTTAGGATCCACTAAATGACTGCATCTGCTGGCATTTATTATTTTTTCTTCTTTCCCTTTCTATAAGTGACTTTGTCCGTGCAAGGAAAAAAAAGTAGCAAATGATCACCACCTTGCCATTTGAATTTCATAATTAATATTATCGGATCCACGGGCACATAGACTTACATGTATAGTGTTTAAGTTACTCAAAGCTGATTACCTCCAGGTACAACAAAAACTGAGTCTAAGGGATGATTTAGCAACCAACATAGCAGTAAATAAAAATCATGTTTAATACCATTTTTGGGCTTAGAAAAGTTAACAGGTGTGTTTTCTTGCAACAGAGCTGCTTTAGTAAACACATGGGCAGAATTTCATCGGAACACTTCCAGCTGTGCTAAGACCATCTGTTCATCCTTTTTAGTTTTAATTAGTGCTAGAGACTTCCTTTATTTCATTAATCTCATCTGCAAATTTCTATTTACATTTTGCCCTCTTTATGGGTAAAGAAGTAGCAGGTCTGAACATAGTTGAAATTCTAACAACTCATTCTTTTCCTAGGTTTGCTTTAATCAGCTGCTTTAAAAGTAAATAAAATTGTTGCTTTAATAATAGTAGCAGTTTATCATGTCATAAAAGCAACTCCAGACATTATTCAGCATATGTTTAGCAGATGATGAGATCTTTAACCATAGATATTTGTTCTTCAATGACTCTTTTCCCCTTCCTTTTAAAAACTCAGTCATAAGGGTTACCCACTATGAAGTAATTTTCCTACTATTGTAATTGCATCTGTGGGCTTTTAGACATGTTTTATTTTCACATGTATTTATTGTTGCAACTTATTCACACTCAAATCATAATTTAAAATATTAGATTTTTTTCAATAAAGCAGGTAAATATACATTCAGCATGAGGGTAAACTTGACATTTTATTTGTAGATTAACTATGGTACTCAGATTCTACTATCCATATTGGAAAATAGTTGTTTTCCCTGGCCTTCCACATTTATATTTTACCTACCTATGTGTTTATTTAGAAGAGCGCTTCTCACTTTAATGTGCTTATGGATCACCTGGGAATCTTCCTAAGCGACAATTCTGAATTATTAGGACTAACTGGTGCTCTCGCTTCTGCTTTTGTAATAAATCCCAGGTGATGGAGACACTGCTGGTCTGAGCACCTGGACCAGCACAGCTATAGAGTAAGTATCACTAATGGGAAAAAAAAAAAAAACCCTGAATACCTGTAGCTCCATGAAATTTACATTAAGTAGTGTTGAATTAAACAGCTCATTTTATCTAAAAATTGGCACTTACTGTCACTAAATATAAAACTGGTAGTTATTCTTAAATCAATTCCAGAAAGCCTCTCACTTTCTAGAAATCAGATAAAAAGCATAAAACATATGCTGCATAGAAAAAGTGTAATAAGAATTCCTCATGAAACACGTGCAACAAAGTTTTTTAAGTCTCATACTGAAACCCTACATCAGGGACAGGAACAAAGGCTCATCGGGATACTTCAGCTTCCATTTCAGTGTACTTGTGCCTGTTACTGTCTCCTTTCTGTTGCTGAAATTATGATCCATGTTTCCTGTCTTTACTTTTGATTAGTCTTGCCAGTAATTTGCTATTTTATTGTCACTTTAAAGAAACCAGATCTTACTTTATTATCAAGTCTACTTTGCTGTTTTTTAGTCATTAAATTCTGCTTTTATCTTTATTTCCTTTCTTTTATTTTATATTTATTTTTGTCCTAGCTTCTGGAGTTGAATTCTTAGCTCACTTACTTTTAGTCCCTCGTACCTTCTACTAATTGCATTTACTGCTAATTTAAAAAAATCTTAGTGCTGAATTCCATATTTTGGAGAGAGTTCTTACAATCTTGATTTTTGTTACAATTTCTGTTTTAAATTGCTGTGTAATCAAAAAGTCAGCTGGATAGATGCCTTAAATTGCTAAGAAGTTTTAGATAGATAGGTGATAGATATATTCATATATATGTTTGTCTTTTAAAAAGAATATGCAGTTTTATTGCATTATGATCAAAGATACATTGTGTATGTTTCTACTTACAAGAAATTTAAAAAATTTGGAACATATCATATATGCATTTTTAAAATATCTTGTCATTATCTGAAATATTTATTATGATAAGTATTTTCCTAATACTTTAGGAAGCTTAAGTGAAATACATGTGTTTTTTCTCAACAAACATAAATAGAGAAGCCATAATTGGAATAGAAAGACAAATCAGGACAAAATACATTCAAAACACTGGACAAAAAACTACCCTCAAGGTAGGATTCCAAACAGATAATTTTATAGGGCATTTTTATAAACCTTCATGCAACAAATTTTCCCATGTTACTCAAGATGTTCACATAAGGCAAACCTGATAGGAAAACCATCATTAGATCAAATTACTATCACTTAATAAACAGCCAAAATAAAATAGATATGCAAAGTAATACTAAAGAAATAATAGCTATGATCATGTGGATTTATTTCAGGAATACAAATATCATTCAATCTTAACAACTGTATCAGTAAACTTCATAACATTAGCAAATTCAATAATATAGTCTTCTCAATAGATTTGTAAAATAGGCATTTGATAAAATTGAGAAAAAGGCATATTAAGCTGGGAATGCCAAGAAATATATTCAACAGGATAAAGAATAGCTACTGGAACTCCAAAGAAATAATATAGCACTGGTTAAAAAAATTAGAAGCATTATATTAACAGGAAAAAATCAAAAGGGACAATATCACCATTATTCTAGAGAGTTCAGTCAATAAAATTAGAAAAAAATAAGATTCAAAAATTAAAAGAGAAAATGTAATTCATCATTGATTATAAATACAATGGTCTTCAATGAGTATCCAAGAGAAGGAACTAAAGAAAGGTTAGAGCTGATAGTCTAAGAAGTAGTTATATGTGCCATGGAAGTATTTAAAAATTAATAGTCTTCCAAATATCAACAATAACCAATCATAAAATGCTTCAGTAAAGTAATATCTTTGATAAGTAGAAAACATAGAAATCAAGTTAGCAACTAGTATGCAATCCATAGGACATATATGAATAAAATTATCCTGAGGTCATAAATAAGAACATGAGAAATCCAAGATACATTCCTTGTTTCTGGTTGAGAAACCACGCAATCACTGAATGCCATTTCTCCTCATATTCACTATAAATTCACTGTAATCTCAACCAAAATCCCTTGAGTTTTCTTATGGTACCTGACAAGTTCAGTCTAAAATATTACATGGAGATATCTGCAAAAATGACAAGATAATTTTGACAAAGAATGAGGAAGGAGGCATTTCTTTTCAAATTACAGCATATTATAACATGGCAATTATATAGGATGCAAACTATTGGTCCCTAAATAGACACAGATTAATAATACAGTTGGAAAACAAATTATACAAATTATGGGAATTTATGTATGAGAAAGCATTATACAGCAGTGTTGAGAGAATGGATCATTCAATAAATGATGTGAGTCATCTCTCCTTTTTTTTTTTTTTTGCTCACCTCTCTGAAAAGCAGTGCCTTGAACACAAGCGGGCATGCAGGGATTTTACTTAGGAAGTAATGCCAGGCAGCCAGCGTGAGGGAGGTAGCAAGCATCACAGACAGGAACAACCAGAATGAGTTGTGTTCTTCAGTCCACACTCACTCTGTAAAGCTCAGATCTGACTGCACCATGAGGTCCTCTGTGGACCACGTACAGTGTGCTTGAGGATAGTCCGACAAAGTGACTGAAGCAGGGAGCATTCTTTCACCAATTCCAGTAATAAGAGTCACGCTTATTAAGGGATGTTAATTCCTTCACACTTCCAGGCCATGAACTGGTGAGTGCAGGGGCGAGTCCCTGCCTGCGTCCCATGGTGGTGTTGCAGAAAATTAGAGAGGAACAAGCATAGCCAAGGGAAGCTCTATCTTAGTCTGCCTTTGTCTGGTTGCTCGAATAAAAGGTAGAATAGGAGGAAATGAGGCAGAACCCCCAAATGTCCAACATAGTGTAACTGGAAATTCATAGGTGAAAAAAAAGTTACATGGGATGACACATATGTTTTGTTTGACCCCTGCTGTAGTGCCACTCTATACCTCCACAGCATACAAAGGTAAAACAGGATTTAGGTAAAACAAGGTTTAAAATACTCCCGAAGAAGTCATATAAGAAACTCAAGGTCAACTATTCTATATGCCTGAAACTAATGTAATGTTTACTGCAATTGAATTTTTTAAATTAAAGACGAATAAAAAAATAAAACAACAGGAAGCTCAACTGGCCTTCACAATGTTTACAGAAAAGGAAGGAGGGAAGGAAAAAAGGAAGGAAGGAAGGAAGGAAGGAAGGAAGGAAGGAAGGAAGGAAGTCAAGGTTAACTCTGTCCTATATGAGGCTTTAAATATAGTTAGGGTTTGGTGCCATCTCTCTCTTCAGATGTACCATTTTGTCATCTCCAGTTGTAAGAATTTATACCCTCTACCTTCAGATTATTACTAAAAGTTCTCGGTCATTTGATGTAGCTGCATTTCATTCATATATAATGGACTCAAGTACCTTACTGTTTTCAGGTACCTGCAATAATTTTAGGTAAAGACAGAGCAAACAAGAAAGGTGAACAAGTCATAAACAGAAATGTTTGTAGTTTTCTATAAGTAATTTATTTTCAATGTTGAAGTATATGTTTATATTATTTTTCTTAAAGTATAATTTATAACTTGCTCACATTCAGGAGTACTTGAATTATCCATAATAACCATGTTTGTAATGTCTTAGGGAAAAAAGATACTTTATATTTCAAAGGTAGACACTATGATTCAATAAAAATATTGTGATTCAAAGTCTTTACAAAGTTCTACACAATAATTCAGTTTCCTGATTTGATGAAATATTTTCTTTGGGAAACTTTACATAAGGAATTAATTGGCACAAGCAAAAAATAAGGAATAATCAACATGTAAGAAAAATAATAATACAATTTAGAATGCAAACTCACTAGAGCCAATGGAAAGATAAGGATTCCTACAAGGGAGCTCTCTTATAACATCCATTATTAGTGTTTTCCCCTTTTATACACACCAGTACTGGTTTCTGTAAAAAACAGAAAGGTCTTATTTTCCTAAATCACTAGAAAAGGTGTGATATTCTAGGAAGCTTCATTACTTAGAAGTTTGGCAGGATAAATTTTCATAAAAGAAATGAACTCAATTCCCCATGTCTATGTTCTGTATCATGATGCTCTTGTATTATATAAAGTTCTCCTGAGATGTTATCACTTAAATTACAAATATATGTACAATCTTTACTAGTAACATTGTTTTCACTAAAATATTAGATTCATTGACTTTTATTCATGTATTAAAATCAATTTTGTCTTTAAACAGATCAATTTTAATTACTTCAAAATGTTCATATAGCCCTGGCTGGTGTGGCTCAGTTGATTGAGCACTGGCCTACAAAACAGAGGGATGCAGGTTCGATTCCCAGTTGCCTGGGTTGCAGACCAGGTCCCCAGTAGGGGGCACACAAGAGGCAACCACAGTAGGGTGTTTCTCTCCCTCTCTTTCTCCCTCCCATCCTCTTACTTCAAAAAAATAAATAAAATATATTTTTAAAATTTTCATATAATTCATAATATGAATTCAAGAAAAGAAGCCACTTCACAAAAATAATCCTTTTTTTCCCTACAATATCCTGTTCTTCAGCACAAGACTTTCCACTCAGAAAGAAATTGAAAACAGTTATATCCAATGGTAATTTATAAGCAAGCAAGATATGTAAAATCTGTGTAATTGATAGGCTTTATTTGTATACCCTTTCTGAGTATGGTTTCAATTATGTTTGTGCATAATCCTGAACTGTTATTTTAATATCTTCTGTTGATAATTTGAAAAATGTACTAACACTTCGCAATGAAAATCTGTTTGTTAATCTGCCAACAGGTAAGGTACTCCAATCTCTTCTCTGCTGAATAGGTGATGGGGTTCACACTCAGGACAGGCCTGACCCGGAGGAAAGTGCACTGCGGCCCGAACCCAGAAGCACCATTTGGAAATACTGCACAGTGTATTTGTTCCAAAAAAACAAAACACCTAAGAAACTATGTTTCTTTCTGAATTTCCTGTTTTGAGTTTAGGAAAAATTATGCTCAGCTGCACAAACAAAGTAATTGGCAACAGAATTTCAGTAGAAAGAAGGAATGTTTTCAGAATTATGAAAACCTCTTGAGAGGAAAATGTCTAGGGGAGCCACAGAAGAAGTGTGTATTCAACAGTCATGGAGTTTAAGGAACTCCAGTATAAAAATGTCATTTTCTTAGAATAATGGTGTCTAATTCTACTTCAAAATCAAGAAAATAGAAAAGGTTATTACCAAGAGGGTGTGAAGCAGGCGTTCTCAATCTCTGTACGGAAGGGTGTCTGTTAGATAGAAGGCAGAACAGTCGCACTCGGAAAGCTATTAAATCTTGGAAAGGTTAAGAAGTGAGGATGTGAACAGTATTACAGAGATTAATTAAACTCCATTTACGTCATATATCCAAGAAACTTCAGGCTGAAGGAAAGGCAGGCTAAACTGATTACACACACACACACACACACACACACACACACACTGACACACACACACACACACATTATTCCCTTCTTTCTTGTTCTTATGAACCGTGTACTTTAGTCCTACAGTAACAAGCTAAACAGGAAATGCTTCTCAGGATTGCAAAGGAAATGCTTCTCAGGATAGCAAAAGTACTTTCCAGCTTCATCTTTGTATGTGACTTGAGTCTACCCAGTCAACTAATGGGTATGATATATGTTGCACATAATGATTTATTTGGGGTCATGAAATTGTAAACTCAAACCAGTTTCACCTCTTGTAACTGTGTGTGGCTGGAGAAAATGACCAAATCCTGAAGTTGTATTCTTCGGTTTAGCAACGCAAACGTCAGCAATGATCCCAGAAAAATGCCTGCAGGGATGAACTGCTATCCCTGGTTTCTAAGTTAGTTTCCCCAAGTGGATTGGATTCCACGAGGCCGTGGCATCTTTTACTGACGCATCAAGCCTGGTAGCCTGGCGCACCATACATATGCATTAATCTCATGTGAAATAGCTGACATCGTTATAAAGACATCAGTAAAACCGTATGCCATTGAATGTCTGCCAAAATGCTTATGAATAGTAGAACTTGAGAAAAGAAATACAGATGCACACAGAAAGTTCAACATTTATAAAAGGGACTAATTTCATGTTGCTTAATACCGACACCTTCAGTAAATGAATGTAAGAAGATAACAGCAAAATCTCAAATGCCGATAAAAAGTCCATAGACACTGCTGCTAGAATTCCCTACATGGCAATGCCAAGAAATTTAATAAACTGAGCACAACATCACTGGAGACTTTTGGAGCACTGGCTAACTTTCCTGAGGGGCTAAAGTAAAGGAAATGTGATTGTCCGCTGATAATGGTCACAGACAGGCTTTAAAAGAGCCCTATGAGTGCATGTATGTTGGTATATTGAAATTTTAGAAGAAAACTAAAACAGAATAAAAAATATGACATTCTTATGCCTGTTTAGCATTATGTGTTTAAAATAGGATCTTGTATCTATACAAAGGGAAGCACCTACACATATTTTATCTAATTAAAAGAAAAGTTGCAAATAATTAAAGACTTGTTTATTAAATGAGCTTAGAGTAGTTTCACCCACATATTCAAAATAATTATGATGCTTTCTGCTAAATGAGCGATAAAAGTTTTGCTTGGTGTTTGCTCTTCGACATGATTTATAAGTAATATTTCTGATATTAAAATAGGCAAGCCAACACTAAGATAAATAGGAACTGGACTCTTGCCATAGCACATGCTGCATCCAAAAAGTCCTGCTTCTCCTCTGTATGCCATGTATTATTTCCTTCCGATGATTTAGTTACTTCTCCAGACCTCTAATTGTCTTGTTAGAGTTATTCAGAGCCTGCGAGAGAGGAGCTGCCAAACTCGGTTGGAAAAACAGAACGAGAGTATGGACCTCTCAACACCAGATGATCTAAAACAAAAAGAATACCATTTAATCCATAAACGTATAACTTTTATATATGCAGTGGAAGAATACGAAATAAAAGGGAGATACCTACTGTAATAATGGATTTCCTTCCTTAATTAGTGTAGGTATTTCAACCTCAGGGAAAATCCCCGTTACACAGAGCAACCCTCTCTTGGGTTAGGGACAGCTGGGTTTACAACCCAGAGACTGTCTTGGCAGCGGACAGGTCTGTCTACTTTGTTTCCCGGGAAGAAGCATTGTTTTAGAATTGTCATCACAAGAGTTGTCTACATTCCGGTTGATTCTTCTTGAACCACAATCCATGGTAGGCTAAGTCCATACCACTCAACTATGTGTTTGAAAAGAAACATTATCAGCTAATTCTAACTATGGAAATACTAGGTGTTTATTTTTTAAAATTAAAAAAATTACAGGCAACCATAAAGAAGAAAATGAAAGGCATTTATAAAGCCTATTGCCAAGAGACTAATGTTGGAGAAAATAAAAGACAAAAGCAAAAGGTTTTTTTTATAGCCTCTGACTGTATCTTCATTGTTCTCTGTACCCACTTACCACTTCAACAGAGAAGGCAATACACTGCACAAAATGAGTGCGGATCTGTCTCCTTTTCTATGTATTCTCAAGGGATGAACTCAAGGAACATCATGTACATTATATCCTGCCAAACTATATTCTAATGAGTCTGTTACCACATCTGTCTTCCTGTATAGATCTCAGACTCCTAAAAACCAAAATCTGCATTTTTAACTGAAATATATTAAATCTAAGAATAGCGACTAGCAAATATTATGTTCTTGATTCTTTTACCATTGAATGAATGGACAATTGAGTATATACCACTTCCTGTGTCCTTTAAATATGGTGGTCAAATCACATTGTCTCTGTAAGTCTATTTATTTCCGACCTGACACTTACAGATGATGAATTCTAAAACTTTAATTAAAGCTAAGTCCTTATCTGAAGAAATTAGCTTTTCATGGCAGTAATTAACTAAGCCAATGGACAGTTTGTCAAGATTTCTACCTAATTCTTTTTTCTAACAAATTAAAAAATATATATTTTGTAAAAGTCATTAGCAAAAAATTGTTACTCACTTAACATGTGATGAAGGGTTGTGTGAAAATGTGTGAACACTAGGTAAAATAATACAAGTCCCTTCATCTAATGTGATCAAATATGAACTGATTAATTAATTGAAAAATTTAACTAACTCTAGCAAATTAAAAAAAAATATCAATCGCCTATTCTTTTTGTTAAGAGGCCTTTTAAAAAATTTGAAAGTAAATGTAAAAATATTAGTTTCAGTAGTTTTTCTTCTATGATCCAGATCAATTACATTGACTATAATTTCTAATTTCACTCTTTTAAGGTGAAACTCACTTAAAATTGAGAACAAATTCATGTGCAAAATTTTTATAGATCATTGACCATTTGTTGTCGAACTTTTACAGATATTTAACAGCACCATATTCTACATTTTCTACAGAGAAGAAAGTTCTTGATTTTTTCCTTTTGTCTTTGTTTCAATTAGACTTTATTGAGTCTTCCCAAAGCATTCAGCTTAGTTATCAGGGAGACAATAGCTATCTTTCATTATGCTTTCTTATTTCATTGGTTCACATAACATTTCATTACATTACATAATTGCAAGAAAATTATAACTAGCACAAAATCATTTGGGAATAAAAACAACTGATTCTGAGTAACCATGAAAAGAATGGGTGGGTTTAGGGGCATTGAGAAGGGCAGCCTGGTACTGGCAAGCATTGAGCATGCCGCACTGACTGGTGAGCAGGGTTTGCAGAGGGGTCTGCAAAGTTAATTACATGTACATGGGTTGAGAAAGACTGTGCCAACATTCTCATCTTCAATATACATGACTGTCTGAATCACTGCTAAATTCAATCTTGGACCATATATCTCTCAAAATGCTCACAGCTTCCCTCTCCTCTCATGCTAGTTGCCTGGAATTTAGTCTAGTGCAGCTCCAAATTTTTTCCCTAATCTGTCATGAACTAATACTATTCTAGTAAAACAATAAACATACAATGGCAGACACTTGGTCAAGAGGGAGGTGTAGATAAACACACCTTACATCCATGCATGACTATAGCAAAAAACACAACTGAGCTACAAAACAAGTATCAGACAGAATTGTCAGAAAATTGAACTGTGTGGAAGTCCAACAATGAAGGATTTAAGTAAGCCACATTCATCCAGATTGGTAGAAGGGGCAAAGAGGTGGAGAGGTGCAGAGACGTGGAGTGGCATGGAGAGGCAATGGAACAGGTGGCCTCACTTTCACATCTGATGGATAAAAAATGGGAGGGATACCTCAGGAGAGAGCAATCTCAGTCCCAGAACAGACCATCCAGCCCAGAGTTCAAGTGCCAGGCTAGTAAGTCCCCATAACTTCTAGCTGTAAAAACCAATGGGAGTTGGGGCAGTGGAAGAAATGGTAGGATTCTCAAGAGACTCCTCTTAAAAGACCCTATATGGACTTAGGAGTCATGCAGACCCGCCCACCCTGGGATTCAACAACAGGGCAACAGCTGGAATACAGGAAGAGTGAAGTGATTGGCATCAGAGCAAGTACCAGGAGACAGCTTCGTCCCAGGCAAAACTCCAGAGACCAGGCAGTGTCAATGTCCTCTCTCTCTGAGCCCTCCCCCACACAGAACAACACAGCAGTAACACAGGTTGCCGCACCCTGGCAAATACCTATAGCCCCACTTCATATAACTTAATAGGTGCATTTTTCTATAATAGATCATACTACTAAGACCAAGAGTCAAAGCAGCTCTACCTAATACACAGAAACAAACACAGGGAGGCTGCCAAATTGAGGAGACAAAAACATATGGTGCAAATGAAAGGACAAAACAAAACTCCAGAAAAAGAACTAAATGAAATGGAGATAAGCAATCTATCAGATGTACAGTTCAAAATGCTGGTTATCAGGATGCTCCAGTAACAAACTGGGTACTTCAACAACATAAAAAATACCCAGGAAGAAATGAAGGTTACATTAAGTGAAATGAAGAAAAATCTACAGGGTACCAACAGTGGAGGGGATGAAGCTGAGAATCAGATCAACAGTTTGGAACACAAGGTAGGAAAAAGCATTCAATCGGAATAGTACGAAGAAAAAATACTTCGCGAAAACAAGGATAGGCTTAGGAACCTCTAGGACATCTTCAAATGTACAAACATCCTCATCATAGGGGTGCCAGAAGGGGAAGAGGAAGAACAAGAAATTGACAACTTATCTGAAAAAATAATGAAAGAAAACTTCCCTAATTTGGTGAAGGAAATAGACATACAAGCCCAGAAAGCACAGAGAGTCCAAAACAAGATGGACTCAAAGAGGACCATTCCAAGATACATCATAATTAAAATGCCAAAGGTTAAAGATAAAGCAAGAATCTTAAAAGCAGCAAGAGAAAAGCAGAGAGTTACCCACAAAGGAGTTCCCATAAGACTGTCTGCTGATCTCCCAAAAGAAACTTTACAGGCTAGAAGAGGCTGGCAAGAAGTATTCAAAGTGATGAAAAGCAAGGACCTATGACCTAGATTACTCTGCCCAGCAAAGCCATCATTTAGAATAGAAGGGCAGATACAGTGTTCCCCAAAACGAGGAACTTTAAAATGGTGATAAATTCACAACAATCAGCAATTGAACCAAAGAACGAACTAAGCAAACAAATAGAACAGGAACAGAATCATAGAGATGGAGATCATTTGTAGGGTTATCAGCTGGGAAGGGGGAGGGGGAGAATGGAGGAAAACGTGCAGAGATTAAAAGTACGAATTGGTAGGTACACAATAGACAAGGGGATGTTCAGAGTAGTATGGGTAATGAAGTAGCCAAAGCAGTTACATGCATGAACCATTGACATGAACTAAGAGGGGGGATTGCTGGAGGGAATGGGGGTACCATTTGGAGGAAGGCAAAGAGGGATATTGGTCCAACTGTAATAGCAAAACCAATAAAATATGCTTTAAAATACAATATGAAAAAAGATATAAAATGGAAGGTAATTTTAAATTATTAGTTCAGCTGACATAAAATGACTGTCAAACTGCTTTAAGAGTTTCTAGACACTTCCTCTCAACTTCTGTTCTTAACTCTTCATGGGCCAAGAGTCCGGTTCTGTGGGGAATGACACTGGCTTGCAGGCTACATGTGGAGTAACACTCACCCACACAAGCCTTCAGACTAGCTAGATTTCTATTCTGCATAATCACATGTATATGGGCAACCTGATCTGGAATACAATTGAAAAGTGGACTTAGAAAAATAGACAAAGCCTTGAAGCAACATTAAAGGTATTCTTGCTCTAATCATGGAACATGCTATTTTGGATAATTACAATGTGAGCTCCCTCGGCTGGCTTTTAGTTTGTACTGTGGCTCAAAAAGAAGCCATGTAGAACAAATCCTGTCCTTAATTTGGATTTTTTTTTTCACCATAGCTGGTTCAAATGTACGCAGAAAGATATACCGAAATCCTGAAAAAAATCTAGATACTTCCATATGTGTGTCCTTTAAAAGGGGGGAAAAAGAACTGATTTTAACTTAATCAAGATGGGCACCAAAGAGAATTTATAACATGCAAAACAATAAATATGGGCAATGTTGGGCTCAAGTTCAAAAAAGCAAGGAATAATTTCTTGTGTAAAGCTACACCAACAGCAGAAATTCCCTAAATAATTGGCTAATTAAGTGTTGTTTGGTTGACCACCAATAGATAGTCTAGCGTAATGTTTAAACTGGGGGCTCTCATCATTACAAAGGCAGCTATTATGCCAAGATAAGACCCAAATACTTTTGTTTTGAATTAAATAAAATCCTATAATCATGGTTATAACAACATCTGTCTGACATTAAGCACTTGGCTGCTAAAAATGGAGATTTTCTTTTCATCTGTTCCATAAAATCCTAGACCCAGGGATAGGTCTCTAAATTACATGCCCTCCCCCACCAAGCAGATATTTCTAAAAGTGCTCTAGCATTTCTCATTTTTTGGTTTGCCATAAATTTAGTTATCTTTTCAGTCCTTGGGTTCTCATTAAAACAGGACAAAACAAAACAAAATCTGTTGATTAAATTCATTTGTGTTCCCAGAATGTATTTCAACCACTATAATATATAGTGTTTACTATAATAACCAATTCTCCTCCTTGGTTTTGTGTTCATTCATTAAAATATCATTTTTGTATGCAGAAACGTTTCTAATATGAGTATCTGTTACCAGCTCTCCTTCTAAGTCCAGTTCTCAAGACCCTTCATCATTGCTTATTATTTGTAAACTTCTTAAATATTTGCTTTTTGGCATATAATTTTTAACCTTTGCATTTCTTTCTCTAGTCAAAGTGCAAATTGCTTTATATTTGATCTCTGCATCAAGCCTTACCTTAAAGTATCAAAATATACTATCACATCACATTTTATAATTACTCAAAGAGATGGATGTGCTGATGAACATTCTGCCCCACACAGTTTTGCCCCTGTTAGTCACAGACCGGCCACAAGTACCTGACGTCTCTTGATGACACCTTCAGTGTGAGGAAAAGTTGGTTTAAGCACCCAATACTTCACACAGAGGTATTGAATGATTCATTGAACTCTGGGTTTCCTAGGATAGTGATAAGCTGGTGACAGACATGCAGAGTGTGGGGATGACAAAGACAATGTAAGGTTAACCCTACGAGCTCTGAGTCTTACTGAAGAATACACCACCACCACCACGGAATGCGTTCATTCTATACTTCACAAAGGAAAACCACCAGTTGATCTTTGCCTCATGCAAAGAAGTCGAACAGGAGCAGCAAGAATCATTGGGGCCTCTTTTGAGGCAGCCCAGAAGGGTTCTGTGTGTCTCAGTGTCAGACTGATCACAGTTAGTCCTCCCACAAGGCGGAGGCACAGAGTGGGTCCTGCCTGTGCCTCGCTGTGCTTGTAGAACACCCTCACATTGCTGTTTCTACTTACTCTGCTTTGAAGTCCTCCTGCTTTGCCTGGAAACAATTTGCTCTCTCTAAGAAAGACTGGCATTTTCCATAGATATAAGGGATACAGTAATAGTAAGCCATCATAAAATAATGTACTGGTGTGTGCATGGGGCAAAATCTTCAGTGTAAAATACAGGAACTAAAGCAGTTTCATTCTGCAGAGAAAGAGGCACGTCTTGTTGGACAGCTTTGTAATTATAACTGTGCAGCATAGGTTTTTCCTAGAGTAACTACAGTATTAAGAGCATTATAATCTTCATGCTTGTGAATATACCTCCTTGTGACTTTCCTTTGATTTTCAAAAGCACTGATGTTGGGAACTGGTTAAATAAAGTGTATGCTAATGCCTTGTTTTAGCATACAATGCAAAAACATCCCATGCCTGGATTTTTTCATCCTCAAAAGTGCATTTCACAGGTTTACCTGATGCTGATAAAAGAATTGGACTGTTCAGCTTATGTCATGACCGAGAAAGGTAGGGTGGAAAATATAAAGGGTGTAACTGGGAAAGATTTTTTTGGAGAAGAAAACAGGATTAGGCTGGATATAAAACATTTGTTTTTCAGTTGTTAGCAACAATGAAAAAGTACTTTTTCAATTTAAGGTACATTATATGCCTCCAGAGCAATAAAATGAGGTTTTCCCCATACTCAAATAAATACTTTTATTTCATGCAATTCCTGGAGAAAGCATAGGATCTCATGCTTATATGGATAAGATCTGTTAGACTTCAGAGGAAAAATACCTGGAGCTGGCAAAAATATTCTTTTTATACATCAACAAAATGCATACCTTATATAATCGTATAGTATTCATCTGGGGAAAGAGAAAGTAACAATAATGTAGGATTATGGATGTAATCAGATGATACTTTAATTCCAGGTACCAATCTAGACATGTCTGTACACCATTATCATGTGGATTAAGTAGTGTGTCTTTTTCTTCATAAGGATGCATATCCCCCTCCCTCCTCTTTTCCAGCTTTAAATTGAGAGCCAAATGGTCGTATTTACTCACTGTTATACACAGCCTATGGCTTGAGCTTTCCTCACAAGCCACTTTTCATGTTCTAACTCTTTCTGTGTATGTTCACGTCCCTCTCTTTGAATTAAATTTATTATCCATGGGTAAATGTGCCAACTTAAACTTCTCCATCCTGGCTGCACAGTTAGGTTTGAAATGTCTGGGTCAGTCTTTTCTCATGCACAGGAAAGCGCCTGGTGTCCTCCCAGGCGCCTTCTCTGGGGCCAGTCTTTCCTGAGTTCTCATTAACTTTTTGACTTTTTCAAGCTCCTGAGTGAACACTCAGTTCTCACGGACTGCTGGATATTCTACTTGGCTCCAATTAAAAGTTGTGCAGAGATGTTTAACGTTTCAGTTTCCTAGTTCTGAAAGTACAGAACTACTCCCCCTGTGTCAATGCATAATACAATACAGCAGAAACCCCCTTCATCCACTCTGCAATGTTCCTCTGCTCCAGCTGCAAGTCAAGACATAAAATCTTCCCTTCCGAAACTGAACTCAGAGAAGAGAGAGGAGGAGGAGGAGGAGGAAGAGGAGGAAAAGAAAGAGGGAGGACAGGAGATGAAAAGAACAAAAGGACAGAGGTAAAAGGTGGGGGAAAGATTGTGACAGGTAAACAGAGCTGTTAAAATGTGCACAGACCATAAATAAGTGAATAAATAAACATATTAGGACTTCTCTCAGAGGGCAGGGCAAAAAGATTTCTGAAAAGATTTTAAAAAGGAATTATTAAGAAGAGACTCACTCCAGGAATGCCCAAAGGTATCCCATACAATCAATAAGAAAAGGCAAGAAGTAGGAGAGGAAAGAAAGAAATTAAAAATATTAAATAAAAGAATGCCTTGGCCTAAAAGAGGACCCACATAGTCATGGATAGATAAAACAAATAAACAAACAAAAAACCCCTACAGAAATGTGCGCATGAAATATCAAAGACAAAAAACCAAAAGTTATAGAATGAAGGATAAAAACCAGCCCTCCACAGGGACGAGAGTTTGGTGTTAGACTTCTCATTTGTGACAAAATATGCTTAATGACAATGCTTCTGACAAATATATCTGAAGGAAAAGGATTTCAAAGCATAATTCAGCCCTAAGCAAACCACCCATGGAGGTATTGGACAAAATAAGTTCATAATTAGGTGTGTTTCGACTCAAAGCATACCTCATAAGCACTCTGGCTGAAAACAAAGGCATAATTCAACAAAGAGAAACTGGTAGGATCCAAGAAGAAGATTTAATTTTAGAATTCAGTGGAAAAAATGCATTCAGAGTATGCTTTAAAAATGGTTCTCCACTTTAGAGCATCTGACAGAAAGTATAATTAAAACCCAGATTATTGTATAGATATGGTTAAAAACCACACTCACTTCGTCTGTCAAGAAAAATAAAGTACAGTTGGAAGTTTCATGGGAAATAAAAGCTAACAAGATAACCATACAATAAATATAAAAAGGGAGCTTATTATTATTTTGAACAAGTGATGGATTACTAAAATATGGCACTTGACCTTGATGCTCAGAACATTCTCCTTGAGCAACACGCATTAGCTTCAGAGTGTCATGTTCTTCTTTATACACAGCTATTCTCACTTCAATGTTCTGCAATGCATGATATTTAAATATTCACAAGATTGTAAACACAACTTGTTGGTTTTGAATTTTGGGAACAAACTTACAGAGAAAGTACTGGGAACTTTTTAAAAAATAATTTATTTTAATTTATTTTTATTAAATTTATCAGGTTGACATTGATTAATAAGATTATACAGGTTTCAAGTGTATATTTCTATGATACATCGTGTGTATATTGCATTGTATGCCCATCATCCAAAGTCAAATCTCTACTTAGCATAATATTCTCAAGGTCACTAGCTATAAGGGAAATGGGAATCAAACCTACAATGAGATACAGCCTCAATTTGTTAGAATGACTACTATCAACAAGACAAGTAATAACAAGTGTTGGAGGAGGTGTGGAGAAAAAGGAAGCCTCGTTCTCTGTTGGTGGGAATGGAAACTGGGAGAGCCACTATTGAAAACGGTATGGAGGTTCCTCAAAAAATTAAGAATAGAGTTACCATACACGCCAGCAATCCTTCTTTTGGGTATCTACCCCCCAAACCTTGAAAACATGATTGAAGCAGGGTAGAGAAACAAAGAAGAATGAGGGTATAAAGCCAGTGCTCTCAGGGAGGGAACCAGCTACGCATCAGGTCACAGGGAGGGCACTCCCGGGAGGGCATCCAAAGCAAGTGACTGAGGTGCTGGCTGGTAGCATTGGAGTTGCAACGAGAAGCCTAGTGCCAGAGAAGAGAGAATGGGTGAAGAGCTAAGGTCCAAAGGGAAGGCTGGGCCACATATTATAAGTAGCACTTTGTATCTTGAATCTCCCTTTGAATACAGCGAGAACACCCTACAGGATTTCAGCTGAACAGCCTTGTCCCAGCTGGGGATCAAAAGGGGATGAGATCCCGTAGGCTGCATAGCAAGAAGGCAAGAGACATTCTAAAATGTTGGCTGCTCAAGAAGTACAGTTTCAAGTATGTTATTTAAAGTTATGAAGGCATATAATATGATAAAACAATAATTCAACTTTAAAATACAAAAGAAGAGGGGGGAAAGTGGATAATGTAATTAATTAAATTAATCGCTTGCCTTCACAGCCACTGCTACAATTAGATGAAACAAACAAAAGGGTATTAGTAGTCAAGAGTCAGTAGACTAGAACTGAGGAAAGAAGACTGCTAAATTTCATTGTGTAAACTTAGCGTCTGAATTATTATGTCCTGCTGATGTTTTTTTGTTCAACTTTCAAGCTTTGTTAAAAGCAATACCAAAACTCTGAATTTTCAAAACTTGTGAAATAGGGGAAAGGACATTTATACCAGTTAGAAATCACACGTTCTGCCTAATCAAGCCCGTTCGTCATAACTTAGCAGTCAAAAAGATATAGTAAAGTTCCTTAGCATAGAAATGTGGTATTTTCTTGGGTCACACTCTCATTATACCATGTTCAGAAAGACTTTTGTCTCAAACCTAAAAACACGTATTTCCATGTATCTGAATGTCTTTTCAAAAGGAAAATACATCAAAAGTCTTTCTGCATGACATTAACATCTCCTGTAGTTATAAATACTCTGCATTCAATTTCAAGCTTATTCCCAGTACAGTTTTTTCCTGTGAAATGTGGGTGATACTCATGTTTAGATAAGGTTTCACTGTCCTCGCTGTTTATTCATGTTGACCTTTTAACCGCAAGAACAAAAGTGGATAGAAGATAAGTTCACAATACGTCTGTGAAACATAATGGAAATGAAACACCAATTAACGCCGGCAGTGTCACTGTCCGCCTCTGAACTTGTCTCTGCTTTTGAATAGAGCTTCACAAAGCATCAGTTGACAACTAAAACGATGTGAAGAGAATTTAGTTTAAATCTCAGCTTCAACCTTTATTCCCTTTTAAAACAGTTTGAATTTTTAAAGTGAACATATTTCAAGATATGTTTAAGTAAACTAAGAAATATGTCACTATACATTTTGACAAAAAATTCAAAGATATTTTTCAGTGTCTAAAATAAGATTCTTATTCATAAATGTATTTTCAAAATCATTCTTCTTATATAAGCCTGGTTATCATGCTTGAAAGTTCACATTGAAAATAAATATCTGATTTATAATATTTAATACATATAACTGTTTATTCTCCCAGTTTCTTTAAATTGTTCACTTTGGTCTCTTTGTTTAAAAATAACCAAAGTGCCTGATTAGTATGGCTCAGTTAGTTGGAGCATTGCCATCCTGTAAACCAAAAGGTTGCGGGTTCGATTCCCGGTCAGGGCACATACCCAGGTCGCAGGTTCAATCCCTGGTCAGGGTGCATATGACAGGCAACTGATCAACATTTCTCTTTCACATCAATGTTTCTCTCCTTCTTTCCCACCTTTCTCCTCTGAGGTCAATAAGCGTGCCCTCAGATGAGGATAAAAATAAGAAGAAAAAATGAATAAAAATGAGCAAAAGTGCTTATTTTGTAATGTTAAAAATTAGAAAATAGCATGGCATAGAATTTGCAATTTGAAATGTACCTACTGTTGTCAACCTAAGAAAAAATATAATTTAAAAAATAAATGAATCAGCCCTGGCTGGTGTAGCTCAGTGGATTGAGCATGGGCTGTGAACCAAAGGGTCGCCAGTTCAACTCCCAGTCAGGGCACATGCCTGGATTGCAGGTCAGGTCCCCAGTGGGGGCCATGTAAGAGGCAACCACACATTGATGTTTCTCTCCCACTCTCTCTCCCTCCCTTCCTCTCTCTCTAAAAAAATAAATAAAAATATTTTAAAAAATAAATAAATGAATCAATTTCTCACTCTGTGAGTAAATATTAACATATCACATATACTTTAGGGTAGTTTTAGGAAGTGTATTTTAGATAATAAAAAGGGCATGCTGACAAATATTTCATAAAATTAATTCCTAATCATCACAGAAATTATCATTTACTCAAGGACACTTTCTATCCCTAATTTCTCATTGAAGAGCTTATTGTTATTTTAGTACTGATTTTGATGTGTGAATTGTTCTTAAGCATTTGAAAAGTTTCTTTAATATAGGACTTCTTTCTCAGTAAAAGTTCATCATTAGAAACTTGAGGATGGCTTTTCTCCATTTGCTAGTGTGGAGATACGAAATTATTATCATTGCTACTATAATTGTTATTTTGTAATAGCCAAGAAAGAACAACTAACATTTTGGTCAACAGACCAAGGAAAATGATATGGTGGAATGGCTGTTCTTAAGGCTGACACTAAGAAATCTAATACCATATAAGTTTTAGGTCAAGGAAATAAAGGCAACTCCAGCTTTAGTGACGTCACCCCCCACTTCTTCCTGGAGTAGAACCTGAAGCAGCTGATACTGCTTCGTTTGTGGTAAAGTTTTGTGGTGACATCAACACAACTCAATTTCTGCTCCCATCGCCTATACCTGGCACGAGGCCGCATGTCAAGTGCAATTTAGCTTAATCACATTGGGCAGCCTTGGTTTATGTAGTCTTGCCAAGGTAACCCATTTTGTGAGCCTTTAGTGTTTTCTCCAGTTGATGTAGGATCCAAGTATCAGGTTCAATGCCTGCTTTTTCATTTGTGCTCATGCTGGAGCACAAGTTTCAAACACTATTTTTGTGGAAAGAAATATGAAACTTTTGAATAACATTCAATAAGTTATATAGGGAAATATATTTTGCAATAGGCAATGGACTACAAGGAATGCCTTATTTGGGGGAACCAATTTCTCACACAGATAAATGCTTCACTGAGCAGATCTGTGAATGAGACTCCTGGGCTTTACCCACCACCACACAGTCCATTCTGGGCCACTGTCTATGCAAATGCAGAGAAACAATGCATCAAGTAAAATGAATCCAGGCTCCACTTACAGTCCTCAGCAGGAAATGTTTCACTTTATTTTTTTAATTTCAAAGAGATTAACAAAGAAAGAGAAAGACACAGACAAGGGGACAGAGAGGAAGGGAGGGAGAGAAAACTAAAATAATCACTCATGTTCCTGATTTTTCTCATTTATAAATGATGTAGAATGATATCAGGCATATTAAAACATCTATGGATATTAAAATGAGAATTACAGAGTTTTAACAGAATAAGAGCTTATTGAATTATTTAACATAATACTCTGAATTTTTGCATAGACAGTAAAGTTTAATACAAATCTGTAGAGGGTAGACAATAAAACAATTATGTTTATTCAGCTAATTTGTGTCAAAATGTACATAATTCTCAGTACTACCAAGCCCTAATTCTTAAGCTATGAAGGAATAAATTATGGTAATACATTTAGAATAAACTGCAGATTGGCCTTAGAGAGCACGTCCAAATATTTACCAACAGCTTCCATACAGGTCAATGACTGTCTGGAAAAAAGAGATGTAAAAAGATTTTAAAGCCACTTTCGCTTTTTAAAACACATTCATTGACTTAATTGTTATTTATATGAAAGCATTAAGTAAAGATTATGTAAATGTAAGTTAATGGTGGGAATGTAATTCTTAATTATTAAGACTACTGGAGAATATTTAATTGGAGTACCACCTTATCCAGTATTGATCATCCTAGTAACACATGCCTGACCTTAAACAAACTAATAATCTAGAAGAGGAAAAAAAGTGAGAAAATTTCCCTTAACTCTATAGCTATATATTACATACTTCTTTATTAATTTTAAAAAATCTCTTTCATGAGAAAATCATCATCATTATTCAGTGGAATTTATGCAAACCAGGCAAGGGAGCAAGTATTTGACTCATACAAATTTTCTTTTAAAAATTAACTGACCCATTAAAAGTTGCTTTTTAGTAAAAATATAGTATAGTTTTATTTATTTAATTGCTAAAAAATGAAATTAAGAGAGATAGAGTCAAGTGGTGGAAATAGCCTAAGTGCCCATCAGTAAATGAATGGGTCAAAAAACTGTGGTACATTTACACAATGGAATTCTACGCAGCAGAAAGAAAGAAGGAGCTCCTACCCTTCACAACAGCATGGATGGAACTGCAGAGAATTATGCTGAGTGAAATAAGCCAGGTGGTGAAAGGCAAATACCATATGATCTCACCTGTAAGTGGAATCTAATCAACAAAACAAACAAAGGAGAAGAGGGAGGGGGGTGGTGGAGGGATAAGGGGCCAGGTCATGTCAAGGAACATGTATAAAGGACCCACCGACAAAAACAATGGGTGGGGATTGAAAGTAGAAGGTAGGGGGTGGGTTGGGCAGGGGAGAGTAATGGCAGGAAATGGGGACAACTGTAATTGAACAATACAAAAATTAAAAAATAAAATAAAGTATTAAAAAAACAAAAAATATAAAAAGGAAATCTTTTCACAGAATTTTATTGTTGTTCAAGTACAGTTGTCTGCATTTTACCTCTGCCACTCCCCCCACCCTGGTCATCCTCACCTTCCTCCCTGATTCCACACCCTCTTGGTTTTGTCCATGTGTCCTTTATAGTTGTTCCTGTAAACCCTGCCCCCCCCCAGTCTCCCCATTATCCCCTCCCTCCTCCCCTCTGGTTACTGTCAGATTGTTCTTAATTTCAGTGTCTCTGGTTATATTTTGCTTGCATGTTTGTTTTGTTAATTACGTTCTTATCATGTTATATATTATACAAATTTACAGAAAATTAGTGTCTCAGGCATAGTATCCATTTTTTCACAGTATCCATATTAATACAAATATTCAAATATTTCCTCCAATTTGATCCCTATAAATTCTGGTGAACAATGATGCTTTCCTCATTAAAAGATACTTTGTAAAAAAAAAGTTAGAAGATTAATACTAAGAAATGGATGGTAAAAGATAATTTTTTATATGTTCTATCCCTCTTGAATTAAAAAAAACAAAACATCAAGCAGAGGTACTAAAATCATTTTCTGATAGTAGTTTACAGTTAATGTATTAACAGATCAAATAGTAAGGGACTGGTATTCAGGCCATTCACCATAAACTGTGTCTTATTTTACTGTCAACTGTAGTCAGACAAGCACTGATGTCAGACAAGCCTGGGTCTGCATTGCAGCAACTTCATTTACTACCTAAGTGGTGTTAGACACACTACTTAACCACCTGAGTGGGACCTAAATTGATCCAAAAAGGCAATTTCAGCACTTTATATAAATGCCAATAGCACCCAAAAATAATAATAATTAAACAAGAATATTTTATTTTCAAAGATCTAATTAACTGTTGTATATGTCAACCTCTACAGTAAGGGGCATATTATACAGTAGGCACTAGAAGTGTTAGGGTTTTTTTTCTTTCTAAATATAAAGTTTCTAAAATCCAACTATATGAAACATGCCAAATGATAATTATTTCTTGTTCTCTAAAACAAAACATGAAATTTTTTCTCTTGTGTTTACTGAACAATTTCAATTAATTGACACATTGCTGACTATAGCATCCTGTAAAACCTCTTTAAAGACCACAATTTATAATAATAAAGTCAATGGCCACTTGCAGACCCACATAGGGCAGTTGCAACTAGGCTACTAGTCTTCCATGAAGAAAGTCAAGAGCCATGCGGTGTGGTGATACACACGGAAACGGAAAACCTCGGAAGCATGGTTATGTGAATAGAATTAAATTTCCATTTCTAATAGTATCTTTAATCTGAAAGATATTTCATGGAAAAGCAAGAAGGTATCTCTGAAAGGTATTTTATCAGATTAGTGCCAAAAAGGTTTACCTTGACTGTGGTGAGAATCAAAAATGACTAACCTTTCATCCTACAGCAGAAGCTCATTTTTTCCTTCCAAAATACAGTTTTCTTCAAAAAATATGTATATACATAGGCAAAAGTGGGTTGAGACTGTGGTTACCAGTGGGTAGGACCAAACATAATTTCTCAATTGTTCAAAGCTTGCTGGACAAAAGCTCTCTTAGAAGGGGACTTTTCTACAATGTGTCTAAAAGGTACAGGCTGGAAGTTTATAGCAGCTTGCTTGGACACAGAGACAGGACACAGGAGAAAAAAGAAGGTGTTTGGTTTTGTTACCCTGAACTTCAAGAAGTAAATTGCTTGTTCTCTTTTGATTGAGAAAGAAGATATTGAGGATTTAAAGTCTTCTTATGCCACCTTTGTTTTGGTAAAGGACACAAAATGATAGTGGAATACATTTCTGTTCTGGAAGCCATTCTGGAGGGTAAAGCTGAAGTGGATGTATTGAGAAAAGGGAGGAGAGGAGAGATATGCTATTCAGTAAAGCACAACTTTAGGTGTCCCAGCATAGTGAGCATTGGTAGGAAACGGTTAAATAATTAAGGAGAAGTCCAGTGATTTCTTTAAAAAATCAGTTGTTATTATCATTATGAAAAGGAAAATAAAAAATCATTGCTCCAAACAGAAAAAGGTAAGTTACACACACATACACATACACACACCGACAAAACTGAGACTTTCAATTTCATAGAGGAAAGGCTGTCTTAAATGCTACACTTTGTAAAGAAGAGATCACCAAAAGTTCATAAGGTTAACACAGCCAATGAAATTCTATCTGCTCCTTTCTTGAGGATGTATGTTCTCAAGGTGGGAGCTAAGTCAGAAGGTGGGATAGTCTTATAAAGACAAAGAATGAACATGTTTTGAAACTAATATGGTTTCTTGACCTTATATGAGACATGCTAAGCATAAAAAGCAAAAAGTAATAATTTTTAGAATCATAAATGTCCAATCAGAAGACAGAAAAATCACATAAAGTAGTAGTTAGAATACATATTCCCTATTTGCTGATTGCTCAGCATGGCCTTTCATCCTGGAGCTGTCCATGGTTCTGAATTTTCAACAACAGCTTAGTAAACAGTCCTTTTCCACCCCTTTTGAATCCATCTTGTCCCCTTGACTTGAACTACCGCTCAAAGAAGTTATTCATGTTATGTCATGTTTTGTAATGTTTTCTGAAATGAATTATTACTTAGGCCAATCATGTATCCAGATCTACATTGAAGGTGTTTTTAACTTCACCGTTCTCAAGCTTCTTACACAGGCAAGAAACTTATCATGTTTCTCACGACTTAGTTCATATTGTCTAAAGGCAGTTAAAAGCATAGAAAACCCATAACTCCCAGTGGATTAAGTAAAAGATCAAACTTTGGTTATATCCTCTACAGCAAACCCAAAGCTACACAAGCCACCCTTATGTTTTCTGGTTTTCAGCACCTTTAAGAAAATTGTCTCCTTATGCTATTAAGAAAAAATACTGTAACAGCGACAGTGTTTAGCCAGTTTATTGGTTCAGGCAAGGAGCCATGATGCATAAAGAACAAATATTTGGGGCATGCCATTAGGTCTGTTTGTACCTGTTATTAGACTTGGAGTGTGACTTGAAGATTCTGAGCCTTTGCTTTCTCATTGACAAATCAGTGGTATACATATATACACATATGTATACATATAAGTGGTATACATATAAGGATAGTATACACATAAAATAAGACAGTTTGTGTGGTAGTGACTTAAAAATGTAAAGGCTCAGGAACAATAAGATTAATGTCAGAAAAATTTCTGAGTACATATATATCCGTTAAAGTTGAATGTTGCCTGGAATCTAAGTTTTTATTTCAAAGAAACAAGGCCAAATCTAGATGATCTTAATCTTTAAATGATGAGCTACAAATAAATGTCAGGAGAAGCCACTTCTGACAAAAAAAAAAGCCCAATATACTAAATCCAACTGTCTTGTAGGTTCAGGACAAGTCAACACACCATCACATTATTTCAGATATGCAGTGAATTTTTCATAATCTTTTCTGATCAACCATGCAACCACACAAGAACTGTAGTGAAAACTCCACTTGGCCAGCACACAGATGCTTCAGATTATGAAAATGTATGAACTGGATGGAAAAGTTACTGAAAGGAAGCTTATGCATATGCATCTTTCTTCCACGCCCACTAAATGGAGGCAACCTGACTAGGAACAGCCTCTACCCTTTAAAACTAAACTAGCCTCAAAGAATCTTGGCAAAGGATATAGAGTCTTGTTAAAACACGGATACTGAGGTACTATGTAATTTGGCTCATCAATCTTTCTTATTGACAGTAAAACATTAATTTGTGAAAGCTTATATAGCAAAGGTCTTGTGTCAAAATAGAAATTATGATTTTAAAAGAAGATGGTCATGGTACCAAGACAAAAGATCAGTAGCTATTATTTTAACAAAAATGCTTAAGTAATCTTAAAAATGCCACATTGGCTACATATGAGGTCTGCTTAGGCTGAGTTGGTAGTATGCCACTGACTCAAGATAAATTGTATAGCATTCAATGTATTTATAATCAATATTCTTTCTGCTTCCAAATGACTGTAGGAGGATTTAAAATAAAAGGGACAAAAATGTGGTGATTGCAGGGTAGGGTGGGGTAGAGAGTGGAGGAAGAAGAGGGTATGGAAGATGAATGGTAATTTAAAAATACAATAATACATACATAAATAAATAAATTTTAAAAATAAAATAAAAAGGACCTAAATAATTTTGAATTCAAGCAAGGTACATATTTGGTAAAGGGCAGGGGACAATCTATTAAATACCAAAAGAATTCTCACTATGACTTTGTTCTTCGGGTCTGACATTCTTGATAGGAAGAAGGGAAAAAAGAAATAGGACTATATCCCATTTCAACTACACCACATATTTTTCTGATTTGGGCCTTTGCTTGAACTGGAATACCTTTCTGATGTTGCTTTGCTTAACAGAAATTATATACATCCCCTTAGTTCTACTTTGTGTATCCTTCCACCTGTGAAAACATCCTTGGTATCTCCTAAGAGGAGTTTTTTAAGTGCATATTTTGCATGCACATAAGACTTTGCATATATAGAATTTTGGGCATGTATTTATAGGGTAATCATTTAAGTTACATGTGCATCTTTCCCCAAGGCTCTAAGTTCCTTAAGGACAAAAAGCATATCTTAAAACTGGTACATCATAGTTACTAACCAAGACTAGCTTTAGAAAAAATTGAAGCAAATAAACCCTTGAAATGAATCCGAAGTTTGAAATAGGCTGATAATGTAGAAGTAGAGACGAGCTAGGTTCCTCTGTGCAAGGTCAAGCACATCAGACAATGTCAAACAAGCAAACTGCAGTGGATTTCTTTTTTAATTGTGGCAAGATAAACACAAGACAAAAAATACTATTTTAACCATGTTTAAGTGTGTAATTCAGTGCCATTAAGTACACCCACAATGTGGTGTAACAATCGCCATGATTAATTTCCACAAATTTTTCATCTTCCTAAATGGAAACCATGCATCCATTAAACAATAACTCCCCATCCCCCTAGCCCTCTACCTGACAACTTCCACTATACTTTCTGCCTCAAATAACTTCCCCTCCATGTACCTTATTTAAGTGGAATTAGACAATGCCTGTATTTTTTTCTTAGCATGTTTATAAGGTTTACCTGTGTTAAACTATGCATCACAGTTTATTTCATTTTATGGCTGAATAATATTCCATTTTGTGTGTATGTGTATACATACATATATACATACAAATATAAATGCATATGCCATATTTTGTTTATCTACTTACTTATTAATTGACACTTGGGTTTTTCCACCTTTTGTCTTTTATGAATAATGCTACTATGAACATTGGTGTACAAGCATCTGTTCAAGTCCTTGCTTTCAGTTCTTATAGATGCATACCTAGGCGTGGTTGCTCAATCAATACTATTAACATGTTTTTTTTAATCTCACCTGAGGATATGTTTTATTGATTTGAGAGCAAAAGCGAGAGAGAGAGAGAAAGAGAGAGAGAGAGAGACTGAGAGAGAGAGAGAGAAACATCAATGTGAGAGAAGAAATATCATTTGGATGTTTCCCACCTGTACCCCGATCATGGTTCGAACATGCAACCCTTTGGTGTTTGGGACGAGGCTCCAATCATCTGAGCTACCTGGCCAGTGTAATAGTATTCACTTTTTGATGAACCACCCAGTCGTTTTTTCTGTAGTGATGACAGGAGAAAGAGCTTTTTAAGCACTAATAAAATCCATGTTTTTCTCCATTTTTGCTTGTTTCTAGTCTCTCTTCTTCCTTGTTTTTGTTGGTGGGTTTGGTTCTTTCCTCTGGTCCCTCAGCATCTACCAACCCGCACACTCTACCTTATGCATACACCCTCTCCTTCAAATGAAGTTGCCTCATTATTATAATTACTTGGTAAATTGATAAATGAATAGGAAATAATGATTTCTAGGGAATGAATTTTTAGCTATCCAAGGTTACACATATTATTAAGGGTTTTCTTGAAAAAATAAGTTAATCTAAAAAGCAAAACCAACAGGCAAACAAAAACCCTAAGACTTTGAAAAGTTTACAGTATGTGAAAGGCAGGGAAGGGTTGCTACAACCGCACATAGTAGATCGGTATGTTGAAGCTGCCCTCCTCATCCACAGCACCTGTGGCCCTTCTTGACAGGTTTGGTGAAGCTAGCATATGTAACAAAATTGGTAACAGGTATTATTAATATTTGAAACCCCTTTAAGTGTATTTTAAGCACTTTGTATGCAATAACTTGTTTAAACCTTACAAAACCTCTTTTAAAGGTGAGAAAATGGACATGCAGAGAGTATATGTAAATTACCCAAGGCCGCTTGACCAATAAGTGATGGCCTATCATTGAAACCCAAGCACCCCTGTTACAGAGACTGTGCTAACCACTACTTGCTATGATGTACCAAATGTCAGCCAGGCAGTCGGCCTGGACTTCCAGTTCTAGTCCTATACACCTTAGGTGCTGGAATTCGTCTGTTTGCAGTACTCAGTCGCAAGCTGACTGCCTTCAATAAATATTGCCTGAATGCCTATAATAAACCACATGAAAAAGGATAAAGAACACAGGATAAGGAGTTCACAGGCAAGAAGAGTAGAACAAATTAAGAAATAATCATAATTTGTATAAGAAACAATTATAAATGAAGACATAAAGTGTGTCATTGCACACATTAAACAACCGTTTATTTATTGAAGTTAACCAGTTTCCTACATATATAACAAGAACATTGAAATTAGAAAAATAGAAAAATAGTTTCAGCATAGAATTCTACCTTAACAAAAATATCTTAATGAATTATATAAATATTTTAGCCTGAATTATTCAGATATTTGCTACAATCTTTTAATTTCCTGTGTGTAACCTCAAAGAAATAAAATGTTACACATGCTACAAAATTAGCAATGACGTCAGATGCTCAGTTATTGTCCATACAAAAATGTTTAGATCAATGTTAGTGAACATGCGAGATTGATTGCTGCAAAGAGGAGCTATTTATCAAAACTATCACCCTTCATTTAACTGCAAAAAAGCTGACTCTATAAAATGTCTTTGTTAACAACCCAAACTGAGTAAAAATCTCTATATTCATCACTTCAAAAAATAGAGGGTGCAAGAGTTGAATAAAACTTTACCAAATACGTTTTTAGTGATACATAACTATTTTAATAATTTCTAACAAAAAAGAATGACTTATGATGTAGGTATTCATTTTGAAAAAAATGAAAGTGGTGTGTATTGTTGGTGGTAGTAGAGGACACAATATTCTTTCTTACCAAATCTCATGCATTCTCATGCCTTTCATGTAAGTCCCTTTCCCTCCCCTGCAGCTTCCTCTAGGCTGAGCCAATGTCATCTGCCTGTGATCCCCTCCAAAGCACTGTGATCCCATGAGTCTGTTATCACTCAGGAGCAGAGCACAGCACAGAAAGCCGGCTGTGGGCCCCATGCATCTTCCTCTGTGGGGTTGGGGAAAAACTTAAAACTTAAGCTTCCTTCAGCTCAAGCTTTCCAAAGAATATTGTCAAGATGAGAGCTGGACAACTTCACAAACCTATTCATTTTATTTTGATGCCTAAAATATGCTACCAAATGCTACATGACTCAAATATTAAGGACGAGTTTCCTTGTTGATGGGACCTTTGTTCTTCCGCAATATCAAAATTTTGATTCTTAATCCTGATTACTTTCCATGGATAAAGACGGCGAGGGAATGTAATTGGTTGAATGTTTTTATGTGAGGTAAGAAAATAATGGGGGAAGGGTTACCAAAAACTATACTTATACAGGACACAGTATAAGATGGATGGCAAGTTAACGATCTGCTCCCGAACGAGCTGATGATGAAAACAAAATAACACAAGTCCGCTGCTTCTGGAACAAGTGGGTGCGAACACCAGCCTGCAGTTTTTGAGCAGCTGGGTAGTGGAGTAGAGAAGAAAGGAGGAGGCGATTTGAAGTCGGAGACTCTGGCCCAGCAAATTCCTAGCCCTGTCAAGTAAATTAATCCCATTAAGCATCAATTTCCTTCTCTGTGAAGGGAGACTGGAAATGAAAATACTCTTCAACCTTTCCTCCTGGAGCTGTTGTGAAGTCCAAGGAACAATGCCTGAGAAAATATTTTTTTATAAAAATAAAACGTATGATGTCAAAGTACAAAAAACATCTCTTTTGTCTTGTTTTTGAAACTATGAGAAACTAATTGGACCTTATGGAAAATATACTAGCAACTCCAGGCTCATCAGCAGCAGAGTCTGACCAATGATGCTAAGTAGCAGAGGATCCCTGCATTTCAAAATAAAATTTCAAGCACCTGAAACAGTAACGTGTTTATAATGTTAAATGAAGTGTTTCATAATTAATTTTAAATGGCAGGTGTTATGCTTATATATTCCCTGGCAGTTCATGCTCTATGATGCCAATAAGGAATTTTAAATAACAATAAAGATCCTAGCACTCCATGTGGAGAATGGTAAGGGCCAGACTGAATGTCTCTGCCTTGATGGCTTGGAGCCGTGTCATGCACAGCCCGGGTCTCAGGCAGTTGGCGACCAAGCTGTGACGGGCACGCTTCCCCAAAGGGCAGGTCTGACACCCGCTCTTCCAGGTGCTCTTGGCACCTGACCGTCCTTCCCGAAGCAGCCAAAACGCTGTGGCGCGTAGCCCTGCTGGAGTCCCTGCACTACCTGCAGGTTTTGTTGCTGTCTCCCACAGACCATTTCAAACACAAATATGCAGGCAGTGTCAAGTGAAAAAGAAAATAGGCTTTGCGATCAAAATAGGTTGTTCTCTTGAGTGACTGATAAAGGTATGGCAGTGACTTAAATAGATGATAAGGCATCATAAGACCTTTATTCATTATGACAAGTCAATTTCAAAACATGTATTTGCTCCCAGATATAGGATACGTTTCAATTATGAGAAATTGATGATTTGGCATTCTAGAAAAGTCACGGTCATCATTTTACAGCTCCTTACTGAATGGGAGGAATCGTAAAATATTTTGTGATTTACTTTGCACTTCATGTAGACAAACTATCTACGGCTCCTAAAATTTGGGCATTCTTGAGGTTTTCAGGTTGGGTAACTCAGGTGCCAGTTTTAAATGCCTCTCTCTTTTTTAATACATAAAGTGCTTTATTATAGTTCAGTAAAAATTTTACTGAAACTACATGTGCTTATTAAGTATCCATTAACTACCAGACACTGTTCTAGTAATGGAAAATAGCAGAGTGAATAAAATGGTCCCTGAGGTGGCTCAATGTCATTATACACAAATTACGTCCTTTTCCCCTTCTGCCCTACCACCCTCACCATGGTACCTGCATGACCAGAAAATGCCCTTCATTTTAATCTTTATAAAAATCCTTTGAAGTAGTGTATAACACACTTAAAATGCCAAGGTGGAAAACTGAAGGTAGAGACATTTGATGCAAATAAAGCCAAGCCATACTCGCACTGCTATAATAATTGTTGAGTGTCCAAGAGGTACCACAGAGTTAGTTCTACTGACAGTTGAGGGAATTGAACATAGAATAGGAGCAGAACTCAGGCCTTCTGATGGCTGAGCTGATGTTTTAATCACCACAGCAATGGACTCAGTAAAGATGGACATATAGCTTTTCAACATACCAAAAATGATTCCTATATACAACTGCATCCCAATTCCAGTGATGTGCCTTCATAAAACATTTCCATAAATATAAATTCTGTATCATGAGAAGGTGCATATAAGAAGCCTCTTTGACAAGACTACTTTTGAAAATGATTTTTTGGAAAGACAAGTTATGTTTACATTTTAAGTGGAAATACAAAAATTGATATTACATTGAATATCTCCTACATTTTCTTAACTATCAATAATCCTTTCATGGTTGGTGATGAACAGAAGTAGATACCTTTCTCTTGGCTGCCAATGAGAGAACTAAATTCCATTGATACCCTGACATATTGCTATGGAACACTGAATAATGTTACACGTGATTTTTGAGAGTTAGATGGTCATTAAGAATTTATTGTCTAGATAGGGCTTTTTGTCTTATTTTCTAAAGACTTTTTAACAAAGGAGTGTTGCCGATAAGGCTAACAAAGATACCTAAATGTCAAATGTTTCAAATATGAAGGAATACTTAACATCTAAAATTGAATGTAGTTTCTAAAACTCATTGTTTTCAAATATATATAACTCTGAGTGTAGGGGAGACTGGCTGTATGCCACGCAGCCCC
Source organism: Tonatia bakeri (assembly GCA_004024845.1). Classification (NCBI taxonomy): domain Eukaryota; kingdom Metazoa; phylum Chordata; class Mammalia; order Chiroptera; family Phyllostomidae; genus Tonatia; species Tonatia bakeri. The sequence goes on along the minus strand of PVIA01000306.1, from coordinate 222,665 downwards.
TCCTGCACTAAGTTCCTTATTTCTCCCTGTGGCTGGGAATGCTTGCAGCTGAAATCCAACTGGAAGTTGAGAGTCCAAGGTTAGGCCCCCACCCAAGGAGCAGCAGGTGTCCAAGGACAGGTTGGTGTGCAGGCATAAAGGTGCAGCCCCCTTGCTTGAGAGGATCCACATCCTCTCACTAGGATCACTCAGGGCTGTTGTTTCAACTATATTATGAAGTTCATCCCCTCCTGCTGCCGCCTGTGTTCTCACTGACCCCCATGGGTGTGGATCCTAAGGACTTTGTCCAATAAATTCACTGCCAGTGCATGTTCATCTTATGAGACTGTTTCCTGAAGAAACACTCTTAAAATAATGAGACTGGAATGATACTTTTACTCCTGTCTTCCCAGTATCCAAGTAGTCTACTTAGTGAATTAGCAATATTTGTAGCAGACTTTTCAGAGTATTGCTAGTTATAAGGCAATAAGGCCAATATTTTCTAAAAAGGATACTAAAATGTTTTCCCCTAAATTATAACTGACTTAGAAAAAAATCAATACAATTAAGTGGCTGTCAAAAATGGTAATAAAGTCAAAAGAAAATTTAAAAATGCATCTTTTAAGGATAGCATGGCTAAAAATCAATGGTACAGCATATATCAATAAATAAAGGCAATAAAATAATCTGGTTAGCAGCACAAGGCATCATGGTACCTTTGTGTAATAATAACTTAAAGGTTCAAAAAAAATCAGGCATTTCTGTAATTTCCAATAAATCACCTCATACTTCGATCACTTCTTGCCCTATGAAATATTTTTTAAATTGAGTGTTTTATTTAAAAATCCCCCAAAGAAACATTGAAATCGCCATGATAAACTACCAGACATCAATTCCTCATTGATTTCATGAGCATATCTTACCACTGTAGGTAACATGTATAGATATACAAGTTTCATTCTCCCAGCCACATAATGCAATGCAGTTTTATTTACTAGCGCAGGGCGTTCAAATCGATTTCTGTATATTATCGCCTACAGGTTGTATTGATGGCTCTCCCCGTGTCTTCCCTAATCAGTTCTACAAGCGTGCACTCACTTGTACACAAAAATCTCATGTTCTGCAAGTAAATTTTATATCAGCAGTCGACGCTTTTCAAGTAGCTGAAGTATCGAAAGTTACCGCGTTCTGTATCTACTCACACAAGTTCTGCAAGTTGTCAAATATCCATTAGAATATCTATAACCGAATTAGCTTTAGTTTTCTAAGAGCCCATGCTTCTGGGAGTACAAAATACAATATACAGCAGCACCATAGAAAGAAGAGTGAGGTTGCTTCACTATCGCCTCATTCTGAATGAGAAGTTCTCATTCTGAATGAGAAGTTGTCTTCTTCCATACTCATCAGAAAGAAGAAGGACAGAAAGACACTTTACTGATCATGAAAGAAAGCTACAGAAGATCAATGAATAAAATAATGTGGAGAAAAGACAGAGAGCCTGCCCCTTCTTTCATACCACCGTCACTGCCCAAATTCAAAACTCATTACTTCTGGCCTAGATGTTTGCAACCTCCTTTTAGTCACGTGCCCAGTCTGGCACCCTTTGACTCTGTCCATGGTAACCATCCTCAGGCGGCTCTAACCGTAACACCCCTCTGATAAAAAATGTCTGGTGGCTCTCTTTTGCATTCAATAAAACTTCAGAATAGGGTGGCCACAGAAGGAAAAGCAGACACTTGTAGACATAGATTCCTCAGTTCTTTAAGGTAGGATCTGGGGCACCTAGGAAGAGCCCAGACCAGTCAACTTCAGTGGAGAGCATCCCTTTCAATGACCACAGTGGACTATGTAAACAATGTCACCATCATTTGTGTCACATGGCATGGAGACGTTCCTTTCTAACCCCAGCTCTGCAGCACGAGCTTGTAGGACCCTCCACAGGCTCACTCAACTCTCATTCTAGTCACATCTCCATGAATTCCTTTCAGTCCCCCCTGTGCCAGCCAAACTCCTGTAGCACATGACTGAGTTCCCCTGAGTCCTCTGCTCAGCATGCCTCTGCCTAGTCTGCCAGGGCTGCGATAACAGAGTTACAGAAAACTGCGGACTAGTGGCTTAACCGACAGAAATGTATTGTCTCACTTTTCTGGAGGTGAGAAGTCCAAAACCAAGGTTTGGGCAGGGATGGTTCCTTTCGGACCATAAGAGAAGACTCTGTCCCACGTCTCTCTCCATGGCTTGTAGATGCTCAACTTTCCCCATGTCTCTTCATGTCCCCTTTCCTAGGTGTGTCTCCGTGTCCAAATCTCCCCCTTTTTTTAAGGACACCAGTCATACTGACTTAATGCCCACCCTAATGACCTCATTTCAACTGTATCGTTTCAGTCAAGCCCCATCTCCAAATAAGGTAACATTCTGAGGTACCGGGAATTAGGACTTCAATATATATATGGGAGGGGACAAAATTCAACTCATAATAGCCCCCATTTCCATTTCTCTGCACCCACATCTTACTCATGCTCCCAGCGCCAATCAGAGAGCACCTTTCTTCCAGGGCACTGTTCCTGATCTGTCTGGAAAGCTACATTCTGTTCCCAGAAAGACCTGCACTGTGGATATAAATCACTGTTTAGCCTCTTTTAATAATTATCTGTGTACAATATCCTTGGAAACAGTGACTGTCTTGTTCAAATTTTTTTTTTTAATTTAAAGCACCAAGCACAATCCATTGTATACAATGAAGACTGAGTGAGTAGTTGTGCAATTAATAAATTACCATTCATTTTAGTAATGACTTTGATCACTTAAAAAACTGACAAGGTAAGGAGAATGCCAAATATTTAAAAGGATCTTAAGCTTCTAGATTTTAGAGTTTGTACCTGAGCATGCCTTTAGTGATGAAATCATGAGTGCTATAAATAACTGATAAAGAATTTTCTCTCTGCTCAGTTTAGATACCAATATCTACATCAGTGATTTTCTTTTTTTTATTGAATTTATTGAGGTGACATTTGTTAATAAAATTATATAGATTTCAGCTGCACAGTTCTATAATATATAATATGTACATTATAATGTGTGTTTGCCACCCCAAGTCAAGTCTCCTTCCAATACCATTTATCCCTTCTTACTCTTTCCCACTTCCCCTGGCCTCCTTCCCCTCTGGTACTCACACTGGTGTGCTGTAAGACTTTGCAAAACACGCCATACCTGATTATTTAGTTGGGGGAGCTAACCTCTTTTCCCTTTGATTTTCAAGTTAAAGAAAAATGGCATCCAATACCACAAAGTCTGCCCAATGTGAATGCCCAAAATCATACCTATTTTTTGTCAGATTGGCAAAAGATATATGTTTGGTGTGTTGCAGAATTTTAGTAATTATTTTATGTGTGCCATAAGATGAGAAGGTTGAAAATCACTGGTCTAGATAACTCGATGACCTTTGGAAATAATCCAGGTTAAAACCAACATGCACAAACAAAAGAGTTACATCATTCTGAAACTAAACAGTCCCTTCTTTCTTTTTATTAATTGATTTTAGAGAGAGAGAGGAAGGGACAAAGAGGCAGAGAGAGAAACATCAATGTGTTCCACTTATTTATGCATTCATCGGTTGATTCTCGTATGTGCCCTGAACAGGGACAGAACCTGCAATCTTGGCATATGACGATGATGCTCTAACCCACTGAGATTCCCAGCAAGGTCAAAAAATAAACAGTGATTTTCTTTTGGCATGTTCAGGTATGGCCTCAGAGGCAAATATTCTATTCTTTCAGAATAGTACACATTTAGTTACATTCAATTCCCTATAAATCAGCTTAATAGTGGCTATCACTCCATGGTCTACTGACTATCATTTCTCTTGATGGATCTAAACTTCCAAATTTCCCATTATTGGCCCACAGGTCACTAGGCTGAATCGAGTATTTACCTACCACTAAAGGGGAATTTTCTCCTGCCTCCGTTTAACAAAAGGGAGACTCAAAACATGGAACACTTTCAAATCCTTGTTATTAATGTCTATCCATACTGACACTACCCACTCCATCTGTATGCCAGGAAACATGGAGTGCAAAATCATTTTCTCAATTTCTTCTGAAAAAAAAAATACTGTATATTTTCATGTATCAAAGGTGAAAACCAGAACAGAGCCCTTCAGGAGAGCGTGGAGGAGCCTCCCAGGTCTGGTCTGAGCTGTAACGCAGCCCCTGCCTGAAAGAAGCATGAGTCAGAAGATGGGGTGGAGATGACTCTGGATGGGTCCAGTCAAGCCCCTCTTCCGCAGGTGACAAAAGATGGACCCTAGTGGACCCATGGCCAGAAGCAGGAAAACCCTTTCCCTTTAATCCTCTGATGTTTATTTTTAATTTTGACCATGTAGATAGATTTCCAAACAAAAGAACACAGCATTCATGTTAAATTGAAAATTAAAACAAATGCACTTGACTATATCATTAACCATTTTTCCTATGAGACTCCTACAGTGCAGAGACTGTTTAACAAATCATCTCACGCCAAGAAATGGTACCCCTGGCACCAAAGTTTTAAAACTTGGATACTGTGATAGCCTTATCTCTTTGTTTTAATTCTTGTAACTAGTTCTGTGTTCTGCAATTAATCATAGATGCTTTATTTGAGAGACTAAAAGTGATTTATGGGGCTCCTTGGCTTTCGTTAGCTACTGCTAATGACTTGTTTATACAATTTGAACATGGGTTAGTCCCAACTGATTTATTCAGTGCTTAACGAATGTTATGCTGTTCCCAGATCACCAGTATCTTCTGTGATTTGGACAACCCCTCAGTAATTATTATGTATTATTAATACCTCTATAAAAGCTTAGTAGGACACATTATGATCTTCTTTCATCATTAACATTCACACAGACCCTAAATTACAGTTTTAGTCCCATAATCCAATTATAAATGGCTAAGAATATACTATGCATTTATTAATGTCTACTGTCACCCAGAAAGACCATCTCCTACAGGGAAACCTATACCTATAAGAAGAAACACTTAAAATTTAAATCACACATCATCACTTCTTGCCTAGAATATTAGAACAGCTTCTCTGCATTTCTTTTCCTTCATGTCCGTCTCTCACCTGGGAGCTGACACCACTCCTCCACAAACAAGACAAGGGAAACCACGCTAAAATGAAAAATCTCATCTCATCTTTAATCTAGGTTCTGTAGCCCTGGCTGGCATGGCTCAGTGCATTGAGTGCTGGCTTGTGAACCAAAGGGTCACCGATTCAATTACTAGTCAAGGCACATCCCTGAGTTGCAGGCCAGGTCTCCAGTAGAGGGTGTGCGAGAGGCAACCACACATTAATGTTTTCTCCCTCTCTTTCTCCTTCCCTTCCCCTGTCTCTAAAAATAAATAAAATATTTTAAAAAATAAACTAGGTTCTGTAAAATCTTCTTATGTCTTCTTATGTCTATAAAACCTTCAAACAAACTCACGCTTCCCTGAATTTCCTGCAATCTCTCACTTCCTCTTCTTCTATCCCCCAGTGTAGACTTCCATGTTGTCCCATTATCTATCCCGCTACTCCTAGGACCCCGGCTTTGGTTGATTTTGTTCTTGTGATCTGGAACACCATATTGATTTATCCAAATAACGGTGTAACAGAGGTGGCCTGAGAGCAAAATACAACCAGTAGATGGATTTTGACAAAATACACAAAGCAGGTTTCCTCAGATGTTTAATACAAAGAATCTGACTTCAAGATTCTCTCAATACAGTGGGATATCTGACAACACTGGGCCTCCATCCTATGAAGTTCTTCATCCACTGGGTAGGACTATCAGTCTACGCCAGTGATACCCCTCGGTGCTCTCCAGTTGAATGGGCCATATCCTGGAAGGCTTTGCCTCACCAGTGGAGAGGTCTTGGAGGCATTTGGATTTTCTACCCCTTCCCCAAACCCTGGTGCCATTCTTTAAGGTCCAGTTCAAATCTTCATTAATTATTTCATCCTGCATTGGCATCTTTTCAAGTCATATGGTACTACTAGAAAAAGCCATAATATTTTTTTAAAATTAAACTTTATATCCAAAGAAGTTAAACAGTTCGAGATACAGTTTAGCTACTTACTGTGCTGGTAAGATTTTGAAAACATTCAAACCTCCAGTCTGAGTTATAATTGAGAATCAACACCCCTGTATATGAGTCAGGGGTGTCCAACCCACAGTCCCCAGGCCACATGCAGCCCAGGATGGCTATGAATGTGGCTCAACACGAAATCCTAAATGTACTTAAAATATTATGAGATTTTTTGTTTGTTTGTTTTCATTACTGTTTGTGCATTTCATGTGTGGCCCAAGACAACTCTTCTTCTTCCAGCATGGCCCAGAGATGCCAAAAGGTTGGACACCCCTGCAAGTGATGCTATTAATTGGCAGAAAAATTCTGTGGGCTGGGGGTAAGTTTGCCACTATGGTTACACATTGTTTAATGGTGGTACCTTTTGGTCCAATAGATATACTCCTAAAAGTTGATTTTGAGATAATTGGTCATCAAATGAGCTAAGATGTATGTTCAAGGATGATCACAACGCCCTTTTCAACAGCCCAGACTAGAAACCAAACAAAACAATGCCCAATGAGTGGAGCTGGGCTACATCATAACACATTGACATAGTGATCTGCGCTATAATAATAAACTATAACAATACCAAAAGAAAATTACAACATATTGTAAAGATTGGTGAATAGAACAGTATATATCCGAAAGTGTGATGTGTATGCAGCGTGTCTACACATATGTATGTTCCTCTGAATCTCAATTAATATGAAATTGTAAGCCAACTATTGAAGATAGAGATGCTTACATTTTTTTAAATGAAAATCTTTTTCAATCCCTTTCATTGTATATCCTCCCCTCAAATCCAAACATCGTAATAAAAACCCTAAATAGGAGACTTTAAAGTTGGGAGAAGGCACTTGAGTTGCATTAACAATAGAAAGAGGCTTTAAATAGATATCGCACAACAAAGCACACTGCATATGATAACCGCTATGACACTGTGCATGTTCAAAGTTGCACTTGACTCAGATGCATCCTTAGGACAAAGGAGAGCTATCAACGAAAGAGAAGATGACACTGGAAGTGAACCACAAACTTCCCGTCCTTTTAAAACATAAAATGACAGCATTTGCATTTAAATCCTCAGCAGGAAAGAAAAAATGAGTCTGGCTACTTAGACTTAGGATTAATACCCATACACAGGTATAAACACCGCCCTGCCGTGTCTTTCTTCAGAGGGAACACCTGACATAAAGCAGTCAAAAGTCATTTAGCGACTGACATTGACATAACTTTGCCACAAGCAACTAAAGCAATTACCAGGCCTGGTGTGGGCACAGCTGAAACACCTTGATAAGGCAGCAGTGAAAAATGACACATCACACAACCTGAATGGTTTCATCAGGGCAACACTAAATCAGCATGTATGTCTCCAACACACTCATTCTGTCGATAATAGAATAATCAAGCAGAAAGGACGAGGATTGCCTCCAATTTCTGCTGACAGTCTGAAATGGAAATAAAGTGATACATGCCTGTGTCGTGTCTTCTGAATGTATTTTAGCCGAGGTGGTGTCAATTTAGTGTCCCATGAACCGCTTCATGATTTAAACCGTCATAGTTTGTGGTTAATAAGCAATACGTAGAAGATGCAACGTATATTTGATTGCTCATTTCTTCAAAAACAGTGATGTTTAATACACGTAACACAAACTAAATCCAAAGACAGGACATCATGTTAGATCCATGTTGAGCTGGGGAGAACTGAACTATTTTAGAATGAATACTATAAGACATGGTCCCAAAATAAAATTTTGATTTAGAACTTCCGTAAGACAACTCTTGTTATAGATATCAAGGTATGATATCATTTAAAGACGGTAATTATTCCCAGAACTGGTGTTAACTAAATCAAAGTGAAATCCTTTTTTTCATCACAGCCTAACGACCTAAATCCTGATTAATTTATAGGTGACTACAATGTTTATTACTTCAATTTTCACCATTCTCTTGGCTATTGTTAATGCTGGTCTCTTCTCCTGGCTTCCAGCCCCAGATCCTGCCCCTGATTGTTCCTACTCTATAATTCGCCTTTCTATCAACACCCTCCTTCTCCTTAAACACTGTTTCTACATTCACAGAACAAAGTGAGACGGCAAGCAGACCGTAAATGCCTACACATTCTGGGGACATGGTGTGTACTCTAATATCACCTGATCTGAGTGGTAATCAGACTGCTCCCGTTTTGTGGGGGAAACAAAGTTCTTGTGAAAAGGAAAAAGTAAAAATGTCAAATGCATATCATTTGGAAAAAGTCAGAAGAAACTCTACAGGTTTTCTTAACTCTTTGCATATTCTCTTTATAAGTAATATGGGGAAATTTTCCACTTTTATGGTTTTAATCACCATGCTTGAATTTTAAAATAAAAAATAGCATATAAGGGGGCCCCAAACAATGGAGTTTATATATATATATATATATGGTGTATTTATTTTTACAGGTTTAAAAATTCAATCACTTTCAAAGTACTCTCCATTTGATTCAACACACCTATTGAATTTTTTTCCACTGCTCAAAACAGTTCTTGAACTAGTTGATTTTGATGCCTTTTAGTTATTTTGCCATTTTTTGCTTTACCTCTTCCACGTCGGCAAAGCCTTTCCCTTTGAGGGTATTTTTCATCCAGGGGAAAAAAAAACAAACAAAAATCACTAGGGGAGAACTCAGGTGAATAGGGAGGGTGGGGCACAGGGGTCATGAGGTTTTTCATCAAAAACTGCTGAACACTCAGCGTGGTGTGGGCAGGTGCGCTCGTAAACCACCCACCATGAAATGGACAAACACATTGAAAGAGTCAAACGCAGCCTCTCACAACCATGCCACCTGGCACTGATACAGATGGGGTCCTAGAACACTCACCTAGTGGGGAAAGCCTGTACTACAAGGGGCCCACCCTCCAGAAGATAATGCTGTGGTTTTGGGTCCCCCCTCATATATTCAATGAACAGTCACTTTACCTTGGGCTAGGAAAACAGAAATGGGAGCCATATGGTGTGAAAGGAACTTTGGGTGGTCATTAAGTCACTCCCTGATGCAGCACAAGGAGAAGTTAAGTAATCCAGGTGAAAATGAACCTGTCCCCCTTTAAAACCCTTTCATGCATTCCCCACTCTCTGTTTTATCCAGCTGAAACCTATAAGGCCTGGGACAATGTGGGTTTTGGAAATAAACAATTGGTCCCAACTTAGAGAGGAAACGACCTAGAATTCAAACTCTCCCACTCTGCACACATTTTCCCTTGGAGAACTGGACTCGGACCACCCCCGACCCCACATCCCTGACTCACCACCACTGGGACTTCCCACCTGTTGCACTGCTTCAGTAGGCCTCACACTCAGGGCCGCTCGCCAATCCACGCTCTCCATCTCGACATTCAGTTTCTGTAGACTTTTCCTATATTCGATTCTTTCAAAAGTATTTTCATTTTTCAGGACTTTATATTATTTAAAAGCCAAATTAGTAAGTAAGTACTGAAAGATCTCCTATGTTTCCTAATATTTACTGGGGATATCTGAGAACACAACTCAAGGGAGTAGGGATGATATCTAATATATTTACCTCAAGGAATATCTCAGGGAAAGCACTTTTGCAGAAGAAGCATTAATCATGAGCCCACATGATTCATTTCTCCTAAAATACATTCACTGACATTAGTATCTGATATTCCATATCTATTGAGAAACTAGACACATACAAATATTTGATTATATATATATATATATACATACGTACATATAAATACATATATAATTTTATATGTATCAGACACTAAGAATATTATATTTGAAGGAGTCCCAATTCCATTTTTATTTACAAATTTAATATGCCATATAAAAAGAAGTTGATAACACAAAGAAACCTATGCATTTTTTTAGAGGAAAAATCCAATTTCCACTCTCCTCCTTTTACTCTCTTTCTCCCCATATCATCAAAAAAACATACTTTCATTTGTCTCCCAGTGAACTGACACGCTTGCTTAAATGAACAGCAACTCTGCCCGCAGAGGCCAGATAACTAATATCCACGGTAAAATCATTTCCGATGTTCTTTGAACTCATGAAAAGGCAGCCAGAGTCACTACAGACTCAATAATTTTATCCAAATATTAGCTGGGATAAAGTTTAAGTTTCTCTTAAGTGCATCTATATCTGCTAAAATGTGCTGGCATACCATCACCTACTTTAAAATAAAAATACCAAGAACCCAGTTCTGTTAGCTTAATGCAAAAACAGTCTCTAAAACGTTATCTTTTACATTGCTTTTTTTACTTGTTCTTTCCTTCCACATAGATTTTTATTAGTTCCTTAAGGGTATTACTAAATTAGTCATAGAGTCAAATAAATGAGTGCATTAATTACTCATAGCACCATCCTGCCAGATCTCTGCATGGCGTGCTGTGGATTATGTGCCCACAGGTCAGTGCAGAGCTCCATGGGCATGAAGAGCGTGCCGCACAGGCTTGCAACCTGGAGGCACACTCAGCCTCTCCTCCCTCCAATGTATCCACAGCTGCGTCTTAGGTACCACCAACATTCTTGGTGGCATGCTGGAAAAAAACAATGCATAAATGCATAATCCTGACCAAAAGGAGGTGGGGATTTTGTAGGTGAGACTACAAGTCGAGGGGATGGCAGCCCAGTCTGACAGCCACCAGGCTACTGAGAGGTGAGGGCAGGACACTGTGCTCACCATGTGTCGGATAACCAGGGAGGGAAAGAACGAGGGTTCCTGGGGTGGGGGTGGGGCCAGGAGCTGAAGGCGTAAAGACCGAGTGGGGCATAACCTAGCACAGCAGGGGGAGTATCCCAGAGAAAGGACACAGAAAAACAACTTTTCAGAAAGGTATAGTTCATTAGCTTATAACTGTCCTCTGGGGTCTGAACACAGAACATTGAGGTGTGACACTGAATAAAAAGGCAGGGGTCAAATTTTGAAGGAATGGTATTTCATGCTCAGAATTGTGGACCTTACTCCTCAACAGAAGCTTCATCGGATGCTTTGACCAAAATAAATTAAAAAACAAATTCCTGTGCTTAAACAACTTTGGTCAATATTGCCTACTAAAGGGATTGAGAGCCCCTGAAAAAACAGATGACCATTTGCTTATGTTTAACCCAGCCCTTAAAACACATAGGATGGTGGAGAAGCCCTTTAATATAATGCAAATTACCATAGGCTGAGCTGGCTGCTCATGGCAAACACTCCCACAAACGCTGCAGTAGGTAATGAGCACCGACGGAAAGACTTTAAGCACAAGAGGGCTTTAGAAGAGCCCTTGCTTAGTCAAGAGAATGAAAAGGAAGGAGAAGGGAGTGACACCACAGGTGAGGAAGCAAGGCCAAAAGGCTTTGTTCTATAAAATTAGACAGCCAGAGGGGAGAGTTTCTAAGACCCTTCCAGGGTTAGCACCCCATGATACTAAAAATAAAATCATTTAAAAATTGAGTTCATAATCATTAGAAACACCCCATGCAAAAAGATAACAAACATTTCGCTCTTTGAAGTGCATGTAGGCCTTTTAAAGGCCGCTTGTACACCGAGCTGTTCTATGAATGGACCAGAAGTTGAAAATCCATTCATGAGAGGCAGCACGTACAAGCATTTATTACATTTAGGGATGCTTCCCTCAAAATCACAATACACTTAAAATATTGATGCTGAATTACCTTTCAATACTGATTATTACTGCTGTTCTTGGATTTTAGCTGTCCCAACCTACTGTGTGATATTATGTCTTGCTGACAAATGTTATTCTCACTCCCAGACATAACTTTTATGACCCATGAGCAGTCAATTGGTTAGAGCTTAAATCATAGTTATACATCCCCATGATTTACATATATTATGGCAGATGATTAATGTTTTTAATACAAATTTTAAAGCATTCAGTGACTCTTTCAAGTCACATTCTGATTCAAATATCTTTCAAAGTAATATTATCCACGAGAACCTGCCTCAAGCTAATGAAAACATTGCAGTCACATCATCCCCATTCGAAGGGCATCCAGGGGAACACTAATTCCCATGCCTTTCTCAGAGGCTTTCCAGAGTGGTATTCAGGGTGGAAACCTAAGAGGTGCGGCTCTGCCTGCCGAGTGTCGCTCTGTTACGTTACAAGACTTGATTATTGGCAAGTAAACCGACTAGGAGCTAGGAAGGCGAGGTTTATTGGCCGTAAAGGTATACATCCCATAGGAAGACTTAGCTGCACTCGAGTCCTTAATGGATCACCTGTTGGTTACATTTCCCATTTAGTCTCATTGTGTGAGCTGTAAGAGAGTGCTCAAGCGACTGAAGCCGGGAGCTCCAGCCACCCAAGCTCGCAGCGACAAATCAGATAACCGCAGTCTTTCCTCTTCGGCATTAAAAACAGCTCAGCAGGCAAATAGGTTGCTAAATGCTTTTGAGTAGGTGGGCATCTCTTACTAATTGTGAATTAACATTGGTGTCACTAATCAATGCGGGGTTTTTTGTTTGTTTGTTCTTAGAGCACTGGATCATCCTTCCTTGTGTGAACAGGTTGGGGTAAGTCTCAGCACAGCTCTTTTTTCCTGAAAAAATGTTAACTTCCGGTTTCAATGACTCCTTGGGCTTGTTCTCTCTTCCCGGACTTCTGAGAATGCCCTTCCAACTCCTGTCCATCCCACTGGCCTCAGTTTCTCCAAAAGTTCCTCAGGGAGGTCCCACATGACCACTGGGCTCTTGCCACCTCTGGGCTCATGCTTCCTCAGCGTCCTGTCCTCCTCTGGAGCTTGGCCACACCTGGAACCCTTTAAATAGCTGTGTTAAATGATTTGTTGAATTCCCATCTTCCCCCTTCCCGGTGCCCACAGGTACAAGACCAACGCGTATTTGCTAATTGACAGACTGCCTGCTTACAGCTCCACATGTTCTCTCCCTGGACTTTCCACACCGCATACATGTGACTGAACTGGGGGAGGCTGATACTAATTCTAGAATCACAGATGATTCTAGATGAGATTTCAGAAGGCAAGGGGCATTGTTAGTATTACAAGTGAGAAAACACCATTTCATACGAGTCTCTTAATTGATCCAGGTCTAACTCCAGCAGTTGAGTCCTTCTTGACAGCACAGTAAGTGGTTCATGCGTCCTGACGCAGTCTAGCTCATTTACGTGGAAAGGTAGCAATACCCAGAAAATGGTCAGAATTAAAGTTCTACAGTTAAAACATTCTAGAATTCAAGCAAAAGAACAAAACTCGCCCTCCACATATTCAGGTGTTGCTCTACACAACGGAGATTTTCCTAGATAATACTTTTTTCTCACTGTCATTTAAAATACTTAGAATTGCCTGGGCTTCATCATCGAATCAGAGCTATTCTAGCAATAATTTCATATAACATCACTGTTGGGAAAAAATCTACATCTTCTCTTATGTGTATACCCTGTATACATTTCAATAACTTTAAGGAGATAAGGAATATTTGGTTATAGTTACACAAGTAGCTTTCATTTAAGCAGCTCTTTTGTATATACTAAAATAGACATGATATTTTGACCAAAAATGTATCTTAGCTATTTTTTATTCTTTCTGTATCCATATTATAGAAGCCAGAGTTGGGGGTGGGTAGAGATTAAGTGCACGTTGTTTTTCAAAAACAGCATTATACCAAAAAGTTATTTTAAATATTGTGATTACATCATTCCATATACCTAATGTCTTTGAAAGGAAGTATTATGGGTTATTAAAAGCAATGGGTATGAATAATTTAAGTCAGATTTCCACAGTTAAATTTACGGAGTTACAGATCAGTGTGCCGGCACTTTCTGTGGGGTCAGTGCTCCCCTGGAGACGGTTTGGAATACGTCCCTTGTCGACGGTGTATGTTCCTTTAGCCTGTGCTGGTCTAACTCTGGCATGCCGATCACAGTGTATCCATGTTTTACTTGGTTACAAACAAAGATACAAACACAGTAAAATAATAGAAGAATTGTGTTTTTTATGAATCAAAATATATCCATTTCAGATATTATCATAATAATCATGACAGTAGCCATCACTTTTTAAACCTTTATTTTATGAGGCACTTCACTAGACGCTTTACCTACATCGCACCATTAAAGGACACGGTCCCAGGACCACACAGGGAAGAAGACGTTTTTGCCTGCATTGATAAAACTGGATGCTCAGAGACAATTTCAGCTTTCACTGCTGGATTTCAAATCTAGCACTAAGATATTCCAATGCCGGTTTTTCCATTTGGAATGCATTTGATAAAAAAAAAATAGCAGCTACAACCATAGACATTCAACTTAAACACTGACTCTGCATGCAATTCTAAAAGGTCATAAACTCAAAATCAGATTTAAGACTCAGAAAATCAGACTATTAGGTAAAAAATACTCATTAATTGGGAAAATTTAGCACAAGAATCTCTAGATTCATGAAGAGTTTTGCAACTGATAACACCATTGAGGATCTATTTATATAAAACAGTTGGAAGTTTATCTCAAAACTGACAGTCAAGGAAATGTGTTTTCTAGCCCTTGACCCCCAGCCACAAACCCAGATGTAGTCAAGAAGGGAAGTCATTTGGAAAAGGCAACAATGATGATAGCTACAGATTATTTAATGCACAGTAGAAGCCAAACATATTGCTCTTTTTTAAAATGATTAATCTCTACACTGAGAGAGTAAGCCACCTGCCGTATCATTAGGCAGTGTGTGACTTAAGTGCAGAGTACAGAGCAGTTAGTGGATTTTCAATACTTATTGAATGAACAAGCAAATGATCTTTAGCCACATCGTGCGCAGGCCTGATTCATGTCAGGCATCACTGAAGTGGCTGAGCCAAGAGAGGAAGAAATAACTTGGCTCCTTAGTTGTCTACTGGTCCACATGGCAAGATGTAGATCATTATGCCAGTGCTGTCTCTAGCAATCCAATATGGCAACGGCTAGCTTCCTGAAACTATTCCCTCTTCTCTTAGTTCTTTTAGGACTATTTTTCTCTCATTAATAGCTTACATAATTTTTTTTTACTGTAAGCAAGTATTTCTTAACTAGTAAGTTATACTCAATCTTAATTCTTTCTCTATTATTATTAGAAAAATATAAAAAACAAATATTAAGAAATGCAAAATGACCTCTAAGAAACAATGTTGGCACACATACATGAAAATGGTTTCTTCGAATCCTTCCAGAAATGTTTGAACACATAAGCATATCTCTGCTTATTTTTGGTAAATAATGTATATATAACATTCACACAAAGTCAGAAAAACAAATGGAAGTATATTATTCATACTCTTTGAAAATTCATTTTCCTATTTATCAATACATCTTGAATCTCACTTCTCATGGCCACTAGCCCTGACTCATCCACAACAAAAAATGTCCAGTCCATCTAGGAAAGGACTCTGAGACATACAGCGTCCCTTATTTCTTCTTCCAGACAAGACTATTATAAAGCAACTCACTCCAAGGCACGCTCCTCCACAGTTGATGTGCGACAGATGTCCACTTGATAGTATTCTTTACGGCAGGACCAGTCTAGAGTAACAATTTTCAACCCATGCCCAATGAATCCTTGACCAGATATTCTTACACCATTCACATAGTTTGCTTACTACGAAGCATGGTTCTGCACAATTCCTCCCAGAGATAACGTCCAGCCTGGGTCCATTTTTCACTTAGTAGTTGAAAGAAAGAGATACACTTTCAACAAGTCTTCCCTGGAGCCATGTAGCAAGACCCAGGTCCTAGTCCTTACTATGCCACTTCCTTTAGGGTATAGAACCTTAGCATGTCCCATTTTCCTCAGTTTCAAATGGAGCTAATAAAAGGGAAAAGTTAATACAGCATATTACAGTTACAAACATTTTCAAGTGCTTTATCTAATGTTATCTTCCACCACTATTCTTCCAAGTGGGCACTTCTGTTCTCCCATACTACAGATGGGCTTGCTAAGTCTCAGAGTTCAGTTTTTTCCCCCCAGTAAGTGTGCTGCAGGATGAAGATCCAATCAGCTTTTTCTTTGAACACACTGGGCCCTGTATTTCTGCCACTGAATCCCAGCCTTTGCTCCCACAGGAGAAATGACACTTTATACTTTCACTCCTTTCAGGTGGGTCATGGGTTGTGTCAGAGAACCTGGCAGCGTCCTGCCAGTGCTTCACGTTAGAGGAAAAGAATAAGTACAAGTAGCATCTGTCAAGTTTCTTCGAAAGATCTCCATGTAAATGAAGGTGCTATCCCAGAAGACAGTCTTTAACGAGTTCAAAGAGTTTTGTAAAAGCCATCAGATTCACCCTCTTATTCAGCATCCCTCACCCCAAGTTCGGATCTAGAGACACTATAAAGACAAGCAGAAGAGTTTCCCAGAGGTGAATCCTAAGATACAAATTATATGCAAAGATTACAAAATGTGAACAGATTGAACAAACAGATTGACTCTCAAGGATAAAGCGTGAATTTACATATCCTTCCAGCATCATAGGGTGATGGTTTTGTAAAACTAAGTTAACTAGATCTTAATTTTTGTAAGTGTTTTCATGGCATGTCTTGTTGCATTTAGAGGTGACAATAATCAACTTAACACTTTAATCAATGCCATGCAATAAGAAATTCCATCCACACGTTAAGCCCTGATTTACTGACCTTTATCAAGGAGTGAAATTTCCAAATACCTACCTTAACAGGCCCTTAAAACATACATAAGAAAGATTGAAACATAACTCTGACAGCAGAGGGAATTGGCTTATAAGTAATTTAAAAGCTATATTTTACTTCCTAAACTGCCTTGGAAATAAGAATTTTTAACTCAGTGCTTTTAAAAGTGTTTGATTTCCATTTTATCCAGATTAGAAAACTTGATTTAATATAAAAATTATACAATACTTTAATTCAAGAAATAAAATTATTATTCTTCATATTTCTGTTCTTCGAATTACAGAAGTAATGCCATGCTGACAATAGGAGTTTGAAGAGAAACGTTTAAGGTTTCTAACAGACAATGAATGCATACCCTATACTCCCTCCCTACACAGTCTCACATCCTTAGTATTAACTGCACTGGATATATGAATATATATGCACTGCATATCTAAATATATATGAATTTATATTTATTTGAATATATACATATATTTTCTTTCTTAGTGGAAAAAGTGATTTGAGTTAGAAAAAGATGTTAATCTAAGATACTTTCTGAAATAGTAGAGCAAGGTGTAGACAATGGAACAGGTATTGAAGTTAGCTATCTCAAGGAATTCTGGCTTTGTTACTTCAAAGATTAGAGTGCATGCTCGAATTACTTAATACATCTGTACCTTAGTTAACTTACTGATGAGGTTAGCTCTGTGTGAGAATTAAAAAAAGATTATATGTAACACATTGCCAATAGAGCTTATTGCATTATAAGTTTTTCAGTAAAGGATATGGATAATTATTATTATTAACTCACATTGCTTTAAAAATATTCTATTAAGATAACTGTAGGTTAATGATTTGATAACTGAATGATTCAATTCAGGTCATATATAATTAAGATGACCAATTCTCCTTGTTGGCTGGGACCTAAGGAACTAAGTTTCTTTCTTTTTTTAAAAGATTCATTTATTTATTTTATTGTTAGAGAGAGGGGAAGGGAGTGAGAAAGAGAGGAGGAGAAACATCAATGTGTGGTTGCCTCTCACACGCCCCCTACTGGGGACCAGGCCCACAACCCAGGCATGTGCCCTGACTGGGAGTCGAAGTGGTGACCCTTTGATTCACAGGCTGTCTGTCACTCAGTCCACTGGCCACACCAGCCAGGGTGGAACTAAGTTTCTTGAATACAGGGCATCTAGAACCAAAGCTGTTGGTTCCAGAATTCCCAGACAAACCAAGAATTGGGTCCTATATACAACAGGGAAAGAGTAGCAGGGTAGAAAGAAACAGAGGGAATAAAAAGGATTTCATTGTGGGTATCTCTTCAATGCTGTTACATGGACATGAACTAGAAATAACAACACCATCAGTTTCTCTAACTCCCAAGATGAATCACCGTGTTCGCCTGCCCTTTCCCGAAAGACTGCTGCCTGCACTCAAGGTCTCACTGTGCTTCAATTTCAAGTTTTTAGTTGTTTGGTGCTGCCACTCTAGGGTCTAAGTGTTGGGTAAATATTTCTGAATATTTCTTCTTAAGTTAAGTAGGAAATTTCAGGAAAGAAACAAAAACTTTAGCAAGGAAGCAAGTGGGAATTCTAAAAATGAAAAGAACAGTTTCTAAAAGGAAAAGCTATGAGCTTAAGATCAGGTTGCAAACAGCAGAGGAAAATCAGTGACCTTGAAGACAGATCAATGGAAATAATTTCGACTCTAAAACGAGATAATAAACACGGAGGTAAAATAAACAGATGTTCAGAAATGATAGGATAATACCAAATGAAGTAACAAACTCTTAGCAAAACAAATTAGAAGAGATAAAAAACACAAATTATCAAAAGGAGGAAAGGAAGAGAAAACACTTTTACAGACCTTACAGACATTGACACAACACTAAGGGCTATTTTGACCAATGTCACGTTACTAAAGGTGACAACTTGGGTGGGACATCGACAAATTCCTTGAAAAATACAAGTTGCCAAAACTGGACTGAGAAGATAGTAAATCTTCAATAAAACACTTGCAAAACTCATTCTGTTACATACAAATATGGTAACACATCAAAACACAAAGTTTATCCAAGAAAGTGCAGATTTCTTCAATATTTAAAATCAATCAGTGTAACCCGCCACATAAACTTACTATAGTGGGTTAATACAGTAGACTACTGCTCAAAAATTAAAAAAAAAACCAAAGTACTATTTCATTCAACCATGCAGATGAACCTCAAAAAATCATGCTTTTAAAAAAGAGCCATATTCAGAACAGCATACTCTACATCCTACCACCATTTATATGAAGAGGCAAAAAAAAGTCTATTGTGAGATAAATCAGATGAGCAGTTTGGTGAAGTGGAGGCGGGAAGAAGAACGGAATTTGGGGCATAAAAGAGTTTTAGGGCCGACAGAAATACTCCAACTCTTGATTCGGGTAATGACAAATACAGCAATATTTATCAAAACCCATCACATTTTACATCCACAACGTATTTTATGTAAATTAAATCACAATAAAGTATTTTTTTAACCCAAGAACTAGGGGGTCATTTGACTGGGGTTACTGCAAGTGTTAATTAAATGTATATTCCCTAGGCCACACTGTTATATCCATATCCTGTGCAGTCAGTAAGGGCTTGTGTGTGTGTGTATGTGTGTGTGTGTGAGACTTACAAAGAAGAGATGAGTTCAAATTGCAGCCAATCAGGTTATTGGGCCTCCAAGAGGTGAAACATACACAAAATACAACAGTGTGAATAAACACAGCTTATACATGGGAACCCAACTTTATCTCCCCCTGTACATTCTAGTGTGCTCGCTGCGGCAGTCGCCCAGGCCTGGGCGAGACGGTGGCGCAGTAATAATGACAGGAATGCTCCTTTCTTTACCTCTTCATCATTGCGTACAAGTCTGCTAAAGGGAACCCTTTCATTTGCAGTCATTCAGTTTGGCTGTGAAATAGGTAATAGCTGCCACATCTTTCAACATTATTTAACCACTTCCTCATTTTGATTTCTTTGCTGAAACTGAATACATTAAATACATTTCCTTTTTCTGTATTCCCTTCCCAATTGTTCCCGAATTAGTTGAAATGATTTTAACCAATTCACTAGATAATTTTGGAAAGGTTCTAAATTATTTTTTATGGGTTTACTGCTGTATTTAATTCTACTTTCCTTTGTGGCCCTTTGGCCAGTTGTATTAACAAAAGCCCAACAAGGTCTTAGTACTATTAAGTACTTAGTACTTAGTAAAAAAATTCCATTTTTACTGGCTCATCTCACTGCTATAAATTACAAAGCTGGCAATCACTACTAGCGGCACATTTATTTTTTAAAGGAATGTGATGCATTTTTATTAAAATAAATCAGTTTGAATTCATATATACTCAAATTCATAAATACACTTTGTAAAGGTATGAAATTAACCATTCTATAACATAAATGCAGTTCTCAAACTAGAAAGCCAGCATTTAACATCTGCATGGAATTTTTGCCATAAAAAGATTCTCAACTAATAAAAGAAAGCAAGTCCTTTCTATTGTTACAGAAAGGCAAGTCTTACAGGTTTCGTATAACATTTTCAGATTCCACCTGTAGCAGGTGTTTGCAAAAATATTGACTCCACTAGCTGCCAGCATGTCACTCCTCCCTCCAAATATAGTTGATTTGTTAGTGTACACTAGATTTTCAAGGTAGCATTTGTGGGTTTTCCCCTGTGCATAATTTCCTTGATATAGAATTTCCACAACCATGGTTGTAAAAAATGTTTAAACAGAGAACATTTTGATATGTTTGTAACTAGGATCCATCATTCACTGACATTGCACCAAGAGGCTATATTTAAACCTTTACACTGCCGTGTCTTATCCAAGGAGCAGTTTGGCATTTGGTGTTTGGAGATCTCTATAAAGTGGCACCATCTGTACCACTCTGTTTCAAGAGGGACATCAATTTTTATCCTTGCTGGATCCTGCAGGAATACTAGGCCAAAACTCCGCACATGCATGACTCAGTTATAATTCAGTCACCTAACTGTGGCCAAGGGTATATGTGGCAGACGGGAAATACTTGTGTTCCTGCATTTGGGTAAAAAAAAGAAAACTGTTGCCTGATACAGTCAGTCACGAAGGTATGATATTGTTAACTTGCATGGGCTCAGAAAAATATCTGGTTATGGTGTTGTCTCAAAATTCATTTTGGCAGTTGGCCTTTAAAAACATTCTAGTCTCCATTTGACAATAAAAGCATATTTGTCCATCCTCAAGTTTTATCTGGGAGTGCAACATGTAGATTTACCTAATCAGATGCATTTATCACGTGTGGAAATTAGAGGCGTTCCAACTATGGAAGTATAGATTGACTTCCTTTTCTTTAAAAACAATTACTTATAGTACAAAAAAACCACTGGTGGACCAGAGCATGAGAGAAAACCAGAGAACCCTAAGTAGGGAATAAAGTAGTACATCTGTGGGGAAAAACGATAAAAAGGGGCATGTAGAAATAAATTTAAAAGGATGATGCCGACAGACCTTTATTTCTTCTGAACACACCAAAGAGTAACTGAGCTGAAACAACATACAAAATTCAAATGTTGCGTTGGTCACGCCTTCTTTCCTGGCTGTGAATGTTGTCAGATGTTGGATGGGGGTAGGCCTAAGTGGACTTTCATCCCTCCAGATGGGTAAAAGTATGATGTTGCATGAATAAAAATCCATCTCTCAATGGCCTACCCACATTTACAATGCCTTAGCTTTGTAAATTTCTTTGAGATAAAATTTTAAGTGACTAATGTTATTTTTATTACCTGACAACTTATGATGTTCTGATGATCCCTTAAGAACTTTGGAGATCTTAAGGCTGGAAAGATTTTTAACTTGGTGCAAGTTCACAGAACTGAGAACATGAAATTTTTTAAAAAATCACATGAAGTATCTGGTGTGATAGCTATGTTATTATTATTTTTTGGATGTTTCTTTTTTAAAGATTTTATTTATTTATTTTTAGAGAGGGAAGGGAGGGAGAAAGAGAGAGAGAGAGAATCTTCAATGTGTGGTTGCTGGGGGCTGTGGCCTGCAACCCAGGCATGTGACCTGACTGGGAATCAAACCTGCGATGCTTTGGTTCGCAGCCTGCGCTCAGTCCACTGAGCTACACCAGCCAGGCCGCTATGTTATCATTTAGACGATGAAAATATGCATGTGAAATAGCACGATGAGCTGTCAGAAACCAAGATGCATTGGCCCACTCATTCAATGCAGGCCAATTGAACAAAATGACTTTCTGGTATTATTTACTCTTAATCAAGACACAGGTATCCTTATTTAGAGAAGAGTATAGTTGTATATGTGATTTCTTTCAATTTACAGGATTTCTTTTGGAAGCCTAGTACAGTCTAGGATGCCACAGACGTGGAATGGAGGAACTCACACATGACACTGATAATGTTAGGGCACTTTCAGAGAACCCTAGGGAGAGGAATTGAGGTTTGCAAACCACTGACTTCATTCATTCATCATATTTCAGCAACGACGGCCTCAATAACGTGCCCGGTTCTCTCTCTGAAAGCTGCTGCTTTCTGTATAAATGTGCCAGGTGCATGGACATGATTTCCAGATATCAGTTTGTCTTCCTGAATCAGTATTCTAGCACTTCCCCGAAGTACTGGAGTATTACAAGTTGCATATAAAGAAACCTAAATGTTATACTTTTTAAAGTAGGCTATTCTTACCCTAAACTTAAATTGCTTAACTGCTCCAAGTAAAATCACTCCCTTTGGCAGATGTATTTTTATAGAGAAAGTCAAATAAAGTATCCTAGTGCATACAAAAACTGTGATATTTAGAATCTTAGCAGCTAGCTGCTGAAACAAACAAAAATATCCATATTGTTGATCATTTATTTAATACCAACATATTGGACTCATGTCATTTGAAAAGCTGGGTTTAAATGCCTACAGGGGGAGGGAAATCAAATAAGAAACTGGGGATTTTAAACCCAGTTTCTCCAGCAAAAATCGGTGAAGACAATAAAGGGCCCATGTTCCCGCCATAGAGCTCTCCCCAGAATAGAAGGCAGAAGAAGTTGCAAACTCACAAGCCACTACGCCACCTTCCACTCTACAGAAATCAAATTTCCCACAAGTGTGTTAGCATCGCCTGAAACCCATCGTACCCGATACACTGAGGTTGGGGGTGGGCCCTTCTGTTTATTTGAGCTCAGCAGAGCGGGTGAGGTCACGGGTGCCTGCTGGCAAGGGCAGGAGGCGAGGGGCAGAAAGTGGGAACCGAGGCAAGGCCAGTTTGTTGTAGAGATTTGAATGATATCATTGAGGAGTTATATGCATTAACACGACACTGTAAAAGAGATCAACTAAATATTGAAATATTACCAAGAAATTCACTGTTAGTCAATATGCATGGACTGGAACCAAGACAGAAAAAGTCTATTAAGGTGTTTCCATAAATTCTTTGAATTAGAGAAACAAGAAGAGGCAGAATGTATTTCTTTCTTTTTAATAATTATTTCATTGTTGTTCAATTACAGTTGTCTGCATTTCCCACCCCTGCCACCCTCCTCCATCTCAGCCAAACTGGAATTATTTCTAGTTTGTTTCTTGTGAACCAGTTATTGGGGAAAAAAGTCAACTCTCACAGATTTAAAGTGTCTGAGATCGATCAGGACTTCTACACGGTTTTCCTTAAACTGGAGTTTTAATGGTGGTCATGGCGGTTATCAGTTTTTCATCCATTAAGTTTAAGTTTATCAGTAAGCCCAGTGGTTCTCAACCCTGGCTGAACACTGAAACCTCTGGGGAGCGTTTACAGGCTGTGGATGGATGTCCAGGGCCCAAGCCCAGGATTCTGACCTCCTTAGTCTGGAATGGAATAAGGGCCTTGCTGTTTGTTAATGGTTCCCCAAGTAACTCAGTCACGCAGCCAGGTTTGAGAATTGCTGACCTGGCTCTTCATTTTCAGGAATGGAAGCTATGAGTCTAATGGGTACAAATGCAGCAGGGACACCACCCAGAGAGACTGGAGACCCACGTCCCCGCCTCGCTCCCACAGGCACTGCCTGGTCTAGGTGGCATTCCTTTGGGGAGGAACCCTGGGTGTGTGGTTACATGGATTATGTTAAGGGGATTCTGAATTAGGTTCTGAAAGAGACTTTATGGCAAGGATTTACACACCGTGAAGAAAGTCAGTTTGTAGCACACAAGAAGTGACAGGGACGTCCCTCCTAGTGGTTGCCTCTAAGGCCCAACCCTACACCACCGACCTTCCTGAAGTTTAGCTGCTTCTGAGACCAGCTTCTATTTTCTGTTTTTGTTTAAAGAAAAAGGGACCCTACAAAGCAAAATTTTAAAAATCTATGAATCCTAAAATAATGAAAAAAATTAAGACAACCCTATTGATAGTTTTTAAAATGTTTGGGTGCTTTGGATTTTTAAAAACACAATAATACAAATAATATTCTGTGTTTTAAATATTTTATCTGAAGGTCCTGGGGTTATTTTTAACCCAACAGAAACACGCAGCATTCACTTAAGCGCGGTTCGTGTGTGGCCTGTCCTGAACTGGCACGTGCACCTTCAGACGTAGAGACTAGAAAAGCTCTAATATCTGTGGACTTCTTCCATTCTTCCCATGCACTTAACACTTCTTTGTGAACTCACATTTTTTTTTTCAAGGATGTCTCCAGGCAGGACCATCTGCTAACCTGCAGTTACGAGTGCTGACAGTGTATCGTCAGAGTACACGGGAGTGGGATCAGAGATGTGGTTTTGAAGGGAACGATGACAGGACTGAGAACAGAACAAATGGAACCATCCAAAGGTGCACCCCTGCGTCTTCCAGGCATCCAGGTGTTTGGACTGGGTTTAAGGTACTCAAGATGCCTATTAACCTTAAGCAATTATTGAATTGACTTAGGAATTTTTTAAGATAAAAACAAGCATATGCTGCCTTTTATCTGAATAATCTAGTAGCTACTGACAGTCTAGGAAAATAGATTTGATCAGAGAATTCTGATTCTAGAAGTTATGGTCAATGTTTTGCTTTGCATAGAGCCTTGACATTTTTTTCTTCTGTAAAACTTAATGCCTGCTCTGCTTTTCCTCTCTGTTAGAAAGTCAATATATATATTCAATTCACAGCTTTATGCTTTTTTTTTCCCTTTGCTGAGTACAATTATAGTGAAGGCTCATTGTAAGCATTATAAGGCTGGTCTGTACCAGAAGGAGAACCTCTTTGACACCGTACTAATTGACTAGTATAGACTAAGGAGTCCATAATAGACTTGACTGAAACACGGTTCCTTTCGGAAGCAAAGAGCATGAAGGTAAAGGTATTTATTCTGGAACACAATTATGTAATTCCATTTATAACATTTCTCACATTGCTTTATCAAAATCTGCTTGGGGAAAATATATTTATAGGTTTGGCGCTAGAAAATTACCTTATGTTAATTCAAATCCCTAAAATCTTACCCCAAAATAAAGATTTACTATAGAATATTTCAACTATATTAGCAAGAGTTTGGGGACCCAATTGTTTGGTAACTTGATCCTTCAGAATTATGAAAAACATGAATTTTATATCATAAATTTTTATTTATTCTTTCAAGATGATAATTTCACTGCTGTATCTATTCCTGAATGCTTACTTATTTTATCTGAAGGAAGATAATTTTATGCTACTTTCACATTAAGGGAATCCATTCATCAAAACTGCATGTATATCCTGAATCACATAATGTACTGTGAAATAAAGTCACCAAAGACCCTGGATATTTATAATATTGCACTTTAACCACATGACAGGGGTTGCTTCCCTTTTTGTCTTATAATAACAGATTTCTGGTCTACATAAACATAACTGTTCAAGACTTTTTAACTAAAGTAGACAGCTGTCTTTAACTACATACATATGTGGTATTTCATCTGCATTCCAGAGTAATTCTGGAGTTCTCAAGGAAGAAAGCCAAAGAGAAATTTCATAAAACTTAACAGAAACTAAATTGGCCTAAGAGTCTATTGCAGCAAACAGCAGAGAATCAAATCTCACTGCTCTTTTGTAGACTTTTTCAGTACTGCTGAAGAGCCCACCTCGAGTTTGCACCCACTCATTCAAACGAAAAAGTCCCACGAATGTGTTAGATTCGGAGTCTATTTTGCAAAATGAGCTAAAACTCCTCTAAATATTAGTGTTCATAAAAAAGGAAAAGAGCTGGACAAAATGACTTTTAAAATATACTATAATTAAACCATATGAAGTTGCTGATCCTGTTTTGACAAAGATAATAGGTTCGCATGGTTCAGCTTGCTATTACTTGATGATGCGATTATGTAGAAAAAAATGACTAAAGGAAATTCATCAACCGTTGATTTTATATACAAGTAGGTGCCACTCAAAATTTTGGTGAAAAACGCTAAGAGACAACAAAAAAAATAATTTGCAGAAATCATTTTGTCATTTACAGAGACCAAGCCTTAATGTACTGTACTTTTCAACAATGAACTGATTCAAAAGGGACTCAGCAGATCTCAGGTGGCAGAAGGACTGGAGCTCTGGGATGACACTGTGTAATTTCTAGGTAACTTCCTATCACGCGACTCTGCAATTTGGGGTATAATAACTGTACCATCTTGTTGTATGCTACAAAGTAGCACACGGGATATTTATTTAATAAATACTAATGCTTGGACTAGAATAAGTGAATTACTGACCTAGTCTAATGTAAAGTACTATGAAGAGAGGTTAATGCAATGACCTCATTTATCAGGAACACTGTTTAGCCCGTTCACAGCTGTCAGTGTCTGACCGCCAGTGTGGACACCATTAAGTATCTGCAACTCAGTGTAAAGAAAATAAAATGACAGATAAATGAGGCCAAAGATAATCACAGAGGATCACAGCACATCACTTTCGTTTCTGGATGCATTGTTAAGACCATACCCTAAGTTCAATAAAAAAAAAGTATTCCTTATTCTCCATATAAATCTATTCAATAATGTCATCACTTCATTCTCATAGGTTGGTAATTTCAACACCCAAAAGCTGATTTCTTTTTATCTTTGGTAATTTCCTTGGAATGAGATACAGGAGAAGCTGTATGCCTCTGTCAGGTAGGATCGCCAGCACTCTCCATGACCTCTCTCGGCGGATGAGCCCTGGATTGTTAAAAAGCACGTTCACTCTCTCTTCCATAGTGACTTTAAGGTCCTCCTAAAAATTCAAGAGAAGGGTGGGAATGGGCCCCAGGACACAGGTGGAGCAGTAGGCCACGGACAGTAAGAGGGGTATCTCTGCCATGATAACAGAAGAAAAGGAAAGAAGCAGGAGTGTAGATGAGGGTAGCGCATATATGTATATCTTTACCTCCAGAATGCCTCCCCTGAACCAATTTCCAGATAGGTGCCAACATACCCACAGGACCTTTGCAGGGGACTTCTTCTTCACCGTCCCTGCCAAGGAAATGGGTCCTGCACTGAGGGGTCAAGACATTTGCTTTCATTTTCCTGAGTGGAAGTGACCTCCACAGGGATGGCTGTCTTGTCCAAGGATATCAGTGGGTTGGCTGTCTAATCATGATGGTGACCAGTGGGCCCATCAGATTGACTCTGAGGACTTTGAACAAGGAAAGACAGGGAGGACCAGGCAATTGGTCCCAGGAGTAGGAATTAAAGTGTCAGCAAGAAAAATGAATGAGCGAACTAAAATTGTGAATGAGCTCAAGTCTGAGAAAGGAAAAGATCTCTGATGCTAAGTACCACATTTTTTTGACCATAAGATGCACTGTCCCCCCGAATTTGGGAGGAAAATGGGGGTGCATCTTATAGGCCGAATGTAGCTTGCCTGGCTCGCTGTGGGGGGTGGGGGCAGTGGCCTGTGTTATTTATGTTAATAATATTTTACCACATTTTTTTGCTTCAAATTTTTTCCCCATTTTCCTCTTCTAAAACCTAAGAGTGTCTTATGGTCCTAAAAATATGGATAAGTGATTTGTAATGACAGCAATGGAAGAAGCACAGGCTAAAAGGACTTTAGTAATCATGATGGTGAGAACACATGAACCCTCACAACTCAGGGATGACTCAGGCCTCCAAAAAATTGGAGCCCAGTCCAGATCCTAAATTACATCTAGTCTCAGCAGGCCTCAGCATTCAGACTATCCCTGAGTCCCCATGAGTACCCTATAGTAATCTTCCTCCACTAACACCCATCTCCTTCTCTTGAATACCAATGGCTCCTTTTCTAGTCTTTAAATTTCTCCAAAACTCACCAGTTTCTACCTTATATCACAGACATTTCAGCACATGTCTTTTCTCCCCTACAGACAGTAACCAATAAAGACAGCGAAGACTGGCCCATTCTCGCACACAATAGGTACATAATAAATATTTATTGTAGAAACATCCATCTTATGAAATGGCGTCTTTAACCACATTTACTCATATAAGAATGCTTTTCAATGTTAAAGAAAAAATGCTTGAAAGCATTTTTTTCTTGAATAACATATAAAACATAAATTTGGATCTATCTGGGCACATGATAAACCCATTTTTTTAGCTCCCACAAATGATATTTGAAGAGAGTTCAGCGTATTCCATTTACATGGATAGTCAAAGAAATTCAAAGACCAAGTCTTGGTAACCCCACTCATGTTATGGAGAACCTATGAGTCAGTGGGTCTCCACGGTAACTGAATACTTTTCAATGGGATGTCACAAACACTTATGTTTACATGGTATTAGTCCTATATATTTTAGTATAAATGCCATTAAAGTACCAGGGAGGTTTCACTATTACTTTGCTTTTCAAGTGCAAGTATTTTTTTCATGCTGTAATAACAGGTAACCAAAAAGCCCGATTACTTGCTCACGAAAGCAGACACCGCGAATCAGAATGCCAGACACGCAGTCAAACTGCAGGTCCCTCTTCTGCTATTGTAACAATGACAGGTTTCCCCCCAAATGGTAGGGCAAAATTAATATTTTAACAAAACAGCTCAAGAAGAAAATTATTTCCATTATAATTCATTAGGGGGTAAAATGAAAATAAACTTAAAAGACTACCAGATTCAAATGAGGATTTTAGTTTTATGGCTCAATAAGTAAAAGCAGAGTGAGGAAAAACCATATGGTCAATAAAACATTCAGGAATTACTTTCCCATCTGTATCTGCATTCCTTTAGCTTTTTTTCTTCGCTTTTTCTCATCCTAAATTGTTGATGACATCATTATGGAACCGATTTCTGGCAATGGATGACATTAAATATGAATTTGCCAAGAAAAATTGACTTAAGTGCATTGCTGGCTAGTTTACAAACAATCCAGTTTGCACCCTTCCAACGTGGAAATTGTCTTCAGTTTATATTTGTTAAGGAAAAAACAGAACATAAACTAAAAACATAGTGTTCTACTACTGTTTCAAGTGTTTTTACTAAATTCTAGCACGTTAATTCAGATCATTAATCAATGTGATTAATGACCTTTGGGAAATTCATAAGCTATTTTATTTAGTTGTATTATTTGACATGACGAGAGATATATCTTTATAGTTTACATTTTGGCCCTCTTTTCATTCCTGAATACCACACTGATAGCAGAGGGAGGTTTCCTCTCAAAAACAGGTTTATATACTAATAAATTTCCAGGTCCTTTTAAAATTAAAAATTGTGTTAAAATGTGTAAGGGACTATCATTCCACATTACTTCATATTCTGTAGTGCCTTCACCCTTTACAACTGTGCGCATCTGGGGAGGGGCCCGATTGGTCTTCCATAGCTTTTGTTTTCCTCTTAAATGGCCAGTCGATCTGTGCTTCAGCATGCTGATAAAAACCTGCCATGTGCAGACACTCTCAAGAATAGAAATATATGTCTCTTGTTACCATTTATCCAAGGCTAATTCAAAATAAAACATAGCGTTATTTACTTCCCCAGAACTAATATAAATCCAGAAGTGTTCGACACTGAGAAATAAACTAAGTTTTTTACATTGTATGGAGAGCGTCGTAAATAGCATATTATTTATCCCAGAAAGTGAATGGTGATAGATAAAAAATGAGGGCATTCTAACACAGGGCAGAGCAAGATGAGATTTGAGCCAAACGCTCATTCAATAAGCCACGCTTGTTTCTTGTTGGGCAAGCCCAGCACAGGCGTGCTAATGGAAAAAGGATCACTTCGTAGGTTATTAAAAAAGACAAAATTTATTCCAAATTTGGCTCCCCTTTCCCCAAAGCATGAAGATTTTCTATTAGTTTTAGGAACAATAGCTCCTATTTCTTCTCTTTTAGCTAGAAGTCATTTTGGTATATAACCAACTATGTGACCTTTGGTTCAGGTCCACCCACTCACTGCATTCCCAACACAAATTCTTAAAATCCTATTTTATGCCTTCATGTCTATTTAAAACATTGGTGCTCCACAAAACACACAGTGTAAGAACGCAGTAGACTCTCACCATATTTTAACTTGCAAACTATCATGAAAAATTAATGACAGAATATTTTCAAAAATAATCCACAGCCATGTTTTGCAGTGATACTCTTTCCTTTGGTCTTAACCCATAGGCCAGGCTGAGTGGATACACTGTCCTCTGTTCCCCAAACCAGCCCTTACTCTCATCCTCTCTTTCCACCCTCACACGCCTCGTACCTTTCCAGTTCTGATTCTTCCCTTCAGCCCTACCACAACCCCATGAGTGCAGACCCTCCTTCTGTCTATTGCTTTGAAATGTTTTCACATGAAACACCGTGGCATTCTGAAAGAACTTTGGCTGTGTATTTAACCAGAGCGTTCATTGAATATGACTACATTTGATTAAGTTCTACCAAACTCCTTAATTGGGGGAAAGAATGCAAGAAAGAAATGTCAGCTCCTGCGCCTGCATTTCCTTATTTATTTGCTCCTATTATAAAACAAGACATACAGAATATTTTGAAAATATATTTGTATTTGAAAATACAGAAAAATAAAATAAAAAAAACACAACAGACTCAGTCACCCATAACCTCCCCACATCAACTGTAAACCATTGTTAGCATTTTAATATACTTCATTCTCTTGAATCCTGCCTTCTGCAGAGTCTTCTAAAAGTATTCTGTAATCTGACTATTTACACAAATTATAATCTTCTTGTTTATTTTCATAAAATACAATAAAAATGTTCCTATTCCTTTAACTTTCCTTAAAACATAAGAATTTGCTCTTAAGCTTCATGACTGTTACAACATGTGAAACTATTATAAAGTCTTTAAATACTACTAGTTGTTGGACATTCAGGGGGTTTCGACATAATCACTGCTGTACACGATGCTGTGGCTCTAGGGCACAGATACATGGCTGACTTCTTTGGATGGCTAAGAAGTGGATTCCAGTGGAAATATTACACTGAGGTGAATTGGTAAAATAAGTATATAAAACATAGGGCAAAAATAGTTTACAGTTGTGAGTACACAGAGTTTGTTCTTGTATTATTATTTATTATTATATGATTTTCCATATGAACAACTGTAACCTTATTTTTGCCCCATCCTGTATTTGTACATCATATATATTTTAGTGGTAAGCCTCAAGAATAATGTTTTTTGGTATTTTAAAAAAGTACCTAGATGTCTAATATACAAATGTAAGGATGGTATACACTTTTTAAAATAATGCAGTAATGAAACTGAAAAGATATAAAATACAGACCAGTTTCAAAAGGCTCACGGGTTGAAAAGTGGGAGGTAAAGCTTCAATGGGGAAATGGACAGGATAATGTATTTAGTGAAAAGTAATATATTCCATATTTACAAGCTAACAGGATTCCGTAAAGTGATCAATCACCACTCCAAACAAGGACACAGGGATCATTAAAGCCTGTTTCAGAAGACAGGAGTTCGATGCGCCACCGAGAGTCGGCGGATGTCGGTGTCCTGAATAATACTCAGCCCAGGAATACTGAACGCGTGGAGACGCCTGATGGTTTTGGAGTGAAGGAGAAGCCCAGCCAACAAGCCCGTGGGGACGGAGGGACGCTGCATGAGGCCATACGTAACATTTGGATACCGAGAAGGGATTTGTTGGAAGTCTATTAAATGATGAATATGCATTCACACTAAATGCTTAATGAGGAGATGTTGTAATTCACAGATGAATGAAAATAAGTATATTAAACAATGAACACTAAATTCAAGGACCTCATTTCATATGTAAACCTGTCTGAACCAAGACTATAATAATCACCAAAAACATGACTGTAACATCAATTCATATTTTAATGAATAAAATATTTCCAACCTACTTACCTTCCAGGTTCATTCTCTGACATTTTCCAGGTTTGTAATGAAAACACGTTTTATCTTTTAGTGAGGCTCACAGATCAGAAAACAGGTGCGAACCTCTTTTAGTTGGCAAGTAAATATTTTCCTTAGAATTCTCACATCTCACCTTTCATGTTTTTCTCATAATACATTAAAGCTGATGAAACCACTGTTAGTGCTAAAATCCTTTGCAAAATGGTAGAACACTGTTCCCTAACAAATTATGGCTTGTTTTGTTTTTCTTTCTTTTTTTGGTGCTTTTGTTGGTTAATTACAATCTGACAACAATCAGTAAAAAAACCACTGGACTTCATAGCCCCTGGCCAGCCCTGGAACATACAAAATATAAGGGTAAGAGGTAGGAATGACCTTAAATATTGGTTTTCTTAACACATCTGGTCAGAGAAATAAAAATAAAATATTTTTAAAAAACAGATTACATAAATGCCCAAGTAGAAATTTTTTATACTGTCCCTATAAAATGCATTGTTAATGTAAATAGGGAACTATGTTATTCCTCAATAACACAGTACAAATCTGTATATGTGCTATGACTTCCATCACCAGCGTATTAAATGATATCTTGATATACTTGGAAATCTAAACAATGCTGTCCATTATAAAATGCAGAGAATGTTACTACCAGGCCAACACTGAAGGGGGACTGTGAGTTCCCCCTGCTGGTTGTCTCCAGCCAACCAAGAACCACTTACTCGTGACTTGGACCTACTCTGGTGAGACGGAGTTGTGATACAGCATTGCAAGGTGGCCACACAGCAATTATAGCTTCTGGTTCTGAGCATATCTTCTTATATAAAGTTTTCATGCAATGACTCACTTGAGGCTTACACGTAATCAGTGAGGTAAATAGTTTTGTTATCCCATTTTACAGATGAGTAAGGAAAGGCCTTGATGTATCATGTTGCCCAAAGTCAAATCCAGGCATCCTGAAGGGAGAGCACCTGGCGTACACCCGTATAGGCTGACCCACCCTGACTCTCGGGCCACGGATGCCCAAATCCCATCTGTGCCTTTGCCACCTTTTCCTGTCTAGGGGAGGACATGTGTTCGGTGAATAACATGGCTTCCCTAAGAGTGCATGAGTGGATGAGGAGTGGGATGCAATTGTAGAGGCAGGATAGAAGGAAGGAAATAACAGTCACTCTAAAAAAGCATGCACTATTTAATCCCATTTACAGAAAGTTACACACACACACACACACACACACACACACATATATGTATGTATAAAAGGATGTGTGAAAGGATAGCACTGGAAGTGTGAATAGTGGTTAACTCATAGGTCTGTACTTGAACAGACCTTTTCTTTCTTCCTTACATCTTTGTGAAGGATTCAAATTCTTTTACAATGAGCATGCATGACTCAAAGAATTAGAAAAGAAGTAATGCTATTCTCACTGCCCAACCCCTAAAAAAGAGGAGTGTGTGTATATATATATTTGGCAATAGGAAAATATTTCTTTTGCTGTTTTTATTATATGCCTTTCCCCCAATGAGTGACTATAGAGTGCTTCAGCTTTCAGTGTTGGAAACAGAATTTCTATGTGCTATTTTATATCACCAATTTTATCTTTCCATGGCAGGAAGCTAATACAGGGTCTGGCAGAAGTAAGGCCTGCTTCAGTGTGGTTGGTAGGGTAATAATATGGCTATAATAATTGATAGTTTTAATTTGAACATTTCACCTAAATTTGTCATATGGTGTGCTTGACTGCAATATTGTTATGTTACAGAATTATATGCTTATGATTTTGTAATAAAACAAGGGGTATTATTTGTGCCAGACCCTGTATTTTGGTGGTTAAGAGCATACACTTTAGGAAACAGACTTGACTATGAATCTCCACTTACCAGGTATCTAACTTTAGGGAAGTTACTTATCCTTTCCAAGCCTCAGTTATTTTCTATATAAAATGGGAATAAACTCTGCCTCATAGGTTTGTTATGGGAAATAAATGAGATAATAAACCTGGCACACAGTAAGTACACAATAACTGAACATTTTACTATTATTTATTTCCATAGTACATTGGAAAGTACCCACTTGTATACTCTCCAATGGTGTGTATCCCAGCATATGACTAAAAGAAATATTTTTTCACTGCAATTATTGGGGTGACATGGTTAATAAGACTGCGTAGGTTTCAATCCTATTTGAACGTGCAATTCTAGGACACATCATCCGTACATTGCTTTGTGTGCTCACCATCCAAAGTCAAGTCTTCTCCTGTCACCACGTACTTGACCCCACTTTGCCATTTACTACCTTCTTTACAGATACGAAACTGAAAGCATAAATGAACAAGCAAGAAAAACAAACAAATAAAAACTCATAGACACAGTCAACAGTATGGTGGCTATCAGAGGGAAGGCATGAGAGGTGACAGTGAAATAAATATTTTTAACTTTTTTGTGGACTCCTCAGACCACTTGGGTCTTCTGAAGCCTGCAGATAGCTCTTCAGAAGAATTGCTTTAAAAACACTCCAAATAGCACACAAAGTATTACAATGGAATTATGTTGACTTAAAGTTATCAAGGTAGTTTTAACTGTGACAGATATGCTTCTTTACTTATTAACACATTAAATGATAAAGTGGCAGCAGATCTAATTCCTAATGACTATCAGGAAGTAGTGATGAGTGTAAATGGCATGTTGAGGTA
Source organism: Tonatia bakeri (assembly GCA_004024845.1). Classification (NCBI taxonomy): domain Eukaryota; kingdom Metazoa; phylum Chordata; class Mammalia; order Chiroptera; family Phyllostomidae; genus Tonatia; species Tonatia bakeri. The sequence goes on along the minus strand of PVIA01000306.1, from coordinate 187,994 downwards.
TCTGCACATAAAAATGTAACGTGAATGAATACATGCGTGACTTGTATTGGTGATTAGGCTATGATGTTGCTAATTCTACAGTTGCTTGCTGTCTACATTCACAATTACAGAAATTGATAAATTTCTAAAAATAAATACAAAAATGCCCCCTTCTCAGACTGCGGAATCAGCGAGATCTGTCTTCAAATCTCTCATCTTAAGAACCCCTGGGCTATAAGGTTACTTTTCAACAGAGGTCATTCATTCTGACTTTACCATTCAAAACAATGAGCAACAATTTTAAACTTGGCATCACCCTTCCCTCTTTTGCTTCTTGCACACTCAAAACCCAAACCAGCATCACACCTGACAGACTCTAGTCCCAAACATATATGGAATCTGACCACACTCACCCCCTTCATGGCCCCACCATGGTCTAAGCCACTTTCTTCTCCAACCTTGAGTAATTCAGCAGCCTCCTTACTGCACTCCTTGTTTCTACTCTCAAAACAAGTCCTGTGTTTCTCTCAAAATTCTTCTCCAGGACTTCCCATTTCATTTGGAAGAACTTTCAAAAACTCCATGCAGCCACAAGGGCACACAGGACCCTCCCAGACTCTCCAAGGGTCCTCGTTTCCTACTGTGTCGCACCCCAGCCCACTCCAATCACGCTGGTGTTCTTCAGAACCTCTCAGGGTGTTTGCCCGGCCCTCCTCTTAGCCTGGGATGCTGTGCTCAGCCTCTCTTCCAGGGAGGCCTGGTACGTGCGCAGGTGAAAATATCACCCTTACCCCTTTGCCTTCTCAACCCCCATTCCTGCTTTACGTTTCTCCAGGTACCTACAATTACATGACAAGCACTATTTTTTCATTAAAAAAAATTAGTCTAGTCCTGGCTGGTGGTTCTCAATTGGTTGGAGTATTGTCCCATAAAACTAAAGGTCATGGGTTTGATTCCCAGTCGGGGCACATACCTAGGTTGTGGGTTTGGTTCTCAGTTGGGGTGTGTATAAGTGGCAGTGGATTGATGTTTATCGATGTGTATCTCCCTCTCTCTTTCTCCCTTCCCCTCTCTCTGAAATCAGTAAATGTGTCCTCGGGTGAGGATAAACATCATGGTTTATTATACCCCACTGGAATGGAGCACCAGATGATATACCATTTTGTTGTTCCTTTTCTTCATGTTTTTTTTTCACTCCTGCTATAATCCTTAGTGTCTAGTATGTAGATCCTTAAGAGGAGGTAAGTAAATGTTACTTGAGTAAATGAGTATTTTAATATAAACACATAGGCTATTTTGTTATTAACTTTTACAAGTATCTTTTTGAGTAAGTGACAATTATCTGAGGGAAATAAAGCTTATACTGTAAGCCATTTCTTTGGACACCCTGGATCTGTAAAATGAACTTTAAACCTTCTTCCAGGATTTCGTATTCAAAAGCCCATTCTCAAAGAATAACTTGTCATTGCTGGTTTTATACACAGCTATAATTTGTTGTCACCTTTAATCAGCTTCACTGCAACTTTGACTCTCGTTTCCAACTACACGGCCAGAACTATCTGCTAGTCTGAGACACAGACGGCAGTGAGAGTGTCTTGTTAGAGTCCTCAAGCGAAAATGACAAGTGCATCTTGAAAAGAGAATACAGGTGCTACTGAAAGAAAGCAATTACTTTATGGACAAAGATGGCAGATGCCATTTGTGTGTTTTTTAATGAAATTCCAACATTCAGTAGTTTTTGTGTGTCGCATACATTTTCAAAATAAACACAGTGCAAAGTAAAGAAAAAGGTTTGGGCTTAAAAAAGTTAAATTTCGCTTCTGTCAAAATTTAGAGTTTTGAGTATGTATATATACATCTAACTATCCATCTATATTATCATCTCTATCTCTGAAACATTGTCAATCAATTAACCTACTGTAGTTACATTTGTTGTGAATGTTTGAAAACTTAACACGGGTTTTTGTCTCAACAGAATATGTTAGTCCAAAGGAATTGCATATCACCAAATGTCGTATCACTAAACGTTAGACACATTTTGTTGATCTACTTGCCAACTTCAGGGAAATTTCACAGTAGTGTGACAAGAACATTCTCATAAGAATCACATTCAGATGCATTTTAACTGTAAGTTAAAATGTGACATTGTATTTCTCTAGTACGGATGAATGTTACATATTGATTTTATTACTAGAGTTCTTAAAAATCTCATCAATTTGTAAACTTTGAAAGGTCTGTTTTTTTTTTATGTGAGTTCCCTGTCTTGCATAATACGAAATGACTTGAGCAATCTGGACACCACTGGAATGTCCCCATTTGTCATCGCTAATATGACAGCCACATATGGAGATCAAGTTGCTTGAATATTATTCCTATTTCAAGAGAATAAGCTTCAATCATAATCACCTTACTCTAGCAACATATTTCAGGTTGAGAATTTCACTTTTAGGTGGCAAAAGTGCTGAATTTTAGCATTCTGCCTTAAAACAAAGATTCATTCATAAAATATGCTGCCTGCAATAATCTTATCATTTAACTATAACTGTCACTGCTTAATTTCAGTATTTCTCCAGAAGGTGCGTTTCCTATAGAACTTTACCTGAGGTTTTGAATTTGGGGCACTATCTGAAAATAATCTGTAACCTGAGACGATAAATCTTCCTTCAAAAAGTATTAAGGGAAAGGAACGTGAGGGAAGAAGGTTCAAAGGGCCCACATCACAGCGCTGATGTGAATTATGCTGGCTAACCATCGTGGCAAGAGACCTCCTCCGCTTTTCTAATCAGTGTTCCTGCTGTCGTCAACTGCTTTAAAGGATTTTAGGGAATGAGGAACTCAAATAGCAGCCAAAGAGCACAAGCAATTATAAAATGTGCCACACAGAATAATGTTCAGGTCCAAAAGTCAATAATGTTTTATTCCACCCCAAAGTGAATAAACTATGTACATCACATATTCTATAAATATCCTCCCTTCTCAAATGGCAAGGCGTTGGCATAAAGCAGGATCTTGGTGTCAGAGAATGTCAGCTCTGCATTCTTGACTGTTGGCGTTTCCTCCATACATGCCCCTCTCCCTCCAAATTCACTCTAACTTCAAGGATTTCCAGACATCATAATGACTGGAAAAGGCTCCTCATTTTGTGTCCCGTGAATCCTTGTCGTCCTCTTTAAGTTATACCTTCAAGTGTTTCTGTGCTGAGTGGTGGACATATGCTCCACTAACAGGAGAGGGAGGAAAAATTATACCACTAATCTGTGCCCTTCGAAGCAGTCCAGTGGAGAGCAGTGCCCAGTTTTAATACAAGAAGGCATTTACCAAGCTCTATATTAGTCCGCATTGCTGCAATAACAAATAACCCTACGATCTCAGGAACTGAAGACACTAAAACATGTATTGCTCACTAATGAACTTCTTTCTTACTGATGTTTCCAGATGACTGCTGGGCATGAGCAATTACAGCTCTGCCCCCATCTCTTCTCACATCGGGACCCAGGGCAAACAATCTGCTCCTCTTTGTGACATGTCATTCTCGTAGCAGAGACAAATCACAAGAGAGACAGATGATGGAAACATGCACTGGTTCCTGAAGCTGCTGATGGGATGTCACATATATCCTGTCCTCTCACTTTTCTTGGCCAAAACAAGAACAAGGCCAAGGCCAAGTCAACAAGGTTGGGGATCACTGATGCTCCCAGGAAACACTGCCCTTCGCATAGTGACAGAGAGGAACGCGTGATAACATATTCTCACTCCTTCTTCATGAATGTTGCCACTATAAATACTGGTTTTCTTGCAAATCCCACAACTAGCTTGAAAAGCAGGGCCCAAAAGAGGAATTTCAATTAAGGATTTCAATTGAACAAACAATTGAAATTGTTTTGCTTTCCCTTATTTATTATTTCACCCTGGCAATGTTTTGACCATTGCTGGAATGAGTAAATTACCTCAAAAGCCTCTTTCAGCAATTTAATTAAAATCTCATATCATCAGTTTACTGCTATGATGTATAAACAACCTTCATCATTTTTCAAAGAAAACAAACCTTCACGACACTGTTCTAGCTTTCTACATGGACTCTCATCCCAGTCAAACTTCCTCAAAAGCTTGCCCATTCAACCCATCCTGGCCCTGTGTCAACATGCATGCCTTTTCTTTCTCTCTCGGGGATACTAGAACGATGGAATATGGAGAGGAAAGTTTAGCACCTTGCTGAAGGAAACCCATCCATTACTAAGTAGCTAGGGCCAGTCCCTGTGGAGGAAAGAGTAGAGGTGGGAGCTGCAGAAAGAGCAAGTAGCCCCTCCCTGTGCCTTGAACACTACAAAACAGAGTCTCTCTAAGCCCTGGAGCTGGTCCCCAGAAAAACGGTTAACAGACAGGTGTCACACACAGGATGCAGCAAATGATGGTGGCCCTATGACAAGATGTGTCCCATTCTTTCCCACTCATACCATAGCTGAAGCAATGTGCTTAGAGTGAGCATCCACGCATCATGCCAGGAAAATGCACACTGGGCAGATCTCCCAGTGTGAGTTCTGTGATGCAGCACAGATCCCTGCAGTCCTCAGTATTGCCTGAGGAGGCCTTTAGTGAGCAGAAGTCGCACATTCGATCCATCGCTAACACAGCAGCACCGACACCTCTCAGGTCTGTTTTTCTGGGCAAAAACCTCAACCCATGCATGCAATGATTACAATTCGTCTAAGTTCTCCTTATTTTTCATACTATATGTGATGAACTTCCGAGATTCATCCTCCACACTAAACAAAAATTTCTACCATGTCAACCCTGGCTCCTGGTTCTACTGGGACACAGGCAATGACCAGAAAGAAGCTCAGAATTTCGTGACGAAGTCCTCTCCTCTGTGGGAAGGTACTGGGTCCAATGTGTGCTTACTAAGGAAAGTCCCCAATTTCTGAGGCTATACAAATATATATGAATAAATTTCTCCTAAAATACGGATGTTTCTACAAATAGGTCAATCAAAATGGCTTCAGGTTTTACATGTAACCTGGAAGTAATAAGATGGGGCTCAAGGTAGAACTAGTAAAAAATTCCATTATGCTAAGTTTATATTCAGATTTGTGAGAAAAGTCAACATTCTCCCCCAAACATGTATGTAGACACGTGTTTACCTTTGAATGAGTACTACTAGTCATGGGGGGAGAATTCTTCCTGGCCAGCTGTGATGCCCAGAAGCTTTCCTCGGCCTCCTTGCTTCTTTATGCTCACCTAGTATAAACTCTGGGTTGGTCTGTGGTGGGTTTTTTTTTTTTTTTTTTTTAAGATTTGATTTATTTATTTTGAGAGAGAGGGGAAGGGAAGGAGAAAGAGAGGGAGAGAAACATCAAATGGTTACCACTCCCATGCCCCCTACTGGGGACCTGGCCCACAACCCAGGCATGTACCCTGACTGGGAATCAAACCGACGACCATTTGGTTCACAGCCCACGCTCAGTCCACTGAGCCACGCCAGCCAGGGCTGTGGCAGATTTTATAGTTTTGTTTATTCAAGATTGTTCCTACTTTTTCCTCTGCCTTCCTTTTTACTCTAGAAAGATTAAAAAAAAACTTCTTTCCTATAATGAATTGCCTAAAAGTGGCCATATGACACTGTTCCAGCCAATGAGGTGCAAGTACAAGTTTGCAACACATTTTAGAGAAAGCCTTTGTGTTCCTAATACAAATGTTGCTTCATCCTTCTCCTTTCCTACTATGTTTTCCACCTTCTCATACTTCCAGTAACTCAAATGGGATAACAGACGCCTCAGCAGTCACATTTTATCCATGAGATAAAATTAAAATTGCTGACACATCCACCAGACATCCTTGAGACACAAATCATCTGCTTGGAACTGGAAACATTCATACTTTTTGTTAAAAAAGAAAAATAAAATGCAAATTTGTTTAGGCCATGTGTAGAAGGATTTTCTATCATTTGTATATGGGCACAAAGTGTAATTGTTATGAGGCATAAGTGATTATGGAGCCATTGGTCCTTCTCAACATTTAAATAATTAGTTTGTCCATCAGATGAGAGACCGAGCCTTCAGGTGAGGACAGACAGGAGACTGTCAAGCTAAAGAAAGGGGACAGGTCATGTCTCTTCTGGAACAAGGGTGAGTGAGTGGCTGATGGTGTCTGAAACCCCAATTTAGTTACAAACGTATCAAAACCCATTCCATTTTCTAAGGTCCCTCAGGTCTAAAAATAGACCTGTTTACATGTTTAAGATCCCACTTAATTTAAAAATTAAATGAAACAGGCAAGCAGTCCTTATATCGCCTTCAAATGGGAATGAGAAAAAGTGTGGTGAATTATGTGTTTACTAGATCATTTATAAAATAAATACCAAGTAGTATGTTAAAGTTATCATGAACAAACAGCAATCTGCGTCTTCATTTCAAAACTGCACTTTCACATCCCGAGGAAGCAGGGGAAAACATATGTTTAGAAATGTGAAATTATGGGTTCTTTCAACTGCACAGTCCTAACTCTTGATTAAAGGCTTCCTGGGATGCAATTCTTCTCTAATACTATAGAAATCATCAGCAGCATGGGCTAAAAAGTTTCAAAACATGAATTTAAAATCCTCTAAGGAATGGAAATCATAACATGATTTGTTGCTCTTTCATTTCCTACTCTCTGACCTTTCTATTCCTGTTTTTCTTTATTATATATATATGTTTTTAGTATTGTCAAAAATAGAAAATAAACTTTGGATCATGGAAAAAGGAGCTATCTGGAAAAGTTACAAAACTTGGGTGTGGGAAAAATGGGAAGTCTACAGGGGGCAGATCTTGCACCTGAAATGGGTGTGTGTCATCGCCAAACTCAATTACCTTGAAGTGACATTCTTATTTACTTCTTGAAGTCAGTTCACTGAGTCATCAGTCCTCATAAGTCTGACCCATGAGATCACATGAAATGCAGAGTTCAACAATTACATAGAGAAGCGGCTCACCAAATTATAACTTGGCAAAGGAAAATAACTCGGCAGTCAACAGTTTTGGAAAACCAAATTCTTATGGAAAATTGTCAACACAAATTTCATTCACCCTTCAAATGTGTCCTGAATTGATATAATCTGAAGGGTTCATTATATTTCTGTTCTCTGACTTATAAACTTAGAACTAGATAATTTTAGTGTTAACACTATCAGTATGAATAGTCCTTTGATGTTTAAATGTGTAAATGATTTTGCATTAGCCTAGGCTAATCTGACTTGTTTAGGAAAGGATGTTTATTTCTGAGGAAGATAAAGTTACTGTGGTGATATTAAATAGACGCGGTTTACTTGTGGGTGTATCACTGTATATAGTGTACATATACGAGGTCTGTCCAGAAGATTCCAGCCATGTAATGTGAAAAATAGAGACATTCATTGAAGAAGATACAAGATACAAGAAACACGGTACGCAGAACAAGGACTCCTCAGTCCCCTACAAAGTAGGCACCTTGGAACCTCACACAGTTCTCCCAATCGCCATCAGCTGCCCCGTTGTATTTTCTTGGATCTCATCAATGGTCTGAAATCTCTTCCCTTTCAAAGGGGATTTTAGTTTAGGGAAAAGCCAGAAGTCACAGGGTGCCAAATCTGGGCTGTGGGGGTGCTCAGTGACCAAATGTCCTCATGTAAGTCAGACTGGGCTCCACCCTAATGGCCTCACTGTAACCTAATCACGTCTTTAAAGGCTTTATTTACAAACATAGTCATTCACGGGTACCTGAGTTTAGTACTCAAACATGTAAATTATAAGGGGCAGACCAGGAAGAAAAGTCAGAATGCAAGAAATTTATGCTAAAACCAACTATACGACTTTAGAAAAGAACAGTAAAATAAAGGTGCATTGTTTTCCAGGTACTGTTAAGATTTGTATTTCAGTTACTGATATTGATGATCCACTACCAGTCAAATAAAATAGTTTTTCTCATTTTATGGATCAAACGAAACACCAAATTTTAATACCAAATAAATGAATATTTTAAGTGTATCAATAAATAGTGTCTCCTGAAGAACTTTTACACTTTTTTTTTAGAAAAGAAAATTAGTTTTTAGATGTTGAAGTAAGTTCACTGGTTGGTGGGTTTGACTTTTCATTCATTCAGTGAACATATGTTAAACGCCTACTGTGTGCTTATCAACAGCCTCTATGAAGGGAATTGAAATACAGCTGAAATGTGACCCTTGACTCATTATGTAAACGAGGATACTCATGTCCAGAAAAGGCAGGCAAGGGTCTAAGTAACAACCAGCTCTGAGTTGCAGCCCACAGCTCCTTTCTCTTACTGCAGAACGCTGACTCCCTGAACCTGGGTTTCCAAGGGCACACCTGTCATTAATTATTGAACTGAGAAGACAGTCTGACTACCAAGTACCTTGAATAACTAAAGTTGTCTCCATGCATGATCGATTGGACTAATGTCCAGTTCAGTCTTTCAAAAGAACCCAGGAAACCGTGGACACACACTAATGGTAGAGAGAGCTAACTTGATTCTGTGCCGGTTGCAGCCAAACCTAGTATTGTCTCTTGTGTATCTACTACTCGATGCATTTCTCACCATTATCTTGAGTATTAGGTGTAATTGTCATTGACAAATTTATTGGTAAGATCACTGAGGCTCAGAGAGGTTAGAAAAAAGTACCTAGGGTCATAGGAGCAGATATCTAGGCTTCACGTTTCACATAAACAAATGCAGCAGGAGGCAGATACTGAAGAGATTAAATAGTAATCTCTCCTCCTACCAATCAAGAAAGCAAAAAGGGGGTGGAGGTGGGAAAAGTAGTATTTTATATTTTATTGACTGATGTATTTTCATGCACACACCAAGGGAGAATCCACTCTGTAGGTAGACGACTCAGCAGAGCAGTCTCATTTATTTTTATATTTAAATACTGGAATTTATTAACTTTAACCATTTACGGAGGTTTTTAGACATAGATATAAAACACATTTTATCTTAACCTAATGTCAGGACAATCTGCTACGTGACTATGACAATATGCAATGTTTCAAGTTAATTTTACCTTTTCTGTCTTCCTATTAACTGAATTGCATAAACTGTATGAGTTGACGGTGGGTCATAAAAATTTATTAAAAAAACAGATTTTACTGACACTTAGACTATTTCAGGGGCTTACTTAGACATAGCCTCTGTATCTTTTGAATAAAAAGATACACCAGTTTGTTGCCATTTTCTTTTAATGGTGTTATTCACAAACATTATAAGTTTGGTTATTCTAAAATGCATGCATATCTATTGTCTAATAGGCATAATAAAGAAATAAGAAAGAAATGGCAGTAAACAAAAGAAAGCAACAAGAATTTCCAGATGCTGTGGGAGATCTCAGAATGCCCGTATGTAGTCAGCAATGCCGTGGCAATATTCGACGTATTTACCAGACTCGCTATCTACATAAACATACCGTGTTAACCTTTTCCCGGAGCCTTTCAACTCTGCTAAGCAAAACTCAAAGACTGTCTAGCCGGATTTAAAAAGTCATTTGGAGTAAATGGATTCTTGGTGATAAATAATGATGACTTTTAAAGCAGGTTTTTTATCTGGCTAGAAGTGCAGTTTATATCTCCTTTTAAATCCAGTGAATTTTTCTCATATAACAAAGAAAAACTTCCCCAAATTGGGCCTGATTTATTTGGCCTTCTACCTCTGCTGCCTTCCTATAATTGGGCCAGCAGTCTCTATCCTGAGTCCTAATTATTTTTATGGGATTTATTGGGGTGGCACTGGTTGACAAAATTATACCGGGTTCAGGCGCACAATTCTACAGCACACTGTGTGTACACTGTGTTTGTGTGTTCACCAGCGCAAGTCAAGTCTCCGACCATCACCATTTACCCCCGATTCCTCCTCCACCACCCCCCACCGCCATTCCCCTGGCAATCACCACACTGTCGTCTGTGTCCGTAACAAATCAGGCCCAGTTTGGGAAGGTTTTTCTTTGTTACACAAGAAAAATTCACTGAACTTCAAATGAGATATCCCAAGTCCTCTTTTTTATTATTACCTTTGTTTTTTATGCATTTTAGTAAAAACTTCTTTGAATATTTTGAACAGTGGGGCTTTAGAAATTATGTCACAAAACTGACTCCATAAAGGATAGGGGGAAAAAAACTTCATTTAAAACCTCTGTCCTATCTAAATCATAGCATTAAAGTTATTTCTAAATAGCAAACAAAATTGTGATGGACTCACAGAAAGCAGGCAGGTGTTGGGGGAAGGGCCTGGGGGGGCTGGGTGGGAAGAGTGGAGGGAATAAACGAAAAAGGGAAAAACGGAGGAAAACTCATGGATAGGAACACAAGTGTGGAGCTTGCTGGGGGAGGAGAGGTGTGGAAGGGTGTAGGGGTGTAAATGGTGATGGGTGGAGACGTGGCTTGGGTGGTGACACACCATTCAGTGCTCAGATGATGTGTCATAGAACTGTGCGCCTGAGACCCGGATAACTGTGTTAACCAGTGTCACCCCAATAAATTCAATAAAGAGGAAAAATAAAAAATGAAACAAAACATAGACATGTGAAAAATTATTTCTTTAAAAATGTATAGCGATGTCCTCATTTGAATAGCTCTATTTAAAATTGGAATTTCCTTCTTTTGCTCACAGGAAATGCATGCAGGCAAAATTCAACATGGCTCAGAATCCAAATGAATTTGTTGACCAGAATGTTTTCCACTTAGCTATTTAATAACCCCACTGTAAATGCAGGTACAACTAACGGACCACACGTACAGGTGGTCCCAACTGCACAGCCCTGCATCAATGAACTGGAAGACTCAGCACCAATTCTGGGCCTTCCAGCACTGTAGAAATATTTGCAAAATATTACCATATCGAGTAAAGCCCCCCACTTCTGCAGAAAGTGCCCATTGGCAGACACGGTGATCCCTGCTCCTTTTATCATGGAGGAGGCAATGCCCACGTGGCTGAGACTGTGAGGGGGCCAAAGGCAGGCTCCCTCCACCCGGAACTTGCCCTGGAAATGCCCTGGCCATCTGAAAGGGAACCGAACCTGGAGCGCTGCAACACAGAAAACAGCTGGGGAGACGCGTGGGCGGACACCGGGGCTGAGAGAAGACACACACACACACACACATACACACGGTAGAAGGGATGGGGAAGCTAGGGAGTGCCGGAAGAAATATACATCCGGAGAGCGGTGGGCCGTGCTACTGCTGCTGAACGTTAGAGTGAGAATGCGCAGATGTGTCTAGCTGGGGTCCCCAGGGCCACCCTGGAGTGCCTCTGAGGCTCGCTGGTATATCCTCCCCTGTTCCCGGGATGCTGCTCTGGGCTCAGTTCCACTGCAGATGCTATTTCCTTTGTCTTAAATGCTCTTCCCCTAAATCCCCACACGATCTCCACCTCCTTTGGGTATTGACTCAAATAGCACCAGCCCACTCAGGCCTCCCCTGACCATCCTACCTAAACTCTCAGATCCCACCTTATACCTCTCATTTCCCTCTCCACTTCCATCTTCTCTTTGGCAACGGTCAGTACCTAACATTTTATAGAGTGTACTTCATTTTTTGGGGGGTCTGATTCCTAAACCAGAATGTAAACTCCTGGAAGGCAAGGACTCTTATCTTTTTCATTCCCTGCCACATTTCCATTGCTTACCACATTAAAACACTATCAGATTTTTTGACTTAATAAGGAGATTTAAAAGACACATGGACCATTTACAATTCATCCTTTATTATCAGGGCCTGAGAGAATGCGAGTGGGTTTCCAAAACCAGGCTTCTGTCTCTGCGTCACAGGGTCAGCTTCATGGGTGTTTGACCGTGCTGCTATGCAGGGTCCCACATGTGCATGGTCCCTAAGCTTTGTCCTTTTAGTAACTTTTTTTTTTTAAATGAAAGATAGAATTAAACATTGAAAATGGAAATTTTTCTAAACTAATCAATTGTTATATGAAAAATAAATTTACATAGCCCCTTTGTATTGCCCTTGCGAGATGAAATGCCTTCTTTTAGTTAAAGAAAAAAAGTTCATTTACTTATTTTAGACAGAGGGGAAGGGAGGGAAAAAAAGCAGGAAACATCAATGTGTGTTGTTTCTTGCACGCCCCCTACTGGAGACCTGACCTGGCTGGCAACCCAGGCATATTCCCTGACTGGGAATGGAACTGGTGACCCTTCAGTTCGCACGCAGGCACTCAATAAAGTGAGCCACATTAGCCAGGGTTGGGTTTAAAACCTGTTTCTTAGTATCATGTTTACATGAATCGTGCAAATTTATTAGGAAAGCACGCCACGTTCCTAAACTGTCTGCACGAGCTAGCCAAAGGAAGATAGAAAGGCAGCCCCACCCTATTACCAACTCAGGACTGGAGGTCCGCAGAGCTGGGCTGTGGTTCTGCCTCAGCCCAGCACTTGCCAGCATGTGACGTCACTTTCCTGACTTGTATAAGGCGGTGCCTGAGCTAAACAGTCTTTACATTACCATCGAGCTCCCCTATTCTTTCATTCTGTCCCCATGTTATATTGCATCTTTAAAAGTATAATAAATATTTATTTCCCACCTCTCTGCCAAACTCTTTTATGCCAGTTGTTATGACAGAGGATTAAGTAAGCAAACTCACTTTACATCTTTGCCATATAAATTCTTGTGCTGATGGATGGGCCCTTAAAAAGGTTTTATTTTCCACATTTATTTTTGTGCTTTCCAAATATGTACACCCACCTAAATCCAAGGAACCAATAAATTGATTAAATGTGCTCTCATTTCCGTGGATACATTCACATGATCAAACAACTTAATCCCAGCTTAGTCTGAGTTTTCTTAAACAAATCTCTAAATCTGTAGGGAAATTCAAATGCAGCTGTAGGGTGCAGGATCTGCCTGTGGCCCAAGAACTTTTTCATGGGCTGTAAAGCAGGTTATTTGAGGCAATTCAATGTAGATAACAACCCCGAAATCTCAGCCCTCCATGGGGCCACCAGATTTTAAACTTACAAACACCTCTACAATTGTCCAATTACTGACAGAATCTATGCGTTGAAAAATATTTAATAAAAAGTATGCCTTTTCTTCATAATTAGTCATTCTGGTATGAGGTAAAATACGGGCCCTTCCCTTCCCCTCCCCTCCCCCCCTCCCCTCCCCTCCCCTCCCCAAAGAAAACCAAAACCAAAAAATAATACTGCCACGCTAAACTGTGAGGTAAAAACTTCAGTGCTTATCAGGAAAATGGCGTAGGATACTCAAGACACGAGAATGTCATCAATAACAGAGAAAATGATAGGAGCCGAATAAAAGCAGCACAGTTAACACATGTGAAATGGCTACAGTTTCCATAAATATGGCACTTGACCTTAAAAAGGACACATGGACAAAACCAATGGGGAGGGTGGAAGCAAAGGAGGGAGGTGGGTTTGGAGGGGGTGGGGGGGAGAGGTGGGGAGAAAATGCAGACAACTGTAATTGAACAACAATAAAATGATGTAAATTAAAAAAATAAAAATTAAAAAGCACTGGAGTTTGTGGAAATGCTAATGAGAAGGGGTGTGGCTTTGAATTATTGCGAAGTGGTGGAAGGGGGGGGTCATCTGCAAATGGAGGAAAAGTTGAAACAGGATGTTTAAAAGGGACACAGCTCATAGCACAACCTCGAACTGAGGTGGCTGGCGGATGCTGGCGTCAGGGCTGGCTGCTTGGGTCTGGGACCAGTGCGCAGTCACAAGGGCCCCAGCTCAGAGAGGGGGCATGGCTTGTTTAATGACCCACTGTGGCCACCTTGAAATTCTCAATAATTTCAGAACTGGGAATCTCAAATTTGCATTCTTCTCTGGGCCTGGCAATTATGTAGTCTTCCCACATTGGAGGTACAGGTGTGCGCAGGTGCCTGCCCATGAATTGTGTGCATTTTTATAGGGTACCATTGCAGCCAGGTGCAGTTTTCTATGTTCAAGTCAGTGCTTCTAGTAAATGAAATTGTGTATGAGCAAACTCCACTTTCTCATTACCTTGAAACTTCTCCCTGATATATCAACCAGGTTGGAACAACAACAACAAAAAGTGACCATGGTTCTGAAACAAGCATTAAAGAGGAACTGACTGTATTTAAACTTTAGGATAATGTTATCATAGAGGAACTGACTGTATTTAAATTTTAGGCAAATGTTATTGATCTGAGGTCAAGGGCGGGAGGCAGGGGCCCTAGAATAAGAAAAGCAATTCATTCAATCCTTGTCTCACCAGGATCCTTATTCACTCACGAAGGGTAACTTTTTTTTTTAACTTTCCTGACCCCAGACGAATGGCTAGACCATGAGGAGGACAAGTGAGGGAGGACATTCCCCATCTGGAGAGGTGCCCAGGCAGGACATGAGGCAACCGGGCTACTTGGCTTGACACCGGGAAACAAGGAAGCAGGAGGAAGGCTTCCAGACTGAAAGAGGAGAAGGCCATAGGACAAGGAATCGGTAGCTGGAGACCTGAGAACACAACAGAGGTGGGACTCATGGCCCCCTCCAGCACAGGGCTTCCTAGTCCAGCAGGAATTTAGACAGCATGGGGGCCCCCACTTTCGAGACAGTAGCTGAGCTGGGAAAGCACTGTTGAATTATTTTTTCTAATCCTCAGGTGGGTGTTGCTGACATCACTTCCCTATTTTGAAATTTACCATCTTCTCTGGAAAACAGGGAAGAAATGAGGGACAGCAGATTAACTTGCATCTGGTTTGCCGTAGAAGATAGGACGCGTTTTTAATTACATTTGCCTCACTGTACACAGTTTCAGTGAAATAAGAAAAGTCTAGTTGATTACTGGTAGATGATATTTTACAGTCGTCCTAAAATTTTCACTCAGTGTACTTTATATTTTTACAGAAAGAAAGAAATTTCTGAGCAGAACGCTTAAGTTATTTAACCATAAACCACAAAAGGCAAATTGAGTTAGAGAAAACGTTCTGCCAGACTCACTCTCCCCGCAAGTTTCAGCCTCCTTCCAATGCCGCTGTTATTGGACTCCTTAAATTCTATCACATCATTTGAGTCCCAGGATTAAATTTTCACTCTGGAAACCCCCAGCTTTTAGTTATGCCTTAGGAATAGGTTTATCAACTCTTGTATATGGCCAAGTCTTAGTGCTTGGTTTGTTTAAAAGCACTCCTTTGTGAAGGTAACAGTTACTGATGTGTTGATTTACATCTTTTGCTAAGCCCTTCATGGGGAGGTTTGGCTGGTTTTCTACACATCTGGTTATCAGGTGCTATTAAGAGGCTCATTATCATAATTTATTATTTATGTGAGTGTGACTTTACACAGGCGGGTTTTTCTCTGAGTGCTACTACACACCTGCTATTGTTTTGTTTTCTTCTTTATGAAAGGTTATTTTTGTACTTTGAGAGGAAAATCAGGAGGGTGCTGGTTTTTATCCTCCTTTATTAATCTTGCATTTTCATTCACAATGAAATAGCTCTTAGGCCTTCTGGTGTGGAACCAAGTTCAAGATAACACAGATTGCAATCAAGACATACAAAGCCGTCCTTTTGAAATGAAAATGTCCTTCAGTAATACTAGAGTCTCCTGAAGCCCACGGTGTTTCCAATGTACTTTAAAATGAAGCAATCTGCTTCTTCCCGTGAGATGTGTTATTTTAAGAGCGCTCGTCATATTTGCTGTGTTGCAAGTTACTGAGTCTTTCATTAGCTCATCCACGGCCAGCTCTCGGATCATACAAGGCCGATGGGAGAAAAGTCACTATACCGGCAATTTCCCACATTCGTGTTCAGAGAAGTTATAAGTATGCCTGGAAGATGGTAGAGAGGAAAAGGGGGAAAAGATGTTAAATATATTGTACTCAGGCACTAACTCAAGAAATATATTAAATGTAAGAATGTAGTTCTTCTAATAAATATTGACAAAAAATCTCAGCCACTGGGACCTGGGGACCAAGCAGGGATGTAGGTCATTCAGAAAAATTATGCAGCATTTTGGTTTCTGATTAGAGAATGAAAGTGTGTGTGTGTGTGTGTGTGTGTGTGTGTGTGTATTTGTGTGCACGCGCGCGCGTGCGTGTGAGACAGAGTGACAGAGAGGGAGAGAAATTCATTCTATAACTCTTTAACATATAGCTTATAAATTTCTCCTTCCAGACCCCTTGAAAAAATTTCACTTACCTTCTCTATAGCTTCCTGTTTCTTACCGATTAAGTGGTGGTTATTCCAGGAGCTACTACGTGAGAGGTTACACATTAAGAACTTTAGCACAATGCCCAGCGCATGGTAAGTTCTCAACAAATATTAGTAATTGCCATCGCTTTAACTATTTGTGGGAGTCCTGTTATAGTGTGACATGTGCAACCAGGGGACACCAGCAGGACATGTGTACAAACATGTAACGCAGTTCTTGAGTCTGACAAGGTACACCAACCTAAAAGTGGACCAGTTATAAGAGTATTTATTTCATTACCTCTGGTCTTTTGAGAATGCTTACACTGTTTTTCCAAATTATATGGGGATCTTGTTAAACCAGAGTCTGAGTACACTCCGCCCAGAAAATTCTGATTTGGTAGGACTGGGGCGTGTGCAAGGGTTCCTATTTTGGAGGACACACACAAGTCATGCTAATTATCAACCAAGTTTGCGAAACAGGGCTATCACAGAATTAGTAAGAGTTACTCTGATCCTATGAGTTTATTGTTATAAATTCAAGAAATGTGCCAAGGAATGTGTCAAAGAGTAGGATTCAGAAGATATTCCACATACCCCTACTTTCCCAGCTTCCCTTCTATTAAGGTGCAGGCCGTGCCCTCAGTCCTGGCCATTGGCTGGGAATAAGATGCCGCAGACCACTTCAAGGCCACGACAGTGAAATAGTTTAGGGTCCCCCCACTGCTCTCTTCCCTTCTTGAGCAACGCCACCGTATTGAAGGGGGCCGCTGGCAGTATGGTTCTGGAGTAATTATGGAGAGCACAGCGAACCCCATCCTCTTCCCCCTGGACCTATCCTATTCATGGAGCGTAAGCAAGAAATAAATCTTTGTTAAAGTTAATCCCCATTGAACAGAGCCTGAAATAAAGGAATAGGCACAGGGAATCCAACGAGTCAATAAAAACTTACTGATCAAACATGGGGAAAATGTATCATAGAGGAGTCCATTCGAGTGAGATGAAAAACAATATTGACTCATTCAATGAGGTGAAGGATGTGCAATTGTCTGCAGAATATGAAGAAAAGGTCTATGAGAGTGGGAGAGGGGTACAAATGGGGAGACTGGTTAATTCTAAGGAAAACAGCTACTACCCCGCTCACTGCACTCAGACCGACCCTTTATGCATCAAAAGGACTTCTCCACTGGGTAGCCAACAGTTGTTTTGGAAAACCACAATAACATTAAGAATCTACTGGATTTTTAGAATTTGAATGGATGTCTACTTTCCAGAGAACAGCTTCAAATATTTGAGCTGCTAACATTAGACCAACAATGAACTTAATGGTAATTGAAAACATCTTTTCAATAAATAAAAACACATTTTGCACACTTTATTTGAAAACGTTTACTCATGACTTAGACGAGCACAGATGTGGTTTTGAGACATTCTATAGCTTAAGAAATGGAACTTGATGGGAAAGAAAAATACCAAAGAGGAAATGAACCGATATGATTTAAAGTGTGATATTATTACCATCGTAAAGTATGTCAGCCACGGCTGCCTAGAGTAGAACTTTACTTGATTGAAAGCCAAACAAGGCCACTGAATTATTTTCAGTTAATTATGAGTTAGCCATATACTTCAATGGGAACAATGTGTTAATCAGTCGACATTGACTCAATAGTGACAATTAAAAAAAGGTTGGTTTTTATCCTTCTGGGAAAAGGGTATCTTAGCAATAGAATATGAACATAATATATTTTGCTAGCGAAAAGTCTTACTAACTGATTTGAGAAATCTCAAAAAGTGTAGTCTGGCTATAAAAGTTTAAACCTTAATACAGGTTAAATAGCTTTCTAAATGGAATGGTGAATTGGCAGTTTAGAAAATCTTGAAATATGGGACTCATATCTTATGTAGAAGTAAACATCATATCAGTATCACAGATATAATGAAAATGTATAATTGAGCAATCTTATAACACAATTCCATATTTAAGCCTTATATAAAAGGAAAAAATATTGTTATCCTATGGAAACATATAATATAAAAATATACTTTAATAAAAAACACATGTATACACACACATATCCATGCCAAAATTGTTCTGTATTTATAACCAAAAGATACAAGCTTTACAAAACTGTAAGACAGAATTCTATGAAAACATGTAAGAAATGTAGACTTTTCCTTAGTTCTATAATTATCTACTATGTGAATTCAGTTTCAGAGCTGTGAAACCAAAGTTTCATTTGCTTTTAAACTCACT
Organism: Tonatia bakeri; assembly: GCA_004024845.1. Classification (NCBI taxonomy): domain Eukaryota; kingdom Metazoa; phylum Chordata; class Mammalia; order Chiroptera; family Phyllostomidae; genus Tonatia; species Tonatia bakeri. The sequence goes on along the minus strand of PVIA01000306.1, from coordinate 169,621 downwards.
CATACAGTTAATGTTTAAAGCAATAGAGGAAAACAGGAAGTGCGATGACTTAGCCTTTTATTTGGCGAATTTAAGCGGTTCCTCAGGAGATGGACTATCTCAGTTGAACTCATACACGCAGTGCAAGCTGTACATGTTACCCTATAACATGACATAAAACAGCCATCTTTCCAAAGGCTGCAACATGTATAATTAATGGCTTCTTACTACTCAAACACATAAATCCTTGTGTACCTTCATTTTAAAATATACACTGATATTTCCCAGTTTTGGGTGCTAATATTGAAACAATTTAATAAAACCCTAGGAGAGTTAATGAAGTTATCTGATGCTGAAACATTTGCCAAGTCTTTTTAAAATTGAAACAGACACAGAAAATAGTGCCAGGCGTGAATTCTCAGCCTCCTCCCAGCCAAAGGGTAATCAGAGGCAGCCGGGCTTAGGAGGGCTCCTTGGACATCTGTTTCACTAAGCTCCTTCTTTAAAGCCTTGATCTCTGCCTCCCTAATTACACATTTTATCAAAGTACTTTTGCTTTTCTTTCTTAAGCCCTATACAATGGAGGCAATTCTGATTGAGATGAGTATGTGAGGCTCATTGATTTCATTGACAAGTTCCTACCAGGACAATATCTGGCAGTATAATTCCTGATTTACATTAGTTTGTATAGTAAATGCATTAGTCTATGATTTTTTAGCCAAATGCCAATCATGTGTATTGATTTTACTGAGGCATATGTAGAATATGTATGCACGTATATATGCATATCTACTGCATGGGCCAAAGTAGGTTCACAGTTGTTCATACAAAAAACAATACAATGATTACTATATAATAATAAAAGAATAAACTCTGTTTTGCATACTCACAATGTAAACTTACTTTTCCCCACCCATGTGTATATATTTATATACACACACACACATATATATATGTATATGTGTGTGTATATATAATATTAGATTATATGCTCAATGAAATGGAAAAACTTTGGTAATTATGTAAGTCACCCAAAATAAATAGTTAATAAATATCAGCCATCTTACTGTTAGATGAAGAAAAGGTAAATGTTAAATTTTCCTTTAGTGTATGTGTGTATTCTTTTGCTTTTTTTTTTCCTCCTTAGGGTACCAGACTAAGATTAAAATTTTTGTGTAAAGTAGAAATCTCATTTCAACACTAAATGGGCATTAAGTAATTTGCTATGTTTAATTACAATATTATAAAAATATATGTAAAGAATAAGACACCTCATTTTATAAAGAACATCATTTATTAATTTGGAATACATAAATTTTCATGGAATTTGTAATAACCACAAAGATTTATAGTAAGTGGGTTTATGGGTCATTCTCTTCCTAGAATAATTTACCTGAAAAGAAAATGACCCATAAGAATATCCTCGAGTGTTCTTTCCCACCTCCCCTAAATGTATGCAACGTGGGTACAGAAATACATCCAGACCAGGGTTCCCACAAGATCTGAGCTTCATTTCCTTGTACATAAAGTGAGAGGATTAGACTGGGCAGGGGTTCCGATGACATTACAGAGCCTGAAAGTCAGCTCCCGAGTGTCCGAGGCGCCTCCTGAGGGCCTGAGAGCATTGCCGAGCCTGCTGGTGCTGCTCCTTATCTTCTCTAAATGAAGACTTCCCTCTCGTTCTTTTGCAGTCATATTTACCAAGCCGGTCCTTGAGCCAGGCAAGTGTCCAGCGCCCGAGGACACGCTGCTGACTGAGGCAGACCGAAGCGCCCTCGCGGGGTTGGTTTGGACAAGGTTCCCACAGCTCAGTGAAGAAAGCCCGTGGCCTCTACATCGCATCTAACTTCTGATTCTAAAATTTCTTTAGGTAAAAAGCGAGTTGTCGCGATGGATCAACGTGCTATTACCAACAGTCAAGTTTCATCACTAAGATTTCCAAAAGGACATTTCTGACCCCTCCCATTTCCCTCTCCTCTGCCCTTACCGTGTTCTTCTGATGCGGTGGTCACATGACTTTCACTGTAGCACGGATTTCAAACAGTTCTTATTCTCAATGCAGGATTATCATAATTTTTTTAAGTGAATGCAATTTGAAGGGAGTTAAAGCTTTCAATCCATCTTGGGGAGGAAAAACTAACTACAGAAGTTGACAATGATGTGTTATTTCCTTTTGGTTACATGATCACACACTAGAGAATAAGTGTAGGTATTTTAATAAAGTTAATAATTACTTACGATTCAAAAACTAGGGAGCAAGTTAATGGTGCTGCAAGTCCATGACTAGAGTACATGCCTCATAAACATGTTCTCAGACAGGTTGTGGGTATTGTGGTTTGTGCTCCTTTCATCTCTGGGTATTTATAAAAAGATGTATGAAGGGCACACTCGTTATTTCAAGAAATGACTGATACATTATTGAGTACGGCTCCTGCCTGCGCATTCCCTAGTTACATTCGAAGACTCTCTCTAACATTGCAAAGTAACAAGAAGCATGTTTTCTTCCTTCCGTAATCTGGTTCTTAGACTCTTACAACCTGAAAAAACATCCCATCAGAATCTTAACCACTGAACCTAAGTTGATTTTCCTACTAAATAGGTTTTCTTCCCAATGTAAAGTTTTAGGCAATTGTTTCTGTCTTAAATAAAACAGACTGTTATCTCTAATGTAATGACACCTACTGAAAGATATAAACAACTCCTACGAACTTTTATTAGCTGCTTAATGAAAACAACTAATGTTATAACTGCTCACCTCTGCTAAATTTTCATTAAAATATTCAATACATCGACTTCACCCTCAAATTCCGTACATTCTCCTGACTCAGAATTTATTTTTGAGATTATAAAATGCAAATTATTATCATTATTATTAATTTATTTAGAACAGGCCAATTAGCTGCATTTGGGCTTTGAAAAGGAAATGAGAATAGAACCGCTTTTCTGACAGGAATTTTAATACAAATTCTTACCTATTTCACAAAACAAAGTAACAGTTCAAAAGACAAAAGAGAAAAACTGCTTAGATAACAAAGAACAATTGCAATCCTTGACGCAGTTTTGCATACAGACGCACATGCATACATTCATACTGAGGTGACCCTTTGCAGACACCCAGGTAGGCCTGTCCAGAAATCAGGTTTTTGCCACTTCCCAATTTGGATTTCCTTTCATTTGGTCACTATTTACTGAGCACTTGCTAGGTAGCAGATACAACACAGCACCTATGTCACCTTGGTCATTACAGCAGTCAAATGGGATATTCTTATTCTCCTTTTCTTGTTTTATAAATCAGGAACTCGAGGACCTGGTTTGGTACATAAACAGGCTGAGGGAGCAAGTCTAGGGACACATGGAACCACGCTGTCTTTGCTCAAAGTATCTCTCTTCTGCTCATGGTCCCAGGTTGCACAGGATATCCTGCATGCGCGTGGACTGAGGTCCTTGTACATAAAACACTGTTCTGCACATTTCAGGGGAGCCACTGTCTGGTAAGCAGTGAAGCTTTCTTTTTCAGGGAAACAGCATCAGATGGCCGTCGGACGGCACGTGTCTGCACACAAGCTTTTGGTGGCTACTGCCCCCCCCCCCCCATGCACAACACAACAGTTATGGGGGGAAGCAGAGAGAGAACGGCACAGGAGATGTGGTGGCCGCATCAACCACCCATCATCCATTACCTTTTCCATCAAAGGCCTTCGAGAGAATGGGACTTTAAAAAAATCATGGCATTAATCTTCTCTACAAAAGGAACTGATACAGAAATCAACAGATGTTGTAATTCACAATTTCTTAACAGGATTAAGTGCTTTTCTGGCAGGATGAGATGCTAGCAGACAATTTTCAGTTCTGATAATTTTAAGGCTATTTGATAATTCACATGATAGCTTTTTGTAAACAAAATGACTCTCGGTAGTTTGGGAGAAAATCTTCGTGGGGTTAAATTCTAAGAAGCATATTGAGAAGATCCCAACATGGAAAGCTTTTATGAGCCTACATGGATTTCTCCAGAAACGAAGTTTTAAGAACATTTTAAAAGTAAATAACAAGTGTAAAATATTATTAAACATCTGAGTCTATGTTCTTTCCTCAGCCCGAGTCTGTGAACAGAAATACATGAAGAATCGGTGCCCTTACTCACGAGGCTGATGTCATGATGGATAATACATTATTAAACTGTGGATGGGAGAACAGTGAGGCAACTGCATGCATAGAAAACAGATCATCAAGCCAAGTATATTCAGAGGAAATTGGAAAGGGATGCTCAAGACAAAGAAAAGCAAAACAAAGATGACTAGATTTTTGACGCTCTTTGGGAAAATTTTCTGTCTTGGGTAGCTATTTTAATTTTGTATACAAAATGCACCAGGGTTCAAAAAACACATTTTTCTTTGTTTTTCATATTTTACTAAGAGGTATTCTACAGCACTCTTTTCTTTAGGGTAAATAATTAAGGGATAAACAAACAATTATGTTCTCTCTGAAAACTAAATTAGGGATTGACAGATGTATTTTATTCCTGATTAAGGATCTGGATGCAACCATAACACTAATGGTAAGTACAGCTGATTGAGGGCTCACCATGTGTCAGCGGTTGCTTTCCTTGTCACTCCACTTATTCCTCAGCACGACTGAATTATCAGTTTATGGTAACCAGCCCAAGAAACTAGTTACCATTAGCACATTCAACTTGAAGGTGAGGAAACAGAGGTACATGAATGTCAAGTCATTTGCCCAAGTAGGGGAGTTTACACCCAGACTTCTGAACCCATGACCTGAATGAAGTATTTGGCAATATTGATCATATGCATTTTACTTAAATCATTTTGGGAGATATATATATATATATATATATATATATATATATATGACATTATAAATGCGATTTATATATCACATCACATTCTGGACAAGCATACAGAAAGGCTGTAACCCTGGAATGCTACATTTTCTGAGTTATTACATTGTAGTTCAGTTTTAAAATACTTTCTGAAAAATAACACATTCATTCACTGGGTCTAAGACAATCCCATTTATGTTAACATGGCAGTAGTGAGTATTGAAGTTCTGACATTTTCCTGATTATTTGCTATCTAATCAAAAGACATTTGAGGACAGAGCAGAGTCTACCATGCCCTGAACGTGAATGTACCATGAGACTGACCACTTTATAGTGTCTGAGGGCTGTAGTCACAATAACTGCCAAATCAGACTGACAGGCGATCCCGTCCACTGCTCATCAATTGTTCCAAATTTCCTAGAACCCAGGCAATTTCTACATTGTACAGGCCACAGTGAAAAGAAACGTCATTTTTGTATTCTCCTGTAGATGAAGGGGCAAAGACTACATTTTAAGGGAGGACTGGTCCTCCGTGAAGTTAGACCCAGGCGCACAGGAATCCGAGTAGAAAGAGGTGTGGTTAACAAAACCACCAGAAAGAGGTGTGGTTAACATCTCTGCAGGAGCAGACTCAGAGGGACGGGTCCTGAGGTGGAACGAGAACCAGGTTTAGAGAGGGAACTCCTGAGGAGTAATGACATGGCCATCAATACAGAAAGAAAATGGTCTTTCTAGGAAAATGGGGACCAACAACTTGAATACCAAAGGTGACATCGGTGACCTGTGTGTGCCTGTGTGTGTGCATGCCTGTCATAGGCAGAGATGGAGAAAAAGAGACCTCTGATATATCAAAGCTTCATATAACACACCTTAAACTGAGTCATGGTAGGATGGAATATGTATTTTCAGTATTCAGACCACTTGCTCTCCATCTGCTAAACCCCTTTGCCTCCCTCCTATCTGGGGCCCAGACTCCCCAGCCTTCAGTTCTCGTAACTCACGGAAATCACTTGGCCCAGTGTCCTGTACACGGTAAGCGTCTCCTGTAGAGGACCTGGTATGAATGCTGCTGCTTTACTTACATCCTTACGCAGTATTCACAGTTCTCGAATATTCCAGACTGAGCCCAGGGAGGGGTGGGTAGTTAGAAAGGATTAAAGACTGAGCGGGGAGAGAATAGTGATTGCAGGCCTCAGTTTTGCTAGTCTTCTTCCTTTCCCACTCCCTCAGCCTACCAAAGGCAGCTTCTCTGGAAGGCACTGTGACCAAACACACACAAAATAGCACGTGAGGTGGAAAGAAGGTGTCTCTGTCCCACAACGTACAGGCCATGCCTGGAGGGCAAAGCAGTCACAGTAAGTTCCAGAATTACTACCAGGTGAGGGCCTGTATAGACCTGGACATTCAGGGAGGATTCCCTTATCCCTCTTGCCTTCAACTACCCCAAATACTTCCACCGGAAAAGGTGTCATCGAACTCACAACCAAGTTCGACACATGCGCACACATGGACAATCCTTCGTATCTAATAATTGAATAAATGATGAAAAAAGAAATTCCTTTTCTGAGCCTTGAAAATGAATGCACTTTCCATCAGGAAAAGAAAGCTGTTTTCTTTACTACATTCATAGCATTTTTGCAGTCCTAATTTATCCCTGGTTTAGAGCAGAGAGAATTGGATCCTCTGTCCTTCTATTTTAACCTTTAATTTCTGGCAAATTCTTATTACTGTGGAATTGTAACATAAGCTGTGCAGTCAAATGCCACATGAAGTGCTTCGTAATCCAGCTGTTTCTACAACTGCTGTAGCAAAGAAACTACAGCAACGCAATTCACTCTGTGCTTGAAACCACTGTCATTGGACATTGTGTTAAATTTTGAAGATGCTTTACAGCTACTCTAGCATTTGATACTTTTGAAAGTGCTAAGTATGATCTCACTCATACGTGAACCTACTGATGAAAATAAAGTGATGGACAAAATAAAATGGATCTGTGGACGAGACTGACAGATCTCGGAGGGGAGGGAGGTGGGGGCCGCTGGAAGAGTTTAACGGAAGAACATCCATGCAGAGCCCATGGACACAGACAGCGGTGTGGTGAAGGCGGGGCAGGGAGGCAGAGGTTGGGAGGCAGAGGCAGTGAAATGGGCTAGCCTCTGTAATAGTGTCAACATTAAAACATAATTTAAAAAGAAAATTAAAAAATGAGTATAAGTTCAATTTCATTAACTATCTTGTTTATCAATAACTAAATCTGCCCCATGTAACCTTATAAAGGATAAATATAAACATTCTTGTCAAAAATTAACTTATTCCTATAGTTTTACACAAGTATTTAACTATAATTAAAACACTCATATATGATATGATGACTTTATTATTCTTAAGAATAAACAGAAAATCAAGGTTACCTACAATCTAGAAACTCCCATGGAATGAGATAAATAAAAAAAACCTTTTAAAGCAAAAATGCTACTTTATTATACATATTTGATGGTCTACTTTATTGGTTAGAATGTAGTTTTTACTTCAATAAAAAAAACACAGCCTCATTCCAATTTGGATGATCATGGATTCAAGTGAAATACGCATAATACTTTAGAATTTTCAAAGCATTTTAAAATTTCCTCTAGAAGGCTAAAATGATTTGTGGGTTTGTACTGAGTGCTTTAAAGATCAACATATCTGTGGTTTCAATATGGAAAGTTTGAAAGAAAATATAGTTCTTTTCTTATTAACTGTTAGGTGATACATACTTAGTCAACTTCTTCAATGGAAGGTGCTATTATCATCGAAGGTATTAAGAAAAGGGATAGATTTCACCCAGGTTCACTGTGCTATCATGTAGATATAAATCAGGCGTCAAAGTTGTAACCACTTCACATACCACAGTCTCCAAAAAGAGGTCAATGGCATTGTCTGAATCTTACCACTGACTTAATCTCAAGAATTAAGCCAGGATTTTACCCTTTGGAAAAGTATTCCAAAGTTTATATCCAGCACTTGATTACATACGTTCAAGGCAACATACTAGGCACTTCAGCAGCCTCAAAGAAAGACAACTCTGGCTCAGCCTTCTCAGGTTAATGGGCTCGTGTGAAGTCCATTATGATCAATGATCATAATAAGATATATAATGCCAGAAGCAATTCAAGAAGAAGAACTCATCAAAGAAAAAAAAAGAATAGATACAAGATAGAGCAAAAATAGATTTGCAGTTGTTCAAATGGAAAATAATACAATAATTAATTAATAATACTACAAGAATAAACTGCATTCCACAAACTCACAACCATAAACCTACTTCGCCCCACCCCGTACACTGGGGATACCAGGTAGGGCTCTATGGAGAAGGCCGACCTTGACTTGCATTGAGGAAGAAAGTAGGATGTTGGCAAGTGCTCTAGGGAGGTAATACAGCTGCTGAAGTGTCTACAAAGCATGGGTGGGAAGCATGAGCACACGCCAGTGACGTGGTGGGAGATGTGGTTTAAGAGGACTGAGGTCACGCGGAGCAGAAGGATTAGGGCTGTGAAATGTGAACATTGTTCTACAGGGCAAGGCACTATGGGCTCAAAGGGAGAGCAACTGGCCACCTGGGGGACTTTTATACCAAAACAGGCACCGGAGCTCTCCACCATGGTCCTCTCTATTCTGGCGTGCCTCTCCCCAGGGATCTACCCACTGCCTGTAAACCACAGGCTCAGTAACTATGGGGGTGCTGCCCATTCTATAGGAGTCCTGGGAAGGGAAATCCTGTCTGCTCCGGTGAGAACCTGCAGGATGGTGTGGGGCAAAGCCCTTCACCAGTCATCTGCAGTTCCAAGACTCTATGAGCTTAGGACACAGTGCCAGAACACAACAGGCCCTCAGTAAATAGCTAAAAAACAAAGCGTTCCCCCAACTGAAAAGTATTGGTGTCTGAAGCCAGGGAAGGCAACAGAATGGAAAGGAAAGTATGCTCAGTACTCTTTATAACACCTGAATCAGTTTTAAACAATAGCTAAATTCATTCAATATAACTATTAGCCCTAAAATATTTTTCTAGTAACCGACAGCTGATGTGCCCTATTGAGATTTTTTCATATGGTTATTTTCAGTCCAAATGCAAGTTTTGAACAGCAACAAAAATGCACACACATTTTGTAAACACAATCATATAAAATTAGACATTTTGTTTAGCTCTCTTATCCAAGCAAGACTCCATGGCACAGATGTAGACAATGTCAAGAGTACTGGTAAGAGAGTAAGGTAAGACCTGGCTTAATGATTAATTCAGATTATATCACGGGTTTCTAGGTCATTCAGCCTCAGGAGATACAATAAACATATCTTTTAATTTTTATTTCTTTTCTCCCTTAAATTGTTAGAAAATGAAAACAAGTCCAGTAGAAACTATCACATTACCTGTTTCAAAAAATAAATTCTATTTTCACTCAAGGGTTATAAAAAATCAAAGCTGTGTCAAGACATTAAAACCAATCTCCAATGTGCTCAGGCTCTGCTGACATTTGATTATTTGTAAAATGAGTCATTTAGAGGACTGATGGTTGGCTTAGCAGGAATCTAAGTAAAGAGTTAATTTTTTTTTAACAGAAGCAGCAGGTAGATCAGAAAAGAAACTATTTAGGAATTGTGATCAATTAGATTACATGTAACAGACGTAATGATGTACATCTAGTCTGACTTCCAAACAAGTAAATGAATTATCACTTACACTGAATCAGTCTCCTGTGTCACACTGAATATTCCCAGTTACGTCATTTCATAACTTCAAAGGGTAGCCCGTCTCATCATTCAAGAGCTCTAATACTTCGTGCGTTTGCCCTAAGGTTAATTTAAATGTACTTCTTCTTCACTGCCACATACTTAACCTAGATGTGGGGTAACCATAAAACTTCTTGTCCAAACAGGAAGACGTTTATCATTTAACGACTAATTGCTAATTACACAGACATAGAGCGGGACTGTCCAGGGAAATCTGAGCATGTGATCGTCCACTTTCTCTGGATCTCCTGAGGACCAAACCTGAAAGCCAAGTTTCTCTGGGCTTCCCCAGGACTCACCTTGGAGAACTCGAAACCTTACAGCCACATGCCTTCTCCCCATCCATCCACGTAACAGTTTTCAGTGAAGGCCAACAGTGCCCAGCACATGGTGTGAAAGGAAGTGGACACCCATGGAGTCCATTGCCCAAGCAGGTCACATTCTATTGAGCTGACATGTCCATCAAAACAAGCTGCCATCACAAGACAACGTATTCCTATTATGACCTGTCGGATGCAGAGTGAAGTGAAACCTGACACCCTATGAGCTAATGGTAACAGCTAATCATAGCTAATATCATATGTCTCAGGCATTGCCCTGAGCTCTATCTATATCTGTATCCATACGTAACTAATTATAACATGTATGAATATGTGTAAATACGTATCTATAACTACATGTATATATGGAGAGGGCAGAAGAGGGAAAGAAGTTGCAACATCATATTTTTCTTCATGACTTTCAGCAAGGTGAACTTTCACGGCTCCATCTTCTCAGCTGTAGAAGAAAGGGATGATCACAGGGCTCAGAGGACTGCACGCACACCTTGGAAACGCTTCACGACAGCTTCCAGCCCACTGCAGTGAAGCAGGTATCACAGTTAAGTGAGGTGCAATCCTTTTGTTTGTGGAGGGTTTTGCCTTTAATGTGTAAAAAAAATGAAACCTTTGTAAAGTGCAGTAAATTGAAGTACCATACAATGAGGTATGACCACATTATACACGTAGGTTGTGTATATGTGTATCTACACGATCTCTCTCCCTCTCCTACACTCTTCCAGTCTGTAAACATTTACTGCCCGCCTGCTAAGGGCCAGAGTCGGTGCTCAAATCTGGAAGCATGGTAGAAAAAAATGTAGTCAAAACTCCTCTCTGTAATATACAGGTATTTCATATCTGCTTTTGAGACAATAACTATTTCTTTTATTTCTTTTCTTTTTAGTCCAATAATTCTCTAACTTACTGTTCTCTAAACCATTCAAATAAGGAACCACTCCTAATTCCTATCCGTGGGTATTTACTGTAGTACTGTAGTTTCCCTTATCTGTGGGACATTCCCTGAGCCCCGAGAAGATGCCTGAAACCATGGACAGTGATGAACCCCATACACAAGTAGGTCTGCAGTTGGGAGTACGTGACACATGAAGTTTATTCTTGTATTGCTATTTGCTATATATTGTGTTTTTTCCCCACATGAACGATTATAAAGCTATTTTGTATACTATATCTTTTTTCCTACATGATTTCCCTCTGGCATATCTGAATTGCCAGCACCACGAATCTTGTACCCTTGGGGCCACACCTAAGTAAACTAAAGGCCACTTGAACACAGTCATTGTGATTAGGCCACAGTTGATTTGACGGCAAACGCGGCTAAGTGACTAACAAGTCCAGGGAGTGTAAAGCTGAGACAGGCTGGACGAAGGGATGTCTCACGCCACGAGCCTGACATTTTGGAGCGGCATGAGGTTTCATCACGCAACTCAGAATGGCGCAGTTGAAAACATATGAACTGTTTATTTCTGAAAATTTTCCTTCACTACTTTCAGGCTGCAGGTAATTGAAACCATGGAAAAGGAAACCGTAGATAAGGAGGAAGGGCAGTGGGAGGGCAGGACTGGTGAGCCTCCTAGACCTGGATCCTCAGATTGCATGGGCGTGGCTTGGTGCGGCGGGGGGGGGGGGGGGGGGGGGGAAAACACCCCCCCGGGGGGGTGGGGGGGGGGGGGGGGGGGGGGGGGGGGGGGGGGGGGGGGGGGGGGGGGGGGGGGGACAAACAGCCACCCAGGGTGTTAGGCTGAGTCTGGAGAAAGGCCTGTGGAAATGGGTGTAGAAAAGTCATCCTGGGACTCTGCTAGCAAATGACTAGCAGATCTAGTGAACAAAAAAGTCTAGTGAAGGTCATATGAGATGAATACGATGTGATTTATTCATGTTTGACCCACAGACAACCCAGGATATCATCCCTTTTTTTAAAGTTTTTGTTATCCCATTTACGTTTCCTATGAGCAACTGACACTAAACTGACCCGTCTACACTTGACAGTGTACCCCACACCCCTCTGTTTGAATATCACAACATTTTGCTTGTCTTTCCTCTCCTGCCATTTCTGCTTTCCTTTTCATTTCTGACAAAGATTATGAGTAATGGCTTTGTTGTCATGGTGTTTTAAGTATGTTTTCATCTGAGCTCATAGATAAAAATATCAAAACAGTCCATTGCTCGCTTCTTCTCACCTCATCTACCTTTAAGGAGGCATTTATTTTTCAAAAAAAATGTCGATTTTTGTATTTAGGTACAGAATAGCTAATTTCCCTCAAATAGTAATTTTCCATCTGTTGGCACTTGAGATATAAGTTGCACGTACACGTAAGTGTAAGCTGCAGAGTGAAAAACAGTCCTGGAATTCTTCGCCCTAGTTCACAGCCAGTTGTATCTGACGGAGGGGCAGAGTCCTGGTGGCTGAGGACGGCAGGCTCCACACCCCACGGTGGGACTTCAGAAAAATCGCTTTACTTCCCCACGCCTCTGTGTTCTTCGTAAAACCAGAACATAAGACGTGTCTAATCAAATGTTATGAAGATTATATGAGTTAACATATGGAAAGCTCTTAGAACAGTACCTGACATATAATAAGCACCAAATGTGTGAAAGCATCAAATATTTAAAGTGATTCATTGTAATTCTAAAATGTATGCCTGCATATCTGAAAGTTTCCCAAGTCAGTGATGAAATGTGGTTCAGAAGGAAGAGTTCTGAGGCAGGATTTTATGATGCCAGTGGAAGAAAACTGTCAACAAAGGGTTAGTTGCCTGTGTGGTTTTAGCTACTTTCATGGACATTTCCAATATTAAGTATAAGAACTATCAGAAATGGGAAATACAGATTTCCTTGCATTTCTTGACATACACAATGTACTTAACAATATTCTTTTTGTCTTTTTTTTGGTTAATAAGAGGGAAATTATGGCATTTAAATAGTGCTTTAAAATAAAACAATAAAAGAAATACGCCACATGGATATTTAAATATGGCACTATATTATATAATTTGCATGATTTTAATATTACAAAAAATTATATAGTCTGATGTTTTCTTCACAAATTATTTTTCTTCTCATCTCCCCTCAAGATTACATGTGAGGAATCATTTAGGTTTTCCAGTTTTCCTTATAGAGCTTGTCAGTGTAGCTGCAGGAGAATAATCTAGAACATGACAGCACTCTTGGAAATGGGACTTTCTTGGGTCTTTGCGCATTCAAGATTAATGCCAAATTAATTATCTTCCCACTGAAAATGGCAATGAGGGATAATCAGATTGTAATTCAGTCATTTTTAATACTTCAGAATAGTTCAGTGCAGGATCTCTGAAAATCATGTTTGCTAAATTCATATCAAAAACAGTATTTGTATGGGTTGAGAAAAATTAAAACTGTTCTCCAGAGCTACTGTGGAGCCTTTTTTTCCTAATAGTAAGAATCTAGTTTTGCCTGAGAGCAGGAAGACATTAGTTTTGAATATTTTATTCATCTCAAATAGCCTAGGAGTATAATCATGATTTGAATGGATTTCTATAGACAGAACAAGGTCTGACAATGTACCTTTTCCTTTCCAATTATAGTTCTTTAAATGAGGATACATTTTATTCTACAGAATATCTATTATGGGTGACTCATGCAGAAGCTATTAACAGCTGCGAACCTTATACCTCAGGATATAAAGCAAAACAGGCCAAAAGGTCCTTATTAATAAGTTGCTCCAAAGAAAAAATTAGGAAACTATGATGCTAGGTGGAGTACGGGAGCCAAGGAAACTCCAAAGAGCTGAACTCTGGATGAAATTTTTAAAGTTCACTCTAGTAAGATTCTTCCATTACCAAGCTTTTACACACAGCAGCACTTCCTTTTCTGAAAGGACAAGAAGCCAGGTGTGTGTGTGTGTGCGTGTGTGTGTTTGTGTGTGTGCATGTGTGTGTGTCTACACATCCACATCCCTCAGCTATTGCACCTGCTGGGACATTCTGACATTGGCACACCCAGCTACACACGGTGGGCACTCAGCGAGTAACAGATGAATAAACACATCTCCAAATTTACTTGCAGCCTAATGAGAAGCACACTTAACTTTAGACAGGAAGTGGTAAAGTAAGATGATTCTGTGTCGGGCATTCTATAAGGATTGTGATGAAGAAGCAAGAAGATGAGATGAGAACTGAACCTTTTCCCAAAGTCAATCATATAGTGGAGTATTTCTTACCCAATAGACTGACTACTCACCAACCCCAATACATGAGTGTAAAGTAAGTATTCAACGCACGTCATGCCCAAGCTATACTTTCTGAAAGCTCCTTGTTTTATTCTAGTATTTATTTCTAGTGATGACTGTCTCGGTTTGACACCAAGCTTCACTTCACTGTGCTGTTAGCACACAGATGGAGACGTAATATTTTTTATCTATTTTATTTCAACCACAGTTCACATTCAGTAGCATCCTGCCCAGTTTTCAGATGGATAGCAGAGTGACCAGAAAACCACACCCTCTCCAGAGTGGTCCCCCTGCTGCTGCCAGCTCCCACCTGGCCCCATATCCAGTTATCTCAGCATTATTGCCTGTATTCTGAACGTGCCTGGTCTCATCTGATCTCAGGAGCTAAGCAAGGCTGGGGGAAGTAATGTGTTTTTAAATATGTAGAAACAGAAGAAGAAGGATTAAATAAACCTGCTGGCAGCATATTTTTACCTCACTCACTCATGGACCTTGCTCCCGAGATCAAGGCTCATTTTCCAACCAGATTCTACTAATCTTCGGTACCCTCTTTCCTGAGCCCTTTTAAGTAGGCCATGCCCCCTGAAAGAGTTTAATACTGAGTCCTCTTTAAAACCATGGCCGTGCTGCTTCCCAAGATGTCAGCCAAGATGCACCCAAGACCATTCCCATGTCTCTCCACGAACACTTCAACAAATGCTTTGACCTGAGCTGAATTAACTTTCCTCTGAAAGCTCAAAATGTAAAATGTCAGCAATGTGCCACTTAGCATTAATTGCTTAGCATCTTGCAATGTTCCTCTGCTCGAGTGGGCCCCTGGGTCCTAGAAACTCCTTCGATCTTCGGTGCTAGTAATACCTGAGTTCTGTTTCTTCCCTCTGCCTACTGCAGCACCAGGTAAACAACTGTATTCTTTTAATTTAACACTGATTTATTTTTTCTGAGTTACTATGTTTAATCACAGCTGAAGTAAAAGATGGCTGCACCATTCTTTTAAGAATGAGAATGAAGAAATTTACAAAAAAATGAAAAAAGGTTTATGGTGATTCTTTCCAATAACCTGTCCCAGGAAGTTTAATCTTGTAAAGGTACTTTTAAGGCAATATCTTGCTAAAAGAAGCCTTAAAAAAAAACTTTCAATGCATTCAGATGAAAATGAAATGAGCTGACTCCATAGATGAATTGAATTGGTCTGTGGTCATTTGTAAAATGCTGTCTTTCCCTTAAGTCCATCTTCCATTTCCTCTTCATCTGGTAACACTCTTATGGTTATTATTTTTAAAAAGTATTAAAGTGATAAAAAATGGGTGGTAAATACGTGAGTATTTTAAATTAACCCACCACTTATGTTGGCACTTTTATTTTTATTAACCAAAGATGGACACCACCACCAAGAGAAAGACCTTAGGAAGACAAGAGTGTCTTCACCTGCCCTACTCACAGCTGGAGGGCTTTGCTGCTCCCTCCCTGCTGTCCCAACCCCAGCCATTTTTAAAGCCACACTCTACAAGCTGCCATTGTAACCTTCAACAATTTCAGACAGGGCTACGTAATGGCTGCTTCTTCAACTCATTGCTTTCCCCCATTTTTTAGATGAATCATGAATGCAGGATCATCAAGAATAAGCAGAGTGTAGTGACTTCAATTTCAACGGGCCCTCAAAATGCTCTCAATTTCATGCTTCCCTGATCAGCTTTATTGATAAGAAAATGGATTTCTATGAGCAAATACTTGGACTTGATACGCTAAAAAATGTCAGCATTTTCATTTGGGGGCACTTGATAGAAATGCTGATGTCTCTATTTGTACCAATATTTGGGGAGCAATCTAAGTGATATCTCAGGATGTAGCTTAAAATATGTATTTATGTAAAATAACTCAGGGGCTAATTTTTCCAAAATGCATTCATATTCAGAAAAGATCACTAAAAGTTATCAGAGAGGTTTACTGCATAATTACAAGAGAATAATCATAAATATATTCACAAGGAAATCATATTTGCTACCTTTCGTGTTGCAATGATAATTATCAAAGATTTCCAAAGCTCTCAATTTTTTTAAAAAATATATAAGTAGAAGTAGGAAAAGTAGGACTATTGTAAATCCTGGTGCTCAGATCCAAGGGGATACCAAATTATGATGATTTCTGAGTTTCCAATATTTAATCTTTATTACTGAGGAAAAAATTGGAAACTATGCTAGAAGCAAAATGATAGCAAGCTATTGACATCTACAGATTTCGAACCATTAAAATCCCAGATTAATTTTATCCTGTCTTAATTAGCACTTATTTGCATTGGGTAAGATATGATTTGCTGTTTATAAGTGCAATGGAGGCAAAGTGAAAAATTTTTTTAAAATGCAGCACGTAGAAGCCTCAGGTTATTAGCTTTGAGTCTCACTTTCCTGAATCTCAAGTGTAGGTTTAAAAACGCCATATCCAATCATGTGACAGTATTGATTTTGTGGATCAACAGTGTTGATATCAAATATCAGCAATTTCATATGGTTCAATCTATATCTCACCTAGTGATCAAATGAGACAGTGTATTAGAAAGTGCTTATTAATTGTAAGGGCTAAGGGAAACAGAAGAGGCTGAAGCCATGCACTTGAACTCTGAGCTCACCAGAGAGAATTATGGAACTTAAGGAGGGGTGAGGTGACAAAGCCAAGCACAGAAGTTTAAGGTGGAGATGATTGGAGGCTAGGATACATACTGAATATTTACAACACAAGGATCAGGATATATCTTTAAAAAATCCTGGACTCCATGGGTAAACATAATTATTTTTTAGTCATAAGTGCGTGTCATCTCAAAGGAAGGCAACAGCAGCCCAGTTTGCAGGCAGAGGGCATCCTCAGCTCCTGGCGTTTTCTCAGCGATCTCACCTAACACCAGGGGAGTGGGACGGCAGATGTGTGACCCCTCACCCAGCGTGGTGCTAACTCCTGCAGCCTTGCACAATCCACCTGCAAAGGCACACCTCCGGGGCTCTCTCCGAGGCATTCCCTCCTGGCTCTGCTTTGGCCTCCCTTTGGGGATACTGGCCACAATTTACTTTGTGTGCTGGCTGCACTGTGGCTGCAGTGCCCTGACGTTACTCTGGGGTGTTTGTGAGGGAGTTTCTGAGTGCTATTAGCATTTGAACGGTACAATGAAGAAAGCAGATCATTTTCCTTACTGTGCTCCGGCCCCATCCAATTACTGGAAGGCCTAACTAGAACAAAAAGGCTGATCTTCCTGCAGGTAAGAGGGGAAGCCTCCAGCCTAACCACGGAGCTGAAACTGTATTTCCCTGCCACAGGACCGGAACTGAAAAGCTGGTTTTTCTTGGGTCTCAAGCCCACCAGCTTTCAGACATGAACTGACACCATCGCTCCGTTAGTTCTCAGGCCTTCAGACTCAGGCTGGAGCTGTACTGTTGGCTTTCCTGGGTCTCCCGCTTAGTGAGCGCAGACCTTGGACCTCCTTGGACCTCGTCAGTGTGCATTGTCACAGGAGCCTATTTCCTATAATAACTCTCTGTCTTTTTATCTAGATCAGGGGTGTCAAACTCGTTTTGTCCAGGGGCCACATCAACTCTGCGGTTGCCTCCTAAGGGCCAAATGTAATTTCAACTCCTTAACAGTTAAGGACTAGTTACATTTATACATCCTATTGGATGCATCCTATTGATTCTGTTTCTCTGGAGAACCCTGAACAACGCTTGTCCCCAGGGCCTAAGAATGAACATTATGTTGGCAAAGGCTGTCTGTCTGCCCTTAAAGAGCCAGGGGAGGTCTTCGTCTTGCAAGACACCCTTGCATACCGAAACACTAGCTCTTACTAGGAAATCACTTGATATGCTCTCTAACTCATCTTTCACCCTGCCTGACCAATGGGCTCCATGGCCCTTGCTCTAATCTCCCTGGTCCTTATTCCTTCTTGGCTCCACATCCATACCTACCTCCAGCCCCCCTGGGTGTCTGCAGCTCCCAAACACTCTCCTGAGATGCTGGTCTTTGCTACTCACTACATTGTCCCCACCATTGCTATTCTTAATGAGGAAGGTGCCTCTGGAACTCAGGCCTCTGATCCCACTCCCAGGCTTTGCCTGCTCTGAGGATTCCAAAGAGAACTAGGGAACATTTAGCTCTTGCTAGAGAGTTGAACCACGCAGTATCTACATAATGTTGGTAGTTATGATCAGCCCCGGTTACAGCATGGTTAAAATAAGATGGTGGGTGGCGTACATAGATTCTCTATGTACCCAAAAGATTTTCACGAGTGCATCAGTATCCTAAATTATACAACTGTGGAGAATTATAACCACAAATTGGTGAAAGGGTCGCAAAGCTTAAAGAAAGCTACATTGAGCTAAAAGATAAAGGCGGCTTCGTAACTTTTGTGATTTCCTATTAGTCATGCCTACTCTTGGGGCTTATCTATGAATAATCTCCATAATTATGTAAGAACATCACTCTAAAATAATCAGCATTGGTAAGAATGATCCCTTTAAAAAAGGATATACTTTATTTTTATCCAAGAAAACAGTATTAAAAAAACAGTTAATTCACATAGTCTTTCATTTGCAATACTGTATTTAATAGAGGATGGAATGTTACTTTTCAGGCATAATAAGTAGAACAATATTACTGGAATATATTCAAAAACACAATGATACATTTCTAGGAAGCTATTATTCATTATCACACTCCTTTATAATATAAACGTCTGTAGTAACACTCCCCTTTCATGCAAAAGAAAACCACACTATAGACAACTGAGAAAACTCCTGAGGTAAACATGTTCAGTCCTGCTTTCATTAGATAAGATGAACATGAAATGACTCTTTAGCTAACAGTTCTTTGCTAACAGCTTGGGCGTTATACAAGGCACACACAACTATTAATGGAAAACTTGGAGCACTACACCTCCTACTTACCAAACTCCCATTTCTTTATTATAAATTACTAACACTGGTATAATTGCAACTCTAAATAAATTCCCTGGTGATTACAGATTATAGTCACAAATCCAAAATGCTATAACGCAATGAATGTGGCTTTCTCTCAGAAAATTAATTATTCCAATTCTAGGCAGCTCAATAGTCAAAATTCAGCCCCCAGCTGGCTAATGTGTACAGCCTAAGCATTTACCAGCAGGCTTCTGCATTAGTAACAGCACGATTCCATTTTACAGAAGAATACTGCAAATGCTATGTATAAATGATTCCCTCTCGAAGAGTCCTTAAGGCGTAAGTGTTTATCCCCTTCTAGGTTCAGGCTAACTTGCTCCCCATGATGCCGTCAGGATTAATTCTGAGGAAAGCAGACCAAAGGTGTCATGCATTTCTGTACAGGGTGATGGGAAACAGGAGTCCTAAAGTTCAGAATTTTTGCATTTTACAATACAAGAAATGTATTGGTCAAAGGGTCAAATGGCATCAGTCCTTATTTGTAAAACTGAGATTCAGAGAGGGCAAGTTAATTTTCTAAAACTCTAACCATCAGAAACAGGTCCTGGATTATAAATCAGTACCCCTGAAATCAGCCTCATTTTGTAAGATGAGAGTAACTAATGCCCAGGAATGGACTGCTTTCTGCAAATTTACCAAACTATATCATGATTTCCTGTTAAGTTGGATTAAAATTATTTGATGGATAAAATTTATGATTTCTAAAATATACATCAATAAAGCTTTTCAAATATTAATGGGAAGGATAGGTAGTTGAACACAGAAATAAATGGATAACAGATTTGTAATGGAAAAACTATAGAAAATATTAAGGAAAGAACTTCAGAAGTTGGTTTAGAGGTATTCATTGTAAAATATTTTTAATTTTTCTGTATGTTTGAAATTTTTCTTGACAAAATCTTGGAGAGGAAAAAAGATAATTGGCATCATGTCTGCAACATATTCTAAAAATTCAGAAAAAATGTGAAGCTGGGTGAAGGGCATAAAGGAACTCTTTATACTATTTTTGTAACTTTTCTGTGAATTTGATCAGTCACAGCACCTTCTCCATACACTGCACAAATCTTTTTTTGTGTTGCAGTTGCATTTTTACCTTTCTTGAAATAATAAAGTGCTACATGCTGAAGTTTTGCATATTTTCTTCCATCTTCAATATTTCAATGGCTACACAAACATTCACCAAGTTTGATAAGTTTTTTTTTTAAATTCATGCTGATATGACAGCTACCACAATGCAATCTAACAAAATTGTTTCAAACGAAGTTAAAGACAACTAAGGACTACAAGAGCCATGTGATGGAAAAAAAAACAAACTTTTTGGCCAATCAAATACTTCAATTCAATAAAAACCTTACAGCTAGACAAAAGCTGAGAACTTATCTAGACAATCTTCTCACTATACAGGGAATAATAATAGTGGACAACATGTTCAAGGTGCCCGTGTGCCAGGCACTGCTCTATGCACTTGGCATGCATTAACTCTCACGGTCCAGCCAATAACCTTGTAATATAAGAATTACGCTCTCTTCACCTGACAGAGGACAAAATTGAGACACAGAGGGAATACGTTACATGCCAAGATTACACATCTACTAAGTCGAAGGTAAGACTGAGGCAAAAACAGGTTAAAAGACATAATAGAAATCCCAGCCACCCCCCCAAAAAAATTGGTCCATAGTCCATGAATATGATTCTGTCTGGCATATTCCATGTCATTTACTGATCACATTATGAAAACCAAATTAATTCACTTCATAGATGTAAATGCATAAAAATTCACCATGAAATGTACATACTAATAAATGCCCATTTCCCCAAACCCTCAATATTTAGTACTGGAAATTTTTGTCTGAATGAAGGCAAGCTATGACATGGCAGCAGAGGACATGTCCATGTAATATATAAATCATATAAACTTCATCTTTTCTTGTGGTAAGGTCCTACAAATTTCTAAATGTTTTTTTCCTACAGCTTAGCAATTACTATAATTAGATGAAAGAGAGGAAGAAATAAAAAAAAAAACTGAAGACAGAAATATGCATTCTGTATTGTGACTGCTTTGCCTAAGAAACCGGTAGGGTGGTCAGACAAAGGCCCCTCTTTCCCCAGAAGGAATGGCGTGCACTTCCTCGTTTCTGCCTTTGGAAATGAACCGCTCACTCCTGAGATGATTGTGCCTTGGTTGACATTGCCCCTCTGAATCCCAGTGCATATCCTAAATTGCTTTCCCTCCCCTAGTTTAGTGACATAAAAATTAATCTGGAAGTGCTTCTTCAAGGTCTTATAAAGTAATGGGTGCATCTGTGTGTGTTTTTTTTTAAAATCAAGGGTTTCACGAAACACTTTAGAGGAAATTATTGAAGGAAACCATAAATATTAAGGTACAGAAAATGCTAGAAATAGTGAGGCTAAAGCCAAAATTTACTGCATTATACAGTTTTCTAGAAGGGTGAACAATTCTCAAACGTCTTGGAGAGCACTTCACAATGTCATTTGAGCATTTGAAACACTGCTGATGTGCTGAAATGCCGGGGCCAAATGAAAAGACTAACTCTTAATGCCTAACTGAATGGCTTCTTTTTCGCAGACTGAATGCATCTGGAAAATTCTGAAGTTCACTAGTCATTAAAGAACATCAAAGTTTCCCTCCAACCTCCACAACACGTAGCAGGTAGAGTGAAAGATCATTTATATCCTAAACTACTCTGTAAACCTTTAACATTGCTCATAAAAAGGTATTTTTTTCCTTAAGAGGAGAAAAGTTGAAAGGCAAATTGTCATTTTCTATTCATGATGTGATTTTAAGCACCCGCGAAATACTAAAAAATGTGCTGCCTGCAAATGATGTCATAGAGTAGGAGGGAAAACAACCAAAAGGTTTTCTTACTAGTGTGCACCATTTCTTCCAGAGTTTAGGCTCTAAACCCTGAGATTCAAAATATTTTCACGACATTTCATTTGCTTAATCAAAGTCTTGTTAAAGAACTAGGTTAGATTTTTTTTAAGACTTTATTTATTTATTTAGAGAGAGGGAGAGGGAGGGAGAAAGAGAGGGAGAGAAATATTAGTGTGTGGTTGCCTCTCAGGTGGACCCACTGGGGACCTGGCCCACAACCCAGGCATGTGCCCTGACTGGGAATTGAACCAGTGACCCTTTGGTTCACAGTCTGCACTCAATCCACTGAGCCACACCAGCCTAGGTTAGGTTAAATGTTAATATGTAAACATAATATGCATTATACTTAGGGACAGCAATTTTCAAGTTTTTAGTCATTGAACCTCTTTGTACCCTTAAAAATTATCAAGGATGCCAGAGAGCATTTTTTTTAAATCTAGGCCTAATGTAATAGAAATTACAACTGAAAAGGGCTTAAAGAGATAACTAGGAAAGTACACATTCTGCTGTCCTTCAGGGTGATGACCGCACACACATTACAAGCGTAGCCTCGAGAAAACCCTACTGCACATTCATGAAAGAGTAAGACTGAAAAAGAGTAAGTGATGTCTCAAAATTAGTATGAAAATAGCTTTGAACTTGCAGAACCCCTGAAAAAATGGTCTCTGGATCCTCCAAAAGTCCCTCCAGAATACTATGAGGACAGGGGTTTAGTACATAATGTCATTTCCAATTTAAAATCAAAGGGTTAAAAAATGAATAATGAGCCATCCCCCCAAAATATTTCCAACCCCACTCTCTCTGATTTAATCTTTGTTTCTTTAATGTTGTTGTCACCTCAAAATAATCAGTGGCAATAAATACTCAACTCTCACTCAAGAAGAAAGGCAACTGGCTATTGGCTGTTTACCGATCTTCTGAATTTCAGCTAGGGACACACCCACCCAGTACAAGGCTGGGTTTCCTAGAACTCTCTGCACGTTAGTGTTGCCATGTGACTAAGATCTGGAAAACTACAATTTAAACCGATGCGTATCACTCCTGTTTTATTCCTGTAAAAGGATTGGAAGGCTCTCCCTGCCTTTCTTCTCTCTCCTCACAAGTTAAAACATAGCAATATGGTGAGCACAGTTTTAGGGTGTCAGAACTGCACCCCCAAGTTCTCAAATGCTCTCTGCTGGGGTTGGTATAGGATAGGGTACTCGACTCCTATTTTATTTTAGCCTCTGGTCTCTTAGCGTCTGACTACTATAAGGATGTTCACACTAAGGCAGGTTCATTTCACACACATGCCCATAAGGTAGAGTATGTTTAAAACAAACTCAAAACCAATAAGAAGGGAATATATACAGAAGACTGAGTCTCAGGAGAGAGAAAAAGAGATGATTTACTACTCAGAGTTAGTAGTGTATACTTGCTGTTTAGAGAGTTAATTCCTGTGTTCCAAAAATCAGCTGAATTGGCACTCCAGTGGTGCAATCAGTAACCGCGTGGTACTTCTAAAAATCAGCTGCATATCAGCAACGCCATCGTTACTTGGGGTCAGAAACACTGTAACAGTTGGGCACTCCTAATCAGTTCACGCAGACATTTATCTCATTTAGTTACCTGCAGTAACCTTCACCATCCAATAAGGTAACACACCTGTTAAGGTGTTTACAGCCTCATAACACTGTATTTAAAAACTCCAAAATTTCATCATGTTTTATGGTCTCTGAGTTCTTTTCAGAACATCTGAACACACCTAGCTCTACCTAGACGTACATCGAGCCCTCTTCTATGAGAGAGTGGGCCCCCTGTCCCCAAGGGCTGATGACAGGCTTGACTTCCTGGCAAGCAGCCTGAGCTTGCACCTGGGGACAGGGACACGGCCCTGCTCCACAGTAAACACAGAAACAGCCACACCAGTGGAGCAGAGCCAGGGAGTTATAGCAGAGGTTCCCAAACACCCTCACTGTCAACTCCCACCAAGGGGCCCGCTGTCTCAGGAAAACTGAGAAAAATAAAGACAATTGTGATAAGCATTCTGTCAAGCTCGACATTTAATTTACAGGTGTGGTATTCAGTCTGAGAGTATGCCTTGCCTATGGAATAAAGTTGATGATCCGTGTAGTAGCCTTTTTAAAAAATGTATTTTCTTTAAACACTTGTTACAAGGACAGCCCTATGCCGGTTTCCAGATTTTGAAACTGAATCCCTTTGGTCCCTTAGGTTAAACATTTGAGAAACACTGCTCTAGGATCCGCAGTTTGTTTTTCTGTTTGTTTGTGTTTCTTCATATGCAATATTGGAAGCCTGCCCTAACTTACAACCACCTCAGAACTAAACTAACACACGTGATAACTGAGGGAAAGAGTGGTAATTGACACTTGCATAGCACTCTGGGATTGGCAAAAATGTTCACTTGCGTTCTGCTATTTAAAACTCAAAACACAAGAATCCTATTCGGAGATGATGCTAAGCACTGACTCTTGATCCCAGATAATCAGAAAGCTACACACATCTAAAACCCCTCTCTTTCTCTCTCTGGATACCCCCCCGAAAACTTTTTTAACTCCAATGTAGTAGTAAGCCCTTGACTTCCACTAACATTTGGGGGGGGTGGTGGTAAAAAACATTGGTATCAAAAATGGTCTCTATTAAGTTAATTTCATTTCATGACACTTTCTATTGAAGTTATAACTCTCCTCGTGAATAATGCCTACTGCACTAAAAGAAAAAAATAGCTGTGAATCTCCAAGTGCCTTTCAGTTTTCTTGGCTTCTGGGTATACGGGAAGATGGGGAGACATTTCCTGGCTCTCGCATGGAAGATATTTTCAATAGAACTATTTTCTTTATTTCTGCCTTACCACTGAGTTTTTCTTTTTTAGTATTCATTAACTTGCTTTTGTTGATAAAATTATTTGAGGAGTTAATCTAATATTGACTTTGCCACTTATTAAAAATAAGATTTATAGAAGCAATGCTTTTCTGATTCGATGTTCTTCCATATTGAAAGGCGTAACAATAGCAGTACTAGGAGAGAAAAGTATCCAGCGGAGACTGAAGTACTCCCAGGGCATTCTTACACAGTACACACTCTGCTTTTGTGAAGCACCAACACTGGCTGTCGGTGCCAGAAGGAAGCATGACTTCCACGTGTGGGCTTGGGAATCAACCTCGTTAGTATAGAGTGTGACCTTCAGTGTCTTGCAGAATAAGTTTTATAGCAATTAAATCTTTCAAAAGCAATGGCAATGGTTCAAAATGTCTAATTTTTCTTATTCAAATAGCTCAAACCTTTTAATGTGACAAATCTGCTTTCTTTTGTGATGTAAAAATCAAAAATACTTCTATAATTCATTTTACAGCAAGTTATGTATTCGAAACAATACCTTTTGTAAAAATGATATTTTCATGCAATGCCACAGATGCTGGCTGGACTAATTTGTATTGAAATGCAGATTATTGTTGTAACCTAAAACCACTCTGACTTGTCTTTGAGTAGGAGCTAAAATACAACTTACACTTAATTATAAACAAAAAATTTCACTCCCAGAATAAAATAACTTTAAAATCAGATACATGCCAGCCAACCTACATCAGGGATGTCAAACTCATTTTCACCAGGGGCCACATCAGCCTCACAGTTGCCTTCAAAGGGCCAAAATAATTTTAGGACTGTATAAATGGAATACTCCTTAATAGTTAAGTGAGAGTTTGGTGCTGCTGCCAGGTAGAAACAAGGTGCCTGGACAGATAAAACAAGGTGGAGGGCCAGATTCAGCCCTTGGGCCTTGTGTTTGCCACCTGTGACCTAGACTAAAATGACAATGTTTTGTTTATTTTCAGAAAAGAAAATATATATGAGAATGTAAATCTTCACAAAGCTGCAGATATTTGTCTGTTTTGCTCAAAGACATACTCATAATACCTGGTCCATGACAGGTGCTCAAGAAGTATCTGTTAAATGAATACAGGCTAGAAAAACAAATAACAACTATATTGTGACTCCTGCTGTATGTGTGATGCAGTCTTCACATGGGTGCCTGCACTCTTTCTGGTTGGTAAACACATCAGGACAGGTTTTATAGAAAAAAGTTTATCAACAGTATTATAAATCTAAAAGGAAAAATAAGCAAGGTATTTTTATTCTATTTCTAGAGCTTCTAAAATATTTAGATAACCAAAGACTCACTTTAAAAAAAAACTGACTTTCAATCTATTACTAAGAGAGATGAGAATCATCTTTCCAAGTGTCTGTTTTAACCATGTCATCTCTCTTCTCATAAGCTGATGTGCCCCACAAATTCATTGTTGAAGCTCTATCCTCCCATGAGAGGGTATTTGGAGATGACCCTTTTCAGTTAGTGAAACTTTAAGGTATTCAATAGTATTGTGGTCTTCAAAGAAAAGGGCGATCTCTCTCTTCATCACGTGAGGGCATGGGGAGAAGGCAGCCATATGCAAGCGAAAAAGTGAGCCTGCACCAGAAACCAAACCTCGCAAATTTTAATCTTGAACTTGTCAGCTTCTGCAACTGTGAGAAAATAAATGTCTGTTGTCTAAGCCACCCAGTCAAGGGTATTTTTGATGGCAGCCCGAGCTGACTAAGACATAAGCCTTCCACAATTTCAAATTGCCTCCTAGAATCACATGAAACTTAATTGTCGACTTCAAAGGTCGTAATCAAGTCTCTTTTTTTCATCTATTCCTCCCCATTCTCAAAAATCATCCCAGCAAAAAACAAATCACAGAAAGCCCTCTGTCTCTGATTGTAATTTCAGGTCTACTCAGGACAAATTCAAAAACGAAACAAAAATTAACCTCCCTCTCATAGCGTACACACATCAGTGCACATTACGTCTCCCACTTGAAAAATCTG
Source organism: Tonatia bakeri (assembly GCA_004024845.1). Classification (NCBI taxonomy): domain Eukaryota; kingdom Metazoa; phylum Chordata; class Mammalia; order Chiroptera; family Phyllostomidae; genus Tonatia; species Tonatia bakeri. The sequence continues at coordinate 142,773 of PVIA01000306.1, read as the reverse complement.
CCATGACTTTTTTAAATAAAAAACGATGTTCTCCCTCTCCATGTACGTGAGTCTCAGACCTCGAAAACCCTGGATCTACCACTGAGTGAGTAATCCACGTCCACAGTTATTTTTTTTAATTAATATTATTTAGTAGCCCTGGCTGGGATCACGTGTTCAATTTCTGGAGAGGGCACATGCCTGGGTTGCGGGTTCAGTCTTTGGTCGGGGAGCATATGACAGGATATCAGTCAACGGTTCTCTTTCATGTGGATATTTCTCTCCCTCTCTCCTTCCATCCCTTCCCCTTCATAAGCATGTCCTTGGGTGAGGATTTTAAAATATATATTACATATATATTATATATTTAACATATAATAAACATGTGCATATAAAATGTGTATGTATACAATATTATATAAATACATACTTAATGTATAATAACATGTATATATAAAATTTACTCTATGTAGTTACTCTTACTACAACACAAATGTATAAAAGCATCTGCAAGTACACAACACACTAAATAGAAAAGTATGCAATTCACTTGTTTTTCCGGCCACCCTAGAGATAGAGGATGAAAATAATACAAACAAGTAAAGCTAAGTTAATGGCAAGTTTGTGATTCCAAGAAACTGTTGTTTCTTATCGATTCCATGAAAACTTTGACCAATGGGTATGCTCTTAAGCAATTAGACATCAATCTAGCTTGTTGGTTGAAAGAAGTAGAAAATATTTGCTGGTAATTTTTAATAGTGTTGTGAATCTGAGACTCCTTTAAAATAGTGCAACTGACTCTGACCTCAAGAAGGCGCGCGGCATGGAAATGACATTAAGCCAATGGGCTTTTAAACGTCATCCTGCAAACCAAAGCTCTCAGGAGATGCGATATTCTGCAGAAGGCACGGATGATAGTGATCATAACTTAAATGCAGCTTTCAGATACGGGCATGGACTAGAGGCCATTCTAGGCTAAGAAATAGTAATCTCTTCTACTTATTATAAGACACTGAGAAGATGGCAAAAATGGATGGGGATTAAAAAAAAGAGCCTTAACTTTACTGAAAATGGATTTTGGTTAAAGCAGTATTCTCAAAGGATGCTCCATGCACCAGCGGCACTATCTGGGAACGTTACGAATGCAAATTCTCAGGCCCTGGCACAGGCCCACTGAGCCAGAACTCAGGGAGTGAGACCTACCAGTCTGCACTTGACCCATTCCTGAGAGGGGGGTCCTAATTCAGACTCAAGTTTGAGTGATGTCTCCTGAGATACCCCACCAATAGCTTTAAGTCCTAGTATAACAGAAAATTCACATTCTCCAAAACTTTGTTAGCCAACAATGTATGTTAAGCACTGCCTTGGGTTTGTCATTTCATGGAGATTGCCTTTGTGGAAAATTAATTTGATATTAAAAAAAATAAAACTGCACCACATGGATAAACCCCTGAAACATTATGCTGATTCAAAGAAACTGGCTGCAAAAAATATATATAGTTTATGCTTCCATTTATAGGAAATGTTCAGAAAAGGCAAATCTCTGGGGATGGAAAGTGGATTAGTAGGTGCCCGAGGCTGGGGTTGGAGAGTGACAGAAATTGACTGCACATCAACACATGGGATGTTTTGGGAGTAACGCAAGTGTTCTGAGCTGGGTTGGGGTGATGGTTGCCCAACTCTGCAAATTACTCAAATAACTGGGTTATGTACATAGAACTTAGATTTTACAGTATGTGTATTGGTTTCCTGGGGCTGCCCTCACAAAGTGCCACAGACGGTGGCTTTGGAACACACAAGTTCATGGTCTCAATTTAGGAGGCGAGATGTCCAAACTTGAGGTCTTGGTAGGTCCATGTTCCCTTCGTAACTTGTAGGAATCACCTTTCCATGCCTCTTCCGAGCTGCTGGTATTCATGTGCAAACCTTGTCATTCCTTCACTGTCACATCTTTTCCATGTGTCCTTATATTTTCTTCTAGGAATACCAACCAGGTTGCGTTAAGGGCCCGCTCTACTCCACTACGCCCTCCTCTTAACTAATCACATCTGCAATGACTCTGTTGCCAATTAAGATCACATTCTGATTCACTGGGCTTTATGACTTCAACACATACTGTATTTTTGGACTATAAGATGCACCCCCCAAATTTGGGAGGAAAATGGGGGTGCATCATATAGTGTGAATGTAGCTTACCTGGCTCACTGTGGCAGGGGGGCGGAGGTGGGCAGCAGTAGAGCGCGGTCACAGGTTATTAAAAATTTTACCACACTTTTTGCTTCAATTTTTTTTCCTATTTTCCTCCTCTAAAATCTAGGTGCATATTATGGTCTGGTGCATCTTATAGTTCTAAAAATACGATATTTTTGCAGGGGACACAATTCAACCTAAACTCTACGTTAACTATATCCAAAGAATCTGCTTAAAAAAAAACTTACAAGATTTCCTCACAAAATCCACATGACACTCAAACACGTACCTTTAAAAACATCTCTCATTTAAAAAATAGTATTATTGACAATCAATTTGTTGTTTATTATCCATTTCCTAGAAAGACATACCATGGGGATTTGTATCCCTGAATTCTATATTGCCAGTTAAGGATATTTACTACCTGAGGAACAATAGATCGGACATCAGTAGATAAAGTTTAATTCCCAAAGGTACCAGTAAAAAAAGAATGAGCAGAAAACAAAGAAAATGCCAAAGAATGGAGCACTTTTGTGAAATTGCTGTTCCGCATCGTTTGGTGGGTGTAGGTGCGTCGGGAGGAGGAGGCTCCTTGCCAACACAGCCTCGCTCTGCTGCAGCAGCCAGAAATCACAGGGGGAGGCACCTGGCTCCAAACTTGGCTGATGGACTAAGTCTGGGTGGCTCCATTTAACCTGCCCCTAACCCTTTATTCCCTCATTTCATCTATTCACTAACTTTCTTGCGTATGTGTTTAATGTGTGTTTTTGTTGATATTGCTACTTTGGTTGGCTTCAAAAGACTGCTTTTTTGTAACCAATCTATTCCCATTAAAATAAAATTTTAATTTGGGTTTTCTTTTTTACCATTTTGAAATTTATAAACTCCATCGCGACTGGGGAGAACTGGTAAGAGGAGAACCACCACGCCCTCCTCAAAAGCAATCATTACTAACACTTAGTAAACAAATCGATGCTATTGAAGGAGATCCCATCTCGTGGGACGTAACACGTGATCCATAACATGTCTAATTACGACTGCAGCACCGTATCCCCTTTAACACATTCTTTTTGACATTTTCTCCCATAACACTATCAATTTCTCACATATTTGATAATTTACTTCTTTACAATGTTTAGAGAATACCATTTCCCTAAATATAGCATCACCTACCAGAGCATCTGTCTTTGTTTATTTTTCACTGACAAATCTCTGCAGTGCTGAGAAAAGGGAACGGCATACAATACAGTATTACAATGAACAACAAACAGTCCAAAAAACCTATTAACATTACTGAATAGTCTTTCTGTTATGAAGCGAAAGACCCTAACCTCGTCTCCTGCCCCCTCCACCACTACAGGTAACATCCGACTTTGACCTGATAGGCCCAGGGCCATTTCATCTCGACTGGCCCACTCTCTCTTTAACATGGTAAAGCCTTCTTCTATGGGATTCAATGTACAATTCACTTTTCTCTCTCTAGTCATGAGATGTAAGGAATTTAACATAAAAGGAAGAGCAAAAACATTTGGGGGTGTCTCATCGTTCAGCACAGACCAAAACCGTTCTGAAAATATAAAACCTCTGGCTTAACAAAGCTTTTACTGAGATCTAAAGGTTCCTTCTTAAAGACCAAATACAAAAGAATGTCTATTCAACTAATCTTCACAAACCAGTTAGATTCACTTTCTTTTAGAATGTATCTTTCTACAGTTTTTGTAACTCTATGAAATAATGCTAGGTTTCTAAATACTCTTTGAAACCTAAGAACACACAGCAGAGATTCTCACAAACTGCCGCCTGCACCAGTCACCAGAAGGGCCTGTTATATAAAACACAGATTCCTGGGTCTTACCCCGAAGGTACCTGGTTGCGTAGGTTTGGGGCGGGTCCCCATCACTGACGTCTCTGTAGGTTATCCAAGGATACTAATGTGCGTTATCCCGGAACCACATTCTGCGAAGCACTAGTAAGCAGCATTCCCAGTTGTCATTGCTTTCTTTTTCCTTCTTGGTTCTCCTAGACTTCTCATGAGAAAGGGCCCATCCTTGACGATTCTGAACCAGGAGTTTCACAACCCCTCTCAAGTGAAAACAGAAAAAGCACTACAAATGCTTAAGAGTCATCAATTTCCCCACCCAAATCCCTTGAGAGTACAAAGAAAAGCTCTTCAGGGGCTTCTTGAAAGCGTTTGGCTATCTCTTCAGTGGCTTTTAATCAAAGTTGGGCCACACTTAACGATGAACGAACAGCAAACATCTGGGGCAGCTGTGAGGCGGTGGGAAACCCCACTAGTGGATTCTGATTGGGGTTTTTGGACTGGCTTTAGCTTGAAGTCTCAATTGTCCTGATTCCAAAATGGCAGTGATAATGTCAATTTTGCAGGGTTATAATGAAGGTAAAACTAGATCATGATATATATGTAATTTTTTAAACTAAAGGAGAAACCAATGAATCAATAATTTTCTGTAGTTTTATTAATGACTAAACTGAACCATCTGCTGGTTGGCTGACCAGAAATTATCTTATCACACGAAATCCTTGTTTCCTTCTGTATCTAAGGTAGTGCAGAACTATCAGTGAGCAGTTATCATGGAACCCTCAAATGGCATGCTCCCTGATGAGCTTAACTTAAAAAGCAATGACTTGAGCAACAAAATAAATTTTCTAACACTTTCTTCAGATTTTAAAAGAATAAATTCAGGTCATTTTATAAAATCAAAATAGTTCAGTGCTGCCCTATATGCTTCCCTTCTCAATGTGGGTCCCAATAACAGCTGCCATATCACATCTTGAAACATTTATTGTAAAGTTAATAAATTTCTGGGAGTTATAAATTTGTAAGAGGCATAAAATTTTATAAAACAAGTCCTCAATATTGATTTTCTGGTATATTAAAATCTTAAGTGAGCCAATTTCAACTCAGATAATGAAAACAAGATTTCCCTCCATGCAAATTTACCAAAGAACCAAAACATTCTAAATTTAATTCTCCTGTATGGATGGCTAATCAGTAGAATTAGAGCTTTCCAACTGGGGCGGCAAGGAGATGAGCATGCCTGCAGTGCAGGTGGGGAGAGCGGAGCTGGTGCGGTAGATGCTGGGGACAGGTGGCGGTGAGGAGCTGATCTCTGTCAGTGCCAGGCAGAGCCGGGATCATAAAAGCCTATCAGAGCGCTCCTGGAAAGAGACGGGTATTTGCATACTTCAGTGCATTGAACTTTACATAAAGTAAACTTTGTCAGTCTTAAGTATCTGACACTAGAACTATAACCATCATCATAACTAGACAGACAGACAGACAGATAGATAGATAGATAGATAGATAGATAGATAGATAAATGTCACTCATATACAGAAACTTTTAATCACCCCAGAAAGATCTCCAGGGCCTCTTCCCTGCTCATAGACACTTCTCACAGACACCAGAGGCAAATCATGCCTCCCTGCTCCATCTCCCATTCCATACAGGGCGGGATTTCTTCTCCATTGCTCGTATTAAAACGGTATTTCAGGCCTTCCTGGGTGACTCAAGTGCTTGATTCATATTTCATATTTTTAAAAAAATCTACAAAGAAACAAACTCTACAGACATCAAAGATTGTTAAACCCTAGATTTTGAGCATATTAGAGACCAACATCAGGCTCTTATTAACCCGAAATTTGACACAAAAATATGAGCAAGTAATAATCATTACTTTAATTATAAAATAAACTTATAGTTATGGCCTCCTGTTTCTCTCTGTTTTATGTAGTGAGTTTCTGTGTAACATTCCTTTTGAAAGAATTGATTCCTGTTGTAAGTAATTTTAAAACTACTGAATTGAAACATACCTGAAAGAAAAAAGAATCCATCCTCTTTGTAATCCTGTCCACTTTTAGAAAATGCACAATTCCATACACCCTGTTACTATCCACACGTTCGGCTGTTTCTAACTCTCTTCCTCCATAAAGGAGTGACTTTCCTAATGCAGTGCCCTAGAATATTTTCTCAGTCTCTCTCATAAATTTTCATATTTTCAAGTTCTAAAATGACTATTTATATGATGCCAAATGATACAGACATTACAATGGCATTTTGTAAATCAACATAATAACTTTGCACGATACACAAACATCTCTGCTGTAACTCTGGAGTCTTCTGCTATAGGAGGGACCACAACCAGCAGAATGAAATAATGTGTAGTGGGTACTCACTAGTTGATACTAATGATGATGATGAAATGTTAGTGATAATGATTTAATGACAGTGTAATTAAAAGTCAACCCTCATTCCACAACCAAGAATGCCAACATTCACATATGCATTTGACCTTAATTAGGTCCCTAATTAATACAGAATTGCAATTTAAAAATCGATAGTTATGTCTCACATTCTACTGGACAGTCCTTTCAAATGTAAAAGTGAGTCCAAGCTGATATGCTTCAATGGCAGGTTTTCTTCCTTTTTGATGAGCTGAAGTGCCCTAGAAACTTAAATATGCATGAAAAGCGAGCTTCTCCCTAGAACTTTGGCAGTCATTTGACATTTGAACAGCACCATCAACATATTCAGTGACATTAAATAACATGGAATATTTAAGAAAATAAATCTTCTAGAGACAGCCAAGAGATTAACAATATGTAATAATTAAATCGATTAATATCACTTGAAGCCCTTATCACGTCCAATGAATACACAGATGTTTTATGTTTTAAAGCTAATTCAAACATTAGGACTTAAAAAAATACCTTCATTTTCATATAAAATCTGAATAGCAGATTTTTCTTATAATTAATTTAAATTTGTACTACACCATATTTCCTTAAAATTAGGCATATGGTCATGCTCAAAAAAGTATGAAGATTATAATATATGACAAGAAAGAGGGACTTTTTAAACTTTTTTCTTGTTATTAGTGAGTTAAAATTTATACCAGAGTTAGGAAAGCATTGAGTGTTCTCACTCACCTTTCATAATTGCACTTAGTTATTAAAATAATTTAGTGATACCAGGGAAGCACATTGGAGAAAGCTGACCTACAGCCATAGGTGATGAGGTGTTCAGTAACTCCTAATTATTGCCAACTTTGCTTTCTCTGCTTTGAGTAACAGAGATTAGACAACGATGATTTCTGTCTTTTCCACTGAAATTCAATCCTGTGACTTTTCAATGCACAGCCGAGGAATGGGAAAGGCTATCCTCGCTCAGGTAGCTCAGTTGGTTAGAGCATCGTCTCGATGCAGGAAGGCTGTGGGTTTGATCTCAGGTGAGAACACATTCAAGAAACAACCAATGGATTCATAAATAAGCAGAACAACAAATCAATGTTTTTCTCTCCCCACCCCTATGTCTTTCTCTCTTTCTCAGTCAAACATTTTTAAAAAATTAAGAATGGGAATGGCTAATAAAACTATTTAATGTCATAGACATCAATTAAATTTTCTGTGTTCTCATTATCCCAATATGATGGGTGTAGATTGAGGCTCTGAGAAGTTGGATGACTTCTTCCAGTCACATGGCAAGTACAAGAGCTAAACGATGTACAAATCAACACTGATACCCTTCTACAATATTGCATTCACACTCTCTGCTTTTGTTTACTACTGTTCCATTTCATTAGTGATCCCACACTTAATTACAATTTTATCAATCTCTAGCAATACAGACACCTTATGTAATGTGCACATCCAGAATAATGGTAGTTTCCAAATCCATTCTCTATAAATGAAGGTATCAAAAACATTTAAAACCAAACAAATGTTGGGGTCGTAGGAAAAAGTCTAGCCTGAGGCTCTCCTCCAACGCTACCATGTGCTCTGTGAAGGCACACCGGGGTGGGAGGTGGGGACAGGTATGGCCAGGCCTGACCCGAGGTCCGTTCTTTATCCTGCCAAGTCTTCAATCTAGCAGTTACCTGCACATACTAGTCCTCGATGAAAACACCTCACTTTTTCTTACTCAAAAAATTCCTGACATACAAATTGAAAAAAAGAAAAGAAAGGGAAAACATAGGAGCAAGCCAATCCCAATCCAGTCGCTGAGACACCCTCAGGTCACGTTAAGTTGCAGGGTTTTGTCGCAGGTGTGTCTGAGACGTCACAAAGCTCAATGTTCTTCTCACTCAACAGCCTGGCTCCCAGCAGCCTGAGCTCCTCTACTTGACTCACTGCTTCGACTTCTGGGTTCCTGTCCTCGGTAATGGTCTTCTTTTAAAACTCTCCCTACTGTATAACTCATGGCATTTGTATAGAGCATAAAATCTGATGGATTCAGCCCTTCCCTTCCCTCCTACTCTACACTATAGACTGCTCTTGAATTCAACATTCCAAGGGAGAGATTTGTTCAGTTGTTCAACTACAATCGCTATCAAGTAAAAGGTTTTTGTTGGGTCAAGCTCATGGCCAAACTCAATACTTACAAAGAAAGAGATTATATTTCCCTAAATTGTTAGATTTATATTAATTGAGTAGTTACAAAAACCACAATGAGTACTTCTAAAAGTGGAATTAAAATTGTGGGCAGCCTTGGAGGTAGTAAGTGGAGACAGCCTACTACATCCTTGGAGGGAAGCTCCGTGTCCTGAAAGATGCCTTTGAGTGGCCCTGTCTTCTCGTTTAAGATGCTTTTACATCCAGGAAGCTTCTCATGCTAAAGAATTAGAACATATCATATCAAATAGCACTATCAAGGTATGCGTACTTTTCACTGGTTTCTTCACTAACTGGCTATTCTTACCTCCTTATGGGGTAACCCTGTGAGCTCTGCCTATTGTTCAAAGGTCTTTTCTTAACAGGCTGCTAAAGGAACAGTGAGCTTTCCTTAGAATATCTGACCATGGTCATCCTTTAAGCAAGCTGAACTGCTAATTTCCATAGGAAGACATTAATTATGTCTAAATAGCCTAATTTCTGTGCTTCTAAAAGAAAATACCTGTTGACCAAGCTAACATGACAGTTTTCTTTCATGACAGTTTTCTTCTCACAGTAAACAGGGCTTTGTCAGCACTTCAAGTTCACCTCAGAATAAATATAAATTGACTGGAATTAAATTTCTAGTCAAGAAAAGTGAAGGAAAGTCATGCCTTTGGATGCAGCATCTCCTAAAGATTTGTCCATTCCATGTATATAATAAACATCAAAACGATATTAGAGAAAAATGCAATTGTAATCACTGGACTACCCAGTTCACTTGGGATAATGACATGACGGAGGCTAAAAGCATATGTTCTCAGTGAGAATAGATTAGATCGGCCATTTTTAGGTGAAAACTGAGGTCCAATTTTTATGTCACAGCATAATTGTGTCGAATAATAAAAATTGTAGAGCTAGAATATTACATACACATGTATATGTGTGCATATATATAAATATTCCAATATTTTTCATTTCATTTTCCAATAGAACCATAGTCTGATTAGATTATTTTACTTCTCACAAAATGTCATGGGGGTCAAATATATTTGGAAATATTTAAAAAAGAGATATTGTACAATATCTCCCCATTTCTCTACTTGGAATGACCATTAATTCCACCGTCATCTAGTCAATCACTATTTCTGTGCTAAAAACCAGGAGGGTCCATGAGCTCTGATATGAGTACCTTTCACTCAACCAGTGAAGGCAGTCACTCTGTCTTCCTTGATCCAGAAAGTCACACACTTGTCTGGTACAACACATATAATGTTACTGTACATCTGTAAACAAAATGATCTTTAATGTGTTGACTACCTTATTCTTTTGATTAGCTTACTCATTTGAAATATGCATATTTGATAAAATGAGAGGGCATCCCTAACTGTGATGAGTTAATAAATGCTTCCCAGAAATACATCAGTTGAGCATTAAGACTTTTAATAGAAACAAAACTCATTGGCCTTTATCATCAAGAACTCCACGAAGTTTCTACAAGGCATATCAATAATAAATGACATGTTTCTTTAACACACGGTTTGAGGACTTAACTTTGAAAGAATAGACCCACTGATATATCTCACATAAGCTACTAAATAATATTCAGGAACTAACTGCTTTGCAGCTATCAGAGGTGAACAGCACAATTTCGTCATTAGAAGGAGAGGTGAAAGTCTTACAGAACCGCTCTGTCTCTCCAACTCAACGATCTCTGAAACGCTGACAGCACCGCCTTATGTCTGGTAGGCGGTCTGCTTACTGTCAGGTCTGGTCCTGGATCAGCCACGAGGCCATCCATCTTTACAAGGGAATTCATTCTCACTGTTTTTTCCCTCCTCTCTCTTAAATCACTGGAGCAACTACACTGACCAGATGTGTTTTTAATAAGTCCACACTTATAAAGCTTCTCAGCATCCCGAGATGAAAAGAAATATTAATATTCTTTTCAAAGACCATTGGAGTCATGAATGTCCTTAAAAATCAAGAAAACAGACACTTCCTCAGGAAGACAAGATCAAGATAACTTCAATTACTGGAAAAGGCAAAGAGTTAAATGAGAATTTTAAATTTATTAATTCAAAGGATACACATATTCCTTTATCCCTGGGGAAGCTTCTTGTTGAAATGATGCTATGTCAGCAATGAACCAGTGCCTATTGTAATTCTTTTCAGACTTTCCCTACACACTTTTCATCTCCAACGTTGTGGAGAAACCATCACCTGTCATCGTAGCACAGGTATATAAATAAAGTCTTCAATTGCAGCACGTTACCCTGACAACAGAAAGGAGGAAGGAGACACAGAAATCAAGGGGATGCAGATCACGGGAAGGCAATGGCATTGAAGTCACGGACAGGGTCTATGAGATTGGGGGCATTTGGGATTTTAAAAAACCCTGAATATAAGGAAAGTGGCATGTAGGAGAGTAACAATAAATTCCATAATTTGACAAAGTTGTAAAAGGAAAATAACAGAACAAAAATGTCACAATCTGATGTAAATTTTGTCTTTCTTGACTTTCTCAAGTATCAAGTTAAGAAAATCTTGAAGTTAACATTTGAAATAGCAGAGGAAAAGATAGGACATTTTAAAATAGTAAAAGCAACAGGATAAAGTTAAGAAATGGTCTTAGATATTAATGAATAAGGGGTGTGGGAGTAAGCAATTCCCAAGACACAGCTCCTAGTTAATCCCTTGTTTGGTAATGAAAACCTTTAAACATTGAATTGGCCTTTTCCTGGAATTAATTCATGACAAGACATATATAAGAAAGAAACAGTACGATATCTACATGTCAAAGTCATTCACTTCTCAGAGGGTAAAAAGTGTACTTTAGAAGACAAAAAAAAGTTTCAATTGAACTTAGAAGTATTTTATCATTGACTTTGACATGAACATGGTTACTTTTAAATTGAAAGTGGGAGTAGGAAAATAAAAGGCTTTCACAACTTGCCTCTAACATCTTGTTAAAGACTATATATAGATAAATAGATATAGATGATCAAACGTTCAAAAGGTACTAAAGACTATACACAAAAAATTTCTTTCCTATTCTCTCTACTCCTGCAGCAGAAGATGGTTCCATCCCCAAAATAAAACACCATGACCAATTACCATTATGAATGACCACATCTCTTCTCTTCTCCCTTTCTCTCTCTCTCTGCCTCTCTGTCTCTCTTTCTCTCTCTCTCTCTCTCACACACACACATACATTCACACCAGTTTGCATTTCAATCAAAAATTGAATTCATAAAAAGCTTATAGGACTGTTTACTAGGAATAAGAGAAAAGAAATATCAGTGAAATCAAGAGTACTCTTTTTAGGTTTTATAGAATTTAGAAATTTTAATTATTTTATCTTTAGTTTAAAAAGTGATATTGTCACGAGCTACCATTTCCTTCATGAGCTACAGTAAGAACTGTGTAACAAAATTTTGCATTTAAATACACAGGGTATTTTAAACAATTGAATATAGCTTTGGTAACTTACAACCTCATATGCATGCCATTGGGGTTTAAATGATTTCCTAAGAATAAGCAAAACATGCTTTTTCTGCTGGCAGGATCTGTCTCTGGTTTCCAGCCTCCCATCTTCAGAAACGGGAGTCCTTTTGACATTGGCAAGGAAAGAATCAAGAATTTCTAGACTCAACCATCTTTGCTGAGAGTCACCATGGTTTCCTGCTTCAATAATACTTCAGTGGAACCTGGTGCTCAACCCCCAACCCAGCCAGCCAGCCGCCCAGATCCATCCCTCTGCTCCTGCCCCACAGTGCCCTCAGACCTCCACCTCTGGAGCCACAAAGCGGCCTGTCTTCAGCCACCTGTCTTCAGTTGCCCATCACAACGACCACGTCCACCTCGCAGGTGTTTGCAGGTGTGCCAGAGCTACCACCAGGACTCAGAGGCCGCCATCAACCACCAGATCAACCTGGAGCTCTGAGCTTCCTGCGTCTACCTGTCTATGTCTTACTACTTTGACCGCAATAATGTGGCTTTGGAGAACTTTGCCAGATGTTTTGTCCACCCATCTCCTGAGGAGGGGAAACATGCAGAGAAACTGATGAAGCTGCAGAACCAAGGAGGCGGCTGAATCTTCCTTCAGGATATCAAGACACCAGAATGTGATGACTAGAAGAATGGGCTGAATGCAATGGAGTGTGCATCACACTTGGAACAAGTGTGAGTCATTCACTGCTGGACTGCCCAAACTGGCCACTGAAAAAAATGACCCTCGTTTGTGTGACTCCACTGAGACTCACTACCTGGATGCGGGAGAAACCCATCAAAGGACTGGCTGACCAGATAAACAACTTGGGCAGGTGGGGGCCTGAGTCCTGTGTGGCAGAGCATCCCTTTGACAAGCACACACCCTGGGAGACAGTGCCGAGAGCAGAGCCTCCGGCTGCCTTCTCACGTCCACAGGGGGACTTCCCTGTCACCAAAGCAGCACTTGCATGTCAGAGCACCTTTACCTTTCTGTAACTTGTACCAAATCACCCAATCGTGTCTCTCATTTGTACCATTCCTTCAGATAATTTGGTACCCCCCCCCCGCAAAACAAAGAAGAATTTCTAGCCTCAAATGCCATACATGCTATCATTTAGTTCCAATGCTGGCTACCAGTTCTAATCGGTAAATGGGTCCCTGTCTTGTTTTTGTGTGTGCCTGAGATTCTGTCTTCACAATGTTTCTCATATGCTAAGCTTTAGATACCAGCTCTGACTGTCTTAAACTGGGATCCTGCCTCCACTCCCAGGTCTAGCTTTTCACAAGGATCAGCTGTGTCTCTGTGTGGCTACGCTTGCGCCTGGACACCCAGTGCCAGCGCTCCCCTGTCTGGAGAGATGCCTGCTAACTTGGCAGTGATGTAGCCTGCTTAGCTGGGCTATTGTTGGTCAGCATACTTTCTGAACACTCTTTCACCCTCCCCTCCCACCATGTTTTACTTGTAGCCCCAATAACTAGGTCCACCTTTGCATGGGTGGATCGAGCTTCAGGCTAATTGGCTCGTACCCAAATCTGTCCAAGTGAGAATGGCCAAGCACAGACTTATTCACAAATTGATGATTACCACTTAGCATATGAGTCCATCCATCCACCAGATAGAACCTCCTTGAAATGGAAAAAGCCACAAGGTTCCGGTACAGTCACCTGAGCTTCCCATTACTAACATCGAAATTTCCACTTCAGAAACAGCTCAAATACTGCATTTCAGGGTAATTCGATTTGCTTTCCTTTTGGGAGAAAGTACAGCTTTGTAGAAGGTTTGTGCTGGAGGAAGTCATAGCTCTCTCTCTTACTAGCTATGTGAATGTAGGGAAATTGCTTCAGGCACTAAGCAAGAACTTCTTCAAATATAAAATAGGAACAATAATAATAATAATAATAATAATAATAATATTGCCTACCTCTTAGGATTGTTAAGGCTAAATAGCAGAACACATGAAAAATTCTTAAAATAGTGACCACCTCCAAGTATTAGTTAAGAAATATTAGTTATAGTCACTTAACTGTAGGAGAATTTTCATGTTTATTGGGCAAGAAAATTAATTCTGTGCTCAGAAGTGAAACAAAGGATTGAAGAACTTTTTTTTTTTTTTTACCAGGAATATCTCATAAGAGCACTATGGCCACTGTGTTAAAAATAGTAAAAGCTAACTATAGGCCACGCATTACAGTGAGCACTTCATGTATATTAATGAGGTAGAATTGATTCTTCTAGCCATTTGAGGTGGAGACACTAAGTTTCCATCCAGTTGCCCAAACCTTTGGTGGCAGAAGGCAGCAGGGCCTGGATTTGAACACCTGACGGCCTGAAGCCTAGGCCGGGCTCTGAACCCACTGCACTGCCTCGCTCTCCAGCCCGGTGAGGCCAGTAAGTACGTCCTTTCCTCATTTTATTGTGCATCGCAGGGGAAAGGCTCTATCGCTAACTGTGGTTTAGGAAGGAAAATAAACTTGGATTCAGCAAATTAACTTTCAGCATAGCTTTCAATGACTGGGGTCTCAGACTATTAAATTTGGAATTTCAGAAACACGCTCTAGCGGAGAACAACAGCTGCTGCCGGATCCCAATCCACAAAGCAACAGCCGCCGCGGCATCTGGACCCACAGCCACGCGAGCTACATCAATAAATAAGGCGAAAGTCCCCTGCCACCCGACCCTTCAGAATCTTTTCCCCGAGGCCGCGATGGGTGGCTCAAAGGTACCGACGCGAGAAAGGCAAATGGCTTATTTTTTTTTTAATGTCTGTCCAGGCAGGAGGCTGTGACCTTTGCTCTCTTTTGGCGCAATGGATGCTAATATTGCCAGCTGGAAGTAAATGGAGATTGTAATGGAGACATAGACAACCATCTACAATTGGGGGTGGGGGAAAGCCAACCAGAGAGTCTTTCAAAGTTACCTAATGAGCACCCAGCATGCCTTCAATTTCTACAAATGATCCTCCATCAGCCTGCGCTTGTTTTGCAAACAAATACTCAAAAAGAAAACCTTTCAGCTCTTGTAGGTTTGGCACTGTCTCCCAAGACCAGCTCAATTAGCTAATGCGAAATGCAAAGTGTAATTCAGGACACCGTCCATTCTGTTTCTTGGGAAAGGTGGCTGAGAAAACAATATTGCAACCTAAGAACTGAAGTCCTTTAGAAATACATATATCTCACAATGGTTACTCAACATGATGTAATGTGCAATTATTAATATAAATGTGGATAAGTCTCATTAAAAAGTATCGCTCAAAGATGCATCTTTCTCTTTTTCCTTGATGCTTTTAAAGATGTGCTCTATTTCCTCAGGCCCTCTTACTCTGTTCCAGTGGAAGATATTAGTCACAGATGTTCCCCAACTTACTATGGTTCCACTTAGGACTTTTTTACTTTATCGCGGTACAAAAGAGATACCCATTCGGTAGAAATCTTACAGCAGGCTTAGTAAGCTAAATGTATTTTTTTATTGTTGTTCAAGTACAGTGGTCTCCATTTCCTCCCCCACCCCCCACCCCAGCCATCCCCACCTCTTAATGCACAAACTCAGAAGATCACTGCACTCCCTAAATAGAGGTCTGGCATTTTCTGTGAAGATTGTGTAATAAAGGAGCAGCATGACTCAAGGGCAAGAAATCCACTTCGGTGTGTGGGCAATGCCCAGGTGATGTTTATTCTAGAGAATCTTAACATCCGGTCCTATTGAAGAACTTGACCCAGAGAAACTCGGTTGACTATTTACCACAGGTAGCGAACCGAGAATAAAGAAATACCACTCCCCACCCAGCGGTGCTTCTCTCCTTCAGCACTAGCGGCAAGCCACACGTACGCCATGCTGGGTGTATCACTACACTTCTGACACCCTGTTAGCTACAAAGGAACTATGAAAAATCAATAGCTATTTAATAATCACTGCATGGGTGTAGAATAAGTAAATATGCACATCTTTACTTAATGCAAAATTCTTAATAGGACTCCAGAAACTCTGGGATTTCCAACGATGTGAAGAACGTGGACGCATGAAGAGGTCGGCATCCATCCACCCACAGTGCTCTATATACACAGCCAGTGTGTGACCAAGGTGTTACCGAGAAGATCCAATCCATTACGTGCAGTGGGCGATTACTGTCTATGTGTCCACCGCTGCCGTTGATGGGAATTAAGAGCGGAGCCCTTGTCCCATATACAGGGGTGGGCAAAAGGAGGTTTACAGTTGTTCTTCACTGTTCTTTATATGGAAAAAAACATGCAGGTTATGATGATTCCAGTAGCTTTATTAACTGAAAAGAATGTTATGCAAAAATATAAGCCTACTTTTGCCCGTCTCTGCATTTGTATTTAATGCTGTTGGGGAAATCTTTATGCAAGATACTTGAAGCAGAAACTGAGCATTTTATAAAATATAAAGTAATGTGAAATTTAGCAATATCAAAGACAAAGTTGCTTTTGAAACTGGGATGTGACACCATTGTTAGAAAATGTCAATGAGACAACCAATTGCATAAGCTGAGAATAGGCTGATTTTTATGCTTTTTACACGGATTCAAGGACCTTAACAACAGGCCCCCTCCCTGTATTCAAGCTTCCTCTGTTCCATAAATAGAATGACCCCTGTTTTCCTCTGAATTCCCTGCCTCCATGACTTCCCTCACATTTCCACGCCCTGCATAACTTTCCTGACAGTTTACATTCTCTCTTTCCCAAAAGCCATGCATGGTACTCCCATCAGGAAATAATTCATTCCCTTCTTTTTTTTTCATTCCCTTCTAACATTTTATCTGGGTTTTCTCCCCTGGCAGCTGTCCACACCACATTTACCAATGCCCCTGTCTAACCGCCTCGGTGAGACTGTCGCCCCTTGGGACAAGAATGAAAGCCCCATGAGGATGATAAGGATGAAGAACAGGGGAGAAGAAAACTCTAGTGCATACTCTCTTGCCACCAGACTCTGTCTAGGCTCCTTGTGCATATTTTCAAAACTAATTATTTCACTTATTTTGAAAAGAAGACTTGTAGAACCCAAAGGGCTTAAGAAACTTCCTACGTCATTTGAATAAAATGCCAACCCTATATTTGAAACCTAGTCAGCAGACTCCAGAGACTGCGCTGCTTATGTGGGTTTTTTAAAAATACAACTTGAAATAGTATGAACAAAGTAGGCCCTTTCTCAACTGTGGGGAATGAAGGGAGGAAGTACAGAATTTAGAGACTTCACTGGGCACCGAGAATTTACGTGGAAAAAAATTAATAAAGAGACTCCTAATTTTGAAGCACAAAGAGAAAAATAATCATAAGCATTAAAAAATCTATGTATTTTAGGGATGTTTTAAGTAATTTAAATGTTTACAACAATGCTATTAGTTAAAGTTGGCTCCTCAACTTCTTCAGGTTCACAGCCCAGTTCAGAGTTCAGTGGGAGACCATCAAACCCAAACCTCGACAGAGACAGGAGGCTGTGCCCTACTGCTGCTTGTGGGGGGGCTGGAAGCTTCCCGCCTGATAACATCCTCAGGAGCCACTTCCCAGAGTCAAACATTTGAGGGCACTGGGGAGATGTGGGGAGTTTTGACCGAGAGACAAAGTTAGAAGACCTTAGATGACTTTTCAAAAAGGACATTAAAAATTCTTGTATTATTTTGCCTTAAATATCCATTTCCTTAAATACTTCATTTGAGGATTCATTTTAAGTACTTCCTTGACCTATTCTTTAATACAAACCATGATTCATTAGATCACGCAAATCTTCAGAACTGTGGTGTCCTGATTCTGAAGGGCTTCTGCCTGCACTGGACACAAACACCATCAACCCAGTGGTGGTGGAAGTCACCCACAGCTGCTCAAACAACATGTTAGAGGGTGTGCGGGAATATCACCCCCGGAAAACAGAAGATCCCCTACCGTGTAAGGGCTGGATTCCCTTTATATTAATTATATTATATTATATTATATTATATTATATTATATTATATTATATTATATTAATACAATATAATATTAAATTATATTATATTAATTTAAAAAATGCTATATTTTATAAAATATACTTTATATTTATATATGTTTTATATAGTCATTTTATAGATATAAACTATGCAACACAGGAGTTAACAGTTCCAATGTACTTGAATTTGTTCAGAATTTATGTGAATATACTTTTATAAGAAAGCACACACTGGTTGGTTCTTATATTTTGACCTGAGTGTCCTCAGACATCAGGTATTTTGTTTCCTGCAATGAGGCACAAATTATTTAAAGTAACTTTAAATGCTTTAACACTTTACACGAAAGCATTAGAGTTTTCTCCCATAAGCATATGTTACTTTAGAATCAGAAGAGTGTTACTAAAAGTGTTATTTGGCTTCAAAAAATATCACTCAAGCCAAAAAAAAAGAAATTAAAATTATTTTGTAGATTATGAAAAATAAATATTCACTAGATCCTATAACCTAGAAAATAAAAGGAGAAAAAATAATTTTGTAACTCACAAATATAAAAAAATCTAATAAAGTATAAATTTTATCCGCCAATGAGATCTGACTCTTGAGTAGAACTCACTGTCAAAATCAGAAGGGAAGAAGGGAGACTGGTTTAATGTATAAAAATCACTATTTAATGATCAACAGGTGTTTGAATTCTACAACACCTTGCACAGTGGGGACCTATATATCAGCAGACTTTAAACTGACTTACTGCGACAGAAGGAAGAATTAAAAACCTGTCATCCTTCTGTGCCTCAACTCCGTGTCCTGACGACTGACCTGTCAACCTCACTCCTTTACACTTTTGAGTGACACTCAAGGTGTATCCCAGAGCACAGCCCAGAAGGCTACCTGCTCTGGACACGTCCAATGCTTAAGCAAAATGAAGATTCTGGAGTCCAGTCCAGAACAAGGACACAAAATCCACAGTATTTGAAGCCAAGAATCTGTGTGTTAACTGGTTCTCTAGACAACTCCTGTGCCTCTTAACCACTCTCAGCCCCTGTGCCCACAAGCCTGCCTGTGTCTACACGTGTGTGAGTCTGTGATATAGAGAAGAACACACGTGTCCCAATTTTTGAGATAAGGGCTTCTCCTTGCACTCTAAATAAAGACCATCTTTGTTCTGGGAACTTAAAATTAGTTCCATTAAATCCACTGGAACAAATGCTGCTGGAGCCTAATGTGACTTCCAGGTTTACGGACCCTAAGAGTTAATAGATAACTAGAATTCAAAGCTTCCTATTTCCTTTTGCTATGTTTATTATAGGACCTAAGTAATCCATCTGGCCGGCCGGTCTGCGTCCTTGGTTCTGTGCAGCTCGGTGCCACAGCCAGACAACACTGCAGCATCACTGAACAGGCTCAGCGTTCAGTGACGTGCAGGAAGATTAAATAGAAGTAGGAGACCTAATCCCTACAGTTAATGAGCTTAGACTTCAACAGAGTATGCAACAGATCATACATTTTTTTTGTTAAAGAATACTATCAAAAGGACACTGAATAAGTAGAAATGATAAGGTATCAATGACATAAACATTGAGGATTGAGACAGAGGAGCTGAGAGAACTAAAATCTCTAATGACCACAGCATTATTCTTCTGGATGAAGATGACTATGCAAAGAAATTTTCAAAAATTAAAAAAAAAGAAGGTGAAGAAGTACATTTTCTTCCAACACAGAAAGGCCTCACGGGCCTTCTTTCCTATTATCTCACCGCAGTTTGCTTTTCATTTTCAAGTTGTTTGAATTCAATTACACCACGAGGTGGGGAGGAAAAAGTGTGAAGATCACGGGCGGCTATATATAGGCATCCCCAAGAATAATATTTGTCCATTTAACAAATACAATAAACTTCTAAAGCATCATAAACAGAACATTTTGAAATTTGTGATGAGTGGTTATTAAAAATTAATCTGCACTCTGTGAACCATGCAGGCTTATTAGCTGGTCACTGCTGGCCCCTCCACAGTGGGGGTCAGGATGCCCTCCCACCTCCTGGAATACCCGGGGGCGTGTGGAATCAATGGCTTAGGCAAGCTGCCCCCACCTTTGGATTTGCCAAAAACGCCAGACTCTGAGAGCTCATTTCACTGTTCTCATTCAACCAAAAATCACTGGGTGATAACGGTGTGGTGAAGGAATGTTACTTACAATGCATTTATAATATACGTTTTACACATTCTTCCGAATCTTGCCAATGTTTGTGTTTGAAGATCCTGCTTGTCTTGGAGCCCGTGTAGTTTCTAAATAAGTGTTTAACATTTTGAAACACAACAGGGAGACATCTCACATGGAGCCTTATTTTAACAGGCCTGTTTGGGGTAATAAACTAGAGATGTCATACCCAGCAAAACAATAATAAAGACTTGGACAGAAGCAGACACTCAGCAGCCTTGACTGAGCTGAGATCCTGATCAGCTGCGTTCATCTTTGCAATTTGAAAAGGCTGTGCTCTGCGTAATTGACTGGTTTTGAACACAGAAAAGTTAGCGTGGCCTACCTGCCATTGCTCTGTATTTAGAATGAATTCACGATCTGGATACCCTCAACTGCACACCTGCTCGAGTCATGTCTCCCTTTTTTAAAACTTTTTATCACAAAAATTTAAAGACCACACAAAAATGAGAATCTAATAATAAGCCCCAGTGGAATCATCAGCCAGCTCTGGCCAGGATCACCTATCAGCCCACCTTTTTCTCTCCACCTGTCCACCTCAGGGATTCCCCAAGGACAAACGATGCCTTGCAGATCACGTTTCCTTTCAATTGTTGTTTTGAACCTTAAGAAAGCATACAAATGTTTTTCTTATGCTTTTATCTTGTTTTGTTATTGTTAGGAAAGGGAAATCTGGTATTATCTCTGTCCATGAGGATGCTCAGATTTTACTCCAATTTCTTATCAGGAGGGAAGATCGAGAACCTCTTGATGTACGATCCCCATCCGAGAGCCAGTGACTTACACCGTTTCCCCAGGCATGTCACACCTAAGGGGGGACAGTGAGTCCCCCACCCTGACGCTCACTGTCCCGAGGAACCCATCTACACTGAGCCAGGGTGTTCTCAGGTCTGAAGACAAAACTGACTCCACTGGCCTCTCATCACACCACCATGAAATATTTTCCCTCATTTTCATTTCAGTAAGAAAGGCAGTGTTCTCTACACAGCAGCAGACCAACTTCACTGAAATAAAAGTTCTCCTGCAATTTGCCCATCCTTACTCAAAGGATTAGTGAGCCACTGTCAGCGAGCAGATACTTGTCTGCTCATTAACATTCATGACCAAGAAACCTTCTGGTCGGGCTGGTTTCAGAGTCTGATGGAGCAATACTTAAAAGAAATTGGCTTGTCTGCAAAACAGCTGCTCGGCAAAGCCACCATGCAAGGGAATTGGTGATAATAAGATGATAATATTACAACCACAATGGGAGCATAATGTGTTTTAAGTTACTTTGAGGTGGGCAATAGGGGTCTGAGAATTCAAAAAAGATCAGTAGTCAATCACACAGAGGGCACGAAGCTGCCGATCAGCTGTGTGTGTCCTCTGTTTTGAAAGATTTGTCCAAAGAGAAAGGGAGAGACAGGGAAGACAAATCTCCTTGTACAAAGGTCTGAATTCTTGCGCAACGCATTTAAGGAACACCCGACCACTCATCATATATTCCCACATTGTGCAAAAGCAAGGCGTTTGTGATTGATAAATCTGTTTACCAGTTCTGCCAAAGCCAAATCCCTGGTTCGCTGATTCTTATTTTTCGAAGGTCTGTCCTTCGGGAGAATTGGCAGATTACTTTCCAATGCCAGTGAGACTGTTTCTCTAATTTTAAAACCCAAGTCAACACACCCTGATTTCCCTAGGAGTGTCCTTCAGATGAAACACATATCACTGACACAGTGGCCTAGCAAACTTAAAAATGGCATTCAGCTCATTCTTTCCTATCAGGATTAACATTATAACCCTTACAATTACAGCTAACTTATTATACTGTACAATGAGGAAGGGGACTAATAGCATAAAAATTTGAAATATTACATCTATTTATTCTTGAATCACATCACAGAAGTAGTAAGTGTGTGTGTGTGTGTGTGTGTGTTTATGTATGTATGTATTTGCCAGTATGTGAGGATATGGGAGGTAGTTGTTAAAAAGGTGTGTCTGCCTCACTGATCTACTTAGAAAATACTTATTGCTCTTAAGTTCCTAGAGAATGTACTCACCCCCCTAAAAAAACAGCAAATACGAACATAAAACATTGCTTGGGAAATAGCAAGAGGCTGTCTGCTGAGGACTACGGCAGATTAGAACAGAGACAGATTCCCCTCTTCCCCCACCTCAACCTGCCTGAGAGCCATAGAGTCCACCGCCCCATTCACGTTGGTAATGACCATGAAATTTGCTGTGGCCGATACTGTGGAACCTGGGAAGATATAGTGTCAATTCTAGTTTCGGCTTTAAGAGGGAACATGCCTCCACATTTGTAGCAGTCTCCAAACGGCACCATGAGATGAACATGCCCATGAAAAAGCACCACTTCCCAAAGAACAAGAGGCCTGTAAAAGCTGCACGGATCAAATCTGTATGTTAGAACCAAGCCTCGTTGAATACAGCCCCAAACACCAAACTCTAGCCAACCCTGGCATGGCTTAAGGAAAAACAAACACCTCTTGTTTATGCCCTGAAATTTTGTGTGCGTGTGTGTTACAAAACAATATCAGATGGATGCAAAGCCAAAACAGTTTCTAAAGAATATCTACATAATAGAGAAACGTTCAATGAAAATGAAGTCATACTGTTTGGAAACATCAACAGTAAAGATGTTCACAGCAAGTCCCAGTGTCTCTGTGAGCATTCATATAGAACCTCTGGTATTTTTGCCTCCTTCTGCCCCTTCTTTATCACAACCTGAAGTCATTCTTTAAAGATCCCATCTTCCCCCGCTTCCCACAGTCTTCCCTCGGGCCTCTGAATAAAGTGCTTGACTCCCTCCTTTCTGTGTCCGACAGGTTCTATTTTATGAGATAGTTCTGTCTTCTTCCGTGTTAGTTTTACTCTGAGGTCACTGCAATGAGGAAAACTCTGGGACAGGTTGTGAGTGTATTTTTGACATTATCAGTCATATTTTTTAAAATGTACTACACACTTGGTTAAGTAAGCGCCTTCGATATGATAGGTTCTGAATAAATGTTTCCAAATTGGAATCACACACTCCTCATGTGACAGGAAATATAGAAGATTCTACCACCATCTGGAAAACTCCTTAGGTTTTCTCAGTTTTTAAATAAGTATCTTCTCTGAGAAAATTAGGCCATATTTTAAAGATATCATTACATTATTGCCATCTCTACAGTCTATAGATGAAAAATGATATTTTAAGAGAAAACATAGCAGATTTGCAGTGTAAAAATATTATGGCGTTGCGTATAAATTATTTCTGCATTCAATAAAATGAGAATTCTGAGGGTGTTACTGTAGAATAAGTTCTTCAGAAAAATGGAAATTACTATTCAACTTTTTTTTATTTTGCTTTTAAAAATGTTCTTGCTGCCAAATTCTCTGGACAAATGTATATCATTAAAATACATAAATAAAAATCAAGAAAGAAAGAAAAATAATAAGACCAAAAATGCACTAAACAACAACAACAACAAAAACCTCATATTGAATTTCAAATGTGAATAAATTTCAGCTCAAATAAATCTGAAGAAAAAATAAACAAAATAAAATTATCCGGTGAACTAAATTTTCCTATCTCTGAATAAAACATTCCATACACAGTCTTAAAGCAGAGAGTAGAGACACCTAATCCAAGACAGAGGCTCCTAGGCTTTGTGAAGTAAGGAGAATAAACAATCGGCCTTTCTTGGTCCAATAGCATATTTTCACAAAACACTCATTTCCTTTTCATTTAGGGACAACCTCCAACTGAGTACCATTCTGCATCTACCAAAAATGTGGCTAGATTCTTTACGCACCAACATTATTATTGACTTATTAAAGAAATATCAGTAAATTTTAGCCAGTGTCCACTCAAACGCAATAAATGCATAGTAAGTAAGAATTTCAAGCAAATATTGACTTCCTATCACATTACTATTTATAAGTCTGATGTAAGTCGAGAGTATTAGGTTACAGTCTTGGTTTCATCATTTCGGTGGAAACTTGGCAAGCCATTTACCCTCTCTAAACTCCAGGTTCCTTGGAGGCTGGACTATATTTAAGTGGGCAATTTTCTTTTTTTAAGGATTAAAAAAACAAAACATGTTTCTCTGAAAGACATTTCCACCTCCTCCCCACAATATCTGGGGCAGGGGAGGTGGAGGGAGATAGAGAAATAGAATAGTCGAATCTCACCCTGGCTGGTGTAGCACAGAGGATTGAGCACAGGCCGGCAAATGAAACAGGTCCCCAGTTCGATTCCCAGTCAGGGCACATGCTTGGATTGCAGGCCGGGTCCCCAGTAGGGGGAGCACGAGAGGCAATCACACACTGATGTTTCTCTCCCCCTCTTTCTCCTGTCCCCTCTCTCTAAAAATAAATTTAAAAAATAACTTTCTTTAGCCCTGGCTGGCGTAGCTCAGCGGATTGAGCACGGGCTGTAAACCAAAGCACCACAGGTTCTATTCCCAGTCAGGGCACATGCCTGGGTTGCAGGCCACGGCCCCCAGCAACCGCACATTGATGTTTCTCTCTCTCTCTCTCTCTCCCCCTCTCCCTCCCTTCCCTCTCTAAAAAATAAATGAATAAAGTCTTTAAAAAATCTTAAAAAAAATAATGTTTCTTAAAAAAAAAGAATCGTAAAATCTCAGCCAGTTAGGGACTGAAAAGCACTGAAAAGATGGCGGACAGTGGTGGCCAGGAGCTGGAGTCAGCCGTGAACAACTGGGGATGGACTGCTGGCTCTGTCACTCGATCCCTGGGTCCCTTCGCGTGCTGCTCACCCTGGTGTACAGGCAAACACCCATAAAGGGTGAGGTTATCGCAGTTACTACTATCAGATGTTTCCTTGTTCTCCATTTGCCTAGAATCCCACAAGCAGCCGCTGACATGCATGACAACCACGGGGATGTAAGCACCCTGACCATGTGATAGGTCGGACAGTCACAGCACAGACGTGCTGGGAAAAGGAGTGGGCGCACAAAGATTGTCCTTCCTTTTTCTGTCTTTGCATACAATTATTTACTTGTTTTTGCGTTCCTCTGACCATCTGGGTACTGGGCCGAGGTGAGGAAGATAAGAAATACGGGAGTCACGCTGGCTCGGTGTGCATCCCTACTGGGGTGTCTCAGAAGGTCAGGGAGGGAGAGCCAGCAAAAGGACAGCATCACTGAGCAATTCTGAGGGAACCTGGGCGATGGTCACACCCTGGCCCGAGGGTGACGGGCTGCAGGAATGTACGATGTAAACCAGAGATGGGGACTTAGCCAGAGGAAAAGAAAAAACAAAACAAAACATGCAAACACCTTGCAGAAAAGCAACATTGCAGAGAATAGAAGCCTTTACTTTATATGCAGGCATTCTAACACTCCCAATCTACGCTTAAAAGGAGAAAAAAAATCTAGCTATTGAGGAATAAGGAATTTCTTTGTGAAAGGATGAAAATTTCTGCAATTGGTATTATATACTGTTTTCCAATCATCTTCAGATACACATTTTTTCAAACTTGTTGTGTCTCAGCTACATATCTTAGGCTAGTGGGTGTGTGGAGCAAAGCATGGCCGTTTAGGGAAGTAATGAAGAATTCATATTAATTCAGGGTTAGCTTCCAAACACCCAATGAATATTTACAATTTTATACAGTGTTTTCTTCTAAATATTACCAAATATATTCATAGAAACTGGAAAAGAACAGTAAGTAGAATGCTGTGTTATGCTAACTGTTTTGGAACGTCAAACTTTAAGTCACCTATGGGGAGATCCAAGACTGCAGTGAAGTTGGGGGAAGCTACACTCATCAAAATTGGAATTACAATTCAATTATAGAAAAGTCATCCTGAATAACCAAATGAAGACTAGCTGAAGAGAAATCTTACAGCCAAAAACATTACAGAAGCAGCCACACTGAGACTGTCAGGAAGGACAGAGACATGAAAAGGGCTGGCCCTGACCCCACAGGCGGTGACCACGGTTCTGGTGGGATATCTCAGCTGCAAAGGTTTTCCCTGCAAAGCATAAGGACTCTACCCCAAGCCAGATGCCCCCAGCCCAGAGCACCGGAGCCAGGAAGAGGTGCCCACATAACATCATAGAAGTATGTACCTACCAGGGACGGGCAAGGGCCCACTAGGGATATAAGCACCTTCTTAAAGGTCCAATGCACACAGTTTTGTTTATAGCTATGCACCCTATGCTCTGGCAGATGGAGAGCAGAACAGACTAGAGATATGTGAGGAAAGTCTAGGGTGTGTAGCTCTGGGGAGGAAGCTGAAGGGACAGCCACCAGCATCCCTGTGCTGAGTCACTCTCTTGGACCACTGATACCATGTTTCTAGGGCAATCCCTTCTCTGCAGCATCAGAAAGCAACAACCCCTCCCTGTGGAGGTTAGGCTCTACTGAGAAGTACACTCAGAGGAGCTTCCAGGGAAGGAACCTAGCAGGGCCGCCTTCAGGCAGAAGCAGGTGGAGACAGGTGGGGGCAGATCTAGTTTGGGTGCCTTGGGGCTTTTGCTGACCTGTTCCTCAGCTCAATGCTAGTAAAAGCCAGCAGTGATGCACAGCTTGGTCCTTCCCGCATGAACCCAGGCCCAGCAGAGGGAACCACAAAAAGTGGATCATTTGCAGCTCTAGTGTACCCAAGGGGCTGTCACTGGTGGCATTCGACATTGGCCTGCACCACGGTCCTTGCAAGAGGAGCAGAACCAACAGCTTCAGACCACATCAGAGCAGGAAGCAATGTGCTTCACCAACAGCATCTCCAAAGGGAGATCTCAGCAGGCACCAAACCCCGCTGCGACGAATTCCGCTAAGTGTGGTCAGCACCTGCACAGCAGCCTGACCCCTCTGGTAGGAGCTGAGCCTCACAGTCGGCCAGCCTGAGGGTCATTGCCACGTCAGAGTGGCTAACAGCAATCAACACTCAGTTACAACAGGAGGGCCCACATAATCCAAACAAGGGACATTCCTGGAGCACCCAACTCAGGTGATCGAGGAGACTGCACCACTGGACCCCTCAGGACACCTATGATGGAAGCCCACCCACAAAGCCTAGAAGCCACAGCAAATCCATGTACTGCATAGAAACAGGCACAAAAAGGCAGCCAGAGTGGGGAGACGAAGAAACAATTCCCAAATGAAAGAACAAGGGAAATCTCCAAAGGAAGAACTACATCAAACGGAGGCAAGTAATTTGTAAGATGTAAAGTTCAAAGTAATGCTTATAAGGATGCTAAAGAGCATGAAAAAAGCATGGAAACCATAAAAAAGGGTCATTCAGAAATGAAGTACAATATGTGAAATGAAGAATACACTGCAGGGAATAAATAGTAGGCTGGATGAAGTCACTGTACGTAATGAAAATATGCTGGAAGTGGTCACCTTCTCATAGAATATAGTCAACATTCATATTAAAAGAACATAACCAATGAAGACACGCGAGATCCAGAAAAATGGGGCCAGAGGCAGAAATGCAAAATGGACAATTTGGATCGAGAGACTCCAGCAATAATGCAAAATGACTCACAGACTGGAAATGACTTCTATGGCTATCTTCTTACCCCTAAAAGGTGTTTCTGCAAAGTCACCTCCGGAAAATAAAGCCCAAAGCCCTTCCAAGTGCCATTGGTTCTATCAGGGAAAGTAAGGCTGGGGGGTGACATTCCATAACCAATGCTAGATCGATCTTCTGCGCTTACACCAACTGACATTCATCAAGTTTTAAAAAAAAGCCAAGAAAAAAAAATGGAAAGCTACCCACATGAATGCTCCATCGTTCCTGAAACGGGACTTAGCAACATCACTTTCCAGGGATAAGAAGGTAATTCACACAATTGCACAACGGACCTGCTTGAAATGGCCAAAAGAAAGGGCAGAAAGTCTAATGGTGACTTTGTAATTTACATGTTTTTATAATTATTTTTTTTAAGATGGAGCTTTTCAGAAGTTGAGTTCATTAGGATCACATTTAGACTTTTTAAAAAGTCTGGGCTAAAAGCTTCCTTGAAAAAAAGTCTTAATTTCTCTCCCATTCCAGCCTAATGCAACTGCAATGAAATGCACAGTTCCTGAAGAATTCACCACCCTCTGTGTCAGATCTAGTCTTAGCAAAAATCAGTGTCCTGTCAAACCAATTGACATAATACCCCTAAGTACACTGGCATAATTTAAAACACACCTGCAAAAAGAGAGGGAGAGAGGGAGGCAAGGAAGTCCGGGAAAGGGGGGGGAGGGAGGGAGCGAGAGAGGTTTCTTTAGTAAGGTAAATTAGATGTGGGATTAAGAATTATAAATTCAAATATATTAATAGTTATTGATATGAGAATACAAAAAGTTTCTGGCTCAGTCTTATTGAAGGCCCTTTTTACTCATTTTTTAAAAACTTCCCGTAAAGCTACCTTCCTTCTAATATTATTAAAAATACTATGTATTATGTGCTGTAAAGCCTGCCCTGGAATTATTTCCCCTTGATTGCAGCATGCAGTTTTATAAAAGCACTAGAGTTGTTATCCAACGACACAGGCAAGAAGTCAGCAGCAGGTCCCCCTCACTAGCTTTCTGTAACAAAAGTCACAGTGTCCTGACTCGCCTGAAGGTGAAGCAATACATTATAGTTCCTCAAACACAGGGCCCCTTCAGAGGCTCCTGAATGTCACTGAATTTGTAAGCTGTCAATCAAGGGTAACTCCCAGGTACTCCCTAGGTGCATTCGAGGGAACAACATTCATAGTACCACTCCGAAACAAAGAATCATTTTCATATACATCCAGATAATAAAGTTAAACACTGAGTGAGAGGCAGAAGAAGTATGTGGCGATGCTACAAAATACTTGCAGGAAACAGAAGATCCATTTGCTCACACGGAAAATTTCACCCCATGGTGAGCACTGAAAACACCACCAGGTGGACCTGCCTTTTAGAACTTGGAGGGCTGATTTAAAAGAAAGTGCTGTGGTCACACTCGTTTAAAGGAGCAATGAAGCAGAACCTTGTACTACTGGAGAGGAAAACAAAAAAGAAAGAGGAAAACTTTGGCAAGCCTTTTCCACACTGGCTCTGTTGTACACAGGCCGGAGAGCGGGAAGAAACTGAAGGGCAGTTCTGTTGCCTCGGGGCAACTCAATAGACCGAGGCACACAAGTGAGTCCGCCATGATTTGTGAGTCTGGCACACAACGAGTCACAGTGAGGCACCCTCATTACTTAAGACTACCCACCCCCTAAGACTATTAACTTTATCCTTATTAATTCGGTTTATAAAAATCAGGTTGCTTTTAAATAGTTTTCTGAGGGTCTGACGAGAAAATCAGTGCTGAAATCGTAGTCATGACTGCATTCACACTTCGCACTTCCTAATGTAAGAGGTTTATTTAACAAACAGAATATAGAAATGAAGTCAATTGCATATAATCAGGAAATCAATGGAGGGTTAAACCTTGTAGAGAAAGCACTGCAGCCGTAATGTTAAACGTGGCCACCTTATCCGAAGGGTGAACTCTAAAATAAAGACCATGCCATTGGTATTTAAACCCTGCTTGTCTTCTTCAAAATGTTGTTGCATTTCAAATAATTTTAAATGGCATTGAATTACATTAAAGAAAAATGCCCAGATGAAAAGCAAAGAGAAGCTATGGCAGAACAAAACCTGAATTAGAATCACTCTCATAACACAAAATTGAGCTTAAATCTTTCAGAATAGGTCTCATAGGCAAACCACAGATGCAAAACTCTCCTTCAACCTGGGTGTTCCCGAACCATCACTATCAAAACCATCAAGAAGGCTCCTGTTTGCACTTTTTTGTTTGTTTTTGAGCAAAGGAGAAAAAAAAAGAGAAAGAACTCATGGACACGTAGGACAGGGTGGTGCTTTTGGGGGTGAGGGTAGAGGGTGGGTGGAGGTAGAACAGTGTATCCAGGGGGAGAAATGGTAATGGAAAAATACGATAAAAGCAAATAATGTAGAAAAATGTTGCAAACGTTTGCGAGGGGTGAAAAACTCCTGCTGAAAATAAAGCTTTTTCATAGAAGACCGAGATTCTCATCAAAACGCACTCGAGACCAGAGCAGTGCGGAAGCTCCACCTACCGTCGAACTTCTTGTG
This sequence comes from Tonatia bakeri, assembly GCA_004024845.1. Lineage (NCBI taxonomy): Eukaryota > Metazoa > Chordata > Mammalia > Chiroptera > Phyllostomidae > Tonatia > Tonatia bakeri. The sequence goes on along the minus strand of PVIA01000306.1, from coordinate 112,497 downwards.
CCTGGACACGAAGGTGGTGCGCACGAAGTGACTCGTCTCCTCCACGAGGTTTTCAAACTCCAGTTTGCTCTGCTGGCTTAGCTTGTCTTCCATTTCCGTGGTGCAACACGTGTATTCTTGAGGACAGATTCTCAAGTGCTCCCCTGCAAGGAGAGGAGAGGGAGACATGTCAGGGAGAGAGGACAGGACGTCGGGGAATTCTCTTCTCTAACATTTCCCTCAGATCCTGGGGTGCCTGACCCATCAACTCCTCCGGGAACCTTCTCTGTGCCTCAGTGTACTTGCCATTTCAAACGTTCTAGACTGTCGTGGAACCTGATGCCAGCTAGGGTCTGCTGTTTGTGTCCATGCACCCCTAATTCTTACGTGGAAATCCAAACCCCAAAGGTGACACCATTATGAGCCAGAGCCTTTGGGTGGTGGTTAGGTCATGGATGGGATTAGTGCTTTATAAGAGACCCCAAAGAGCTAACTGATGCCACCCTTCTCCCAACAAAATGGTATCATGTGTAAACCAGGGAGCAGGCTTCCACCAGACACTGAGTCTGCCAGTGTCATGACCTTGGACTTCCCAGCCTCCAGAATGCTGAGACACAAATGTGCTGTTTATAAGCCACCCAGCTTTCAGTATTTGTAATAGCAGCCCAAACGGACTAAGACATCTGAAGTTTAGTTTCTGATCCTAGGTTGTAAATGAAGGTCTAAGAAAGACCTCAGAAGACCACAGCGATGTTCTGCTTTTATTTGAAATGCACCAGGTACCACCAGGTGACAAGAGATGCAATACATCGTACTTAAGACAGTTCTTTGGAAACCTCTATAGGGCAAGAGACAGTCCCATCACCGGAGTCTCAGACAGCAAGGGCAAGGAAAGGTGGCAACTGTGCCTCTGTCCCCCTCTGCCCCTCCACCTGTCAGAGTGCATCAGCTTTTCTCTGGGTAACAGTGAGGGTGTTTTAATGGCAGGTCCCATGGACCACGCATTCCCTCAGTTGACATTTCTTGTCAGAAAGAAAATGTTCGCCTATAAGAAAGAAGGCGCTGATGGGTTTAATTAACGCTTATACAGAAATGTAAAGTAAAAGGTAATGAGAGTCTTGTATTCCGTTCTGCAAACTCATCTCTGGCGATTCCAGGCCACTTGCTTTGACAATATTGCTTTCTTTGGTGCTGTTTGCAAGTAGGAGCTAAACCTCTGTGTCATAAAATTAAAGTGGCCTGAAATTAAAATAGTTAATAGTCTGAGTTTCCAACTGATGCAGATCCTTTTGGGTCAAAAATGTTTAAGATCTGGAGGGAAGAAGAAAAATCCACCAACATCTTGCTGAATAAAACCAACAAATAGCCCCAGCAATCAAAGTTACTGTAGGCCATTTGAAAAACCGCATGTACTTGACACGGGGATTAACATTCATTTATAATGTTTAACTATTTATATAATATCACATCCTGTGACACTGGGAGATAGATGGGGTGTTTTGTGATTCCTCGTGCAATTTGGTGCTCTACTGCCTGCTTCAGACAACCCCAGAATTAGTAAATGAAAACAGTGTGTACTGATGTCAGATCTTACACAATTCCTGGAAGGAAAGGAGACCATAAAATATTATATGTATATTTTTTAAAAAGAAATGAAAATACATCGTACTTGAGAATATTAAACATCAAATTCAAGATAACAGTTCCCTCCCAGGAGGAATTAGGATTTGAAAGAAATACTCACATGCTTTTATCTATAATCTTTTATTACTTAAGTTGCTTAATGGATACATGATGATCATTGTATTATTAACTTTTGCTATACATTTAAACGGTCTTGTAATAAAAACCTGGAAACACGCCATGCCAATAAAATGTAGTAGCCGGGACAGTTGTGCTAGAGCGGAGAGCAGAGGGTAAACATTGAAAAAGAAAAACAAACCGCCCTTGACATTCAGAAGCCAGCCAGGCACTCAGTGCTGGGTCATGATCCTCCATTACGAACAAACAAGCTCACAGAATACCGACCCCAGACAAGATTACTCTGAGGCCAGGATAAAATGCAACAAAACAAGCCCACTTCAAACCACGTCTGAGCACAGGCGAAAGCACAAGGTCTCTGTCCTGTCCACAAAGCACTGAACGCCTCCTGTCTCAGGCAAAATGAAGTGTCTGGTAGTGTCCTTCTGTGCCCCTTACAGATGGACCCTCGTCCTCGCCTTCCCCCCTTGATCAGATTTATTAGGTTAACCTTATTGGAGAATCGCCTCTGCTTCTGACTGCATCCAGTGTAGTTTCAAGCCCTGCCACGTTGACCCCTCCTGCAAATCACCTGACCGAGAAATCCACAGTCTGTGAGAAACGCCTTTGAAGCCCCTCTTACTGAAAAACCCTGGAGCTCTCCATGCGGCATTCTTGCTGGCTGCAGTGAGTGGTAACTCCAATGGTCCAACTACAGAAGTGTCCCTGATAATTTCTGATTTGAAGGTACTAATTTACCAAAATGGGGACTGAGAGAACACCATATAGTTTGAAAAAATTTCCCCAAGTGATTCTGATCCTTACAACCCATTGAGAAGCATAGCTCTAAAGTTTAAGATACTGGGAAGGAATAAGTGTGGCTTTATCCAAAGCAAACGCTTCTCAAATCACTATTTTACTTTATTTTTTACTAAGATATCAAGTCTAAGCAGTAAGGATGCAACTCTATCCAGGTTGAATGAACAACGGTGCAGAGGGTTCCTGTTCCTGACCTGCTCATAAACTGTTTTTCATAAACCCCACTGTCCTATTTCCTATTTCCCCCGCTTCATTTCCTGCTCTGCGTCATGCACAAATGAAATCTCCATTTCTCAAGATTTAGTCATCAGGACTGCATTCTACTTCTGAATCACTGCAATTGAGTTTACAACAAAACTCATGGGGTTTTGTGCAAAAATGAAACAAACAAACATTCGGAATGACCAAACGAAAATAAACATTTTAGGACCTGAGGGAAACAGTTGTTTAGGGGGAATTTATGCAAAAAACAGCATGGATCGACGTTCATGAAATTCTGAATTGGAGACATAATCTCCAATGAGCCAAAGAAAATCAGTATTTTATGCTGTAATAAATTGAAACCAAAAGATACTTACTTCTTAATGAGACAGCTTTAAACCAAAATTACTTCGTTGGGGTGTGTGTGTGTGTCTGTGTGTAGTAAGGTCATGGAGGTATATGTAAGAAGCGGCCTTGCTCATTCAGAGCAGTTTTAGACCTTTTCTAGGACCAAAAGGGTCCCTGACAAGTCAATTCCTTTCTCCTCCTTTATCGGGCCCCTGGCAGAGAGAAAACCAGAGGGATGGAGAGACGGAGATAGACAGGCTTGGAGAAAGAAAACGAGGGGGCGAAGAGATCTCCTGAATGTGGACAAACCCTGCTGTAAAAGAGATCTTTCGTGCCAAGTTCACTGTACTTGATCCCAAGTACACAGACAGGATCAGGTCACCGGAAGTGTATGGCTGACCCGAGGCTGAGGCTTGCAGCCTTCCCAGCATGCCACTGGTAAGAAGGCTGGGGAAAGGCTGTACTGTGGAAGTGCAGTTCCTTCCCCCCTTCCCTGAGGCCCCTGATGCTTACCAAACTGACTCTGAATGGACAGAAAGACTTAGGACAGTAAGACATTGGTTCTGAATGGGCTGTTACATATTCGTTTTGTCTGGGGTCCCGGAACAGAGTTTGCAAAGCATGGCCTCTGGCTCAAATGCAGCCTACCACCAGTTTCATAGGACCTATGAGCAAATGGTGGGTAAAAGCAAATAAATAGGTAAAATCAAAATAATGCTATTTTTGCTCTGTGGAAATTTTATAAAATTCCAATTTGCTTGTTCATAAATAAAGTTTTATTGGGGAAAAAAGCTCCACACATCCATTCGTGCATTGTCTATGGCTGTGGGAGCAGCAGGGCAGTTATGACGGAGACCACAGAGCTGGCACTACCTGAGGGACTTCTGCTCTGAGATCACACATTTCAGCTGCCCTGATATAGTAGTTCTACCCTTCCTGTTCCAAATTCTCCTTACAGTGAGAATAAGGAATTTTTTTCAGCTTACATACTTCCTGACACATATAAATCACGGATGTAATGATGGTATCCTTCCAAAGTTGTAACTTACGGAGAATGAAGCATTAAGAGTTTCCCACCAACATTCCTTTCTCAAAGCCCCTCAGGTTCCTTATTTGTTACCTATTATATAATTAGATAAAATATTAACTCAACTGGAGTGCCCTTAGACATCTCCCAGATCACTAATAATAAAGATATTAAATAGTTTACTCCAGAAGATAAAAATGACAGACCGTAAATGTAGATGTGACACTGACACTGTATTGATTATGCCTTTATTCATCAGACATTTGTTGAAAACCTTCCATGTGCAAATCATGGTGATCATGTCCAACAAGATCAGGTAGAGCAGATCACGCCATCAGCTTAAACAGGTGTGTGCTTTCTTAAGGCATCTGAAGTTCATGCCAGTGAACAGCAGAGTCCCTGCATTTTTATATACCTCTTCAGCAGCTCTAAAATAAAGAAGGGGAATTGTAGATGTGGAAGGAAGCAACTCTACCAGGAAGTTGGAGAATGGGCAGGCACTCAGGGACATCCGTTCAGACAACACATTGTCAACTCTTTTCTAAGAAAGAAGAAATGGGACTCTTTCTCCCTCTGAAAACCCCCCTCAACTATGTGTCACTCTCTACAACATCTTTCTCCCAATGTCTGCCAGAGGTCTGTTTTCACTCCAAGAGGCTGAGGTGACAGCAGAAATGTCATTCTGCCGCGTCACACTCCCTCCAAGGATGGGCCTTGGTCTGAAAGCCGCCAGGACTAGGCTTCCTGAGTGGCATGGTAGGAAGGAGCAGGCGACAGCAGGGTCTCATTAACCACCGAACGCAGCCTCTGTGTGTCTGCTAGAGCAGACTCACTGCCCTTGGCAGTGACATGTGAGGCCCTCAGAATACATATGCCAAATAAATGAGCAGCCAATACAAAGTGCCCCGAATGAGTCACCTTTCATAGACTATATAGCCAGCCAGGCTCTTGGCTTTCATAGAGCTTTGGAATGTGGAGGGAAATGACTATCTTTGCACTTCCTAGAAAGTAGGTAGAAAATCAAAACCTAAAAAGTGAAAAGAAGATAGCAAAATCTCACAAAAACAGAGCACTTTAATTTCTGAACCTCTGAATTTCATCTGATTAGAATGCAATATTTGGTCCTGGTTGGTGTGGCTCAGTGAATTCAGCATGGGCCTGTGAACCAAAGGGTCCCTGGTTCAATTCCCAGTCAGGGTGCATGCCCAGGTTGTGGGCCAGGTCACCAGTAGGGGTCATGGAAGTGGCAACCACACATTGATTGCCACACATTGAGAGGGAGAGAGGGTTTCTCTCCCTCTCTTTCTCTTCTCCTTACCCTCTGTCTAAAAATAAATTTTAAAAAATCTTAAAAAAAAGAATGCAATATTTGTTTTAGACTTAGCCCTCTGTGGAGTGGATGGTCCTTGCCAAAGTTATCTCATGCTTGAATGACGAAATTCCCCACCATCAGTTAGCTGTGTCTGGTAAAGGCTAGAGTCTCCTCATCTTTTTATGTGTCGTCTCAAATAACCATTGAGTTTGTTCATCTGGTGCCTTAAGAGTTGACTGGAGCAAATAATCTAAGGAAAAAAGTTTTAGGGAAGTAAAATATTCTAGGATCAGTTAATTTTGACCTAGTGTTTCTGAGAGCAAAGCTAATTTAAAGTGGGGGTAATAGTCCTGGATTGTTTTTAGTCTCATAAAGATCCAATGCATGCAAATCAGGAGTGGCAGACCACAAGAAAACGGCATTTTTTAAATGCAGGTTGCAGTTCATTTCTTTAAGTTAAAATTCCCAAAACCTCTAAATAAGTACTTCTTCAATGTTTTTTGGTGTGAAACTTTATTATAAATAATCCTTTCATATCTTTGAGGGCTGCTCTTCTCCAGTCATGTTGTTTAGTACCATAATCAGAGATGTTCAAACTTTTACATAAGTTCTAAGAAATTCAATTAATGTTCTACTTCAGCGGATCTTATCACTCAAATAACCTGTATTAGTGTCATCCTTTGATGTTGTCAATTTCCTGATAAAGATTCTGAATACTAATTCCCTTAGTTATAAAATTGTCACTCTGCATTTTGCAATAATAACTCCTTTAAACAGGTGTGTAAGTTAATTGTCTAAATCTGTTCCAATAATTACACAAAGACAATTTCAAATGTTCTCCTCTTGACAGTGTGGAGCCCACCTGTATAGTTCTTCTGACAATGATCCTGGTCTTTACATTCCCTTGCCTTTTTTTTTTTTTCAAAGAACCAGATAGTCTGGGGGTGGGATGGGCACAGACTGAGGTGTGATCATGACTGACACGGCATGAGGATTGAGGGGGCAGGGAGTGGGCAGAGGTGGTCTTTGAGATCGCAAAGCAACCATAGAGAGAAAAGCCATCTTTCCTTTTTCTCACATCTAATCTGGCTCTGATAACAAATTATTAAATATGTAAAAACTGATCATGTTTAAATAGAGGGGGTTTGTCTTAGTCTTAAAATGAATATGTCTTCTATAGTTCATACAAGAACAAGTTCGAGGCATTTAAGAAAAGCAACGCCTTAAAAACAATTAACGGTACTTCGTATGTACGGCTACAGGCACAGATACACACACATGTACATGGACACATGCAAGAACACATAGAATTTTCCCCAGTATTTTTTAAGGAAAGAACAGACAGATCTGAGAATAAAGTTGCAATTGCTACTTTTCTTCTTCTCTACAGGAAGCAACCTAGCAAAGCTGTGATTAAGTACCACAGGGACGATTGCCAATCGTAACAACAATGGGATTCCGTGATTTACTGCATGCCACCAATCGGTCACTCAACTTATTAAAATTTTTTTTTAATTAATGCAAAGCCAATTTAAAATATCCTAATTTATATTGCAAAGATAACAGATAAATGTATGATGCAACTGATTATGCTGCACCCACAAAAGGAAGAGTGCTCAGTAACAGCAAAAGGCTTTGCACCTAGATCACGGCCAAAGGTAGGAAAGAAATTATCGTTGTTCCTTGCATGTTCCCAGCCTCTTCATTGCACGTCTCCGCCCCTTGCTTGTTGAAGTTTTAATGGAGTCTGCACACAGAATGGAGAAGTGATGGAAGGGCTGTGCGCTATGTGCTACACCCAGAAGTGCATTGGACTTGGACTGGGGGACTATGCAGAGGGGAGAACCAATGGGCGTGCTTTTCCAAGAGACTTACCTACAGCTATGCTAATAAACTCAGCTGTCTCCTAAGGGGACCATCCCTTTCCTAGTCTTCTGAGGATTATGCTCACCAAATTGTATATCCAATCAAAAATTCTCGTACAAGAAGTCGTTAAATAAGAAAATCTCATCAACATTCAACAAGTTAATGTGTTGGTTCTCAAGACAGTTCTCTGAGAATGAGGACCCATAAAGAAATCTTGATCTCATTATTTCTGTATTTCAAAGTCAAACTGTAAGCTCTGCAAATATAGAACTCTTCAGCTCTAATCTGTAAGTATCTGTGACGAAGATAAGTGAGACACTGAGGCAAGGGTCTCTACTCTCATTGTAATGCACACCTTCTATTTGTCCAACACTTTGTGGGCACTTCCTGTATGCCAGCTACTGTAAAGTGGGTATGTGTATCATCTTCATTTTACAAACTAAAAAACTGAATCTTAGATTGACTTAATCTTCCAGCTAGGAAAGGTCTGTCTCCAAAGCTCACCCTTGTAACCATTTTTAAAAAAGATTTTATTTATTCAACTTTAGAGAGAAGGGATGAGAGTGGGAAAGAGAGGGAAGAAAACATCAACGTGTGGTTGCCTCCCATGCGCCCCCTACTGGGGACCTGGCCCCCAACCTAGGCATGTGCCCTGACTGGGAATAGAACCTGCGACTGTTTGGTTCACAAGTCAGCACTCAATCCACTGAGCCACACCAGCCATGGTCCTTGTAACCATTTTATTTGTGACAAGACTGGCTGGAACGCTGTAGCAAATGTATGGGGACAGGGCTGTCATGGAATATTTTAAATTTTCAGGGTCAACTGCACACCTGTGGGAAACCACACAAACTAACTGCTGGAGATAGTTCAAGTTTCAACATCAGATTGTACCACATTCCTTCAGGGCCAACATATCTTTGCAAAACTGGGTTTTCCCTTAATTTCCATGTATTATTCTACCATAGACATCTCCTATGCCTGCTATCACACCCAAACTAAAATTATGAGTGCTGTCTTATTTACCTTTGAAGTGCTCACTGCCTTAGCATTGCTCTTGGCACATGATGGGCTCTGTAATAAATGTTGAATTGAATGCATCTGACTCATTTTGATTTCTCAGTTACTCAATTACCATTCAATAGCACCCAAGTGACAGGTTAGCTTATATGCTTGGTGCTAAGGAATGAAAACAGACTCAGTGCTTAAGAAGCTCACAGTCCATGAAGCATCTATGAGTTCAAGTCCACCTTCTAGATAAGCAAGTGATCCAGAAAAAGCCCATACTTCCCACCATCCACCCTCCTCCGCAGGCTCTGACCAAACTCTTACAGACACAGAATCAATTAGAGGAGCTTGTTGATCCTAACTCAGCCTATTTCATTTCCAGGCAAGTGGCAGTAGTATTGCCTCTCTCTGTGTGTTTCAGTAACAGTCAGGGGCATCCTTAGAGTGGTTGCACCTATTTCTTTCACTTGGCCCTGGTTCACGTATCTCTCAAACAGTAGGACCTTATACAGTTTAGCAAGCATTCGAGTTTAAAATAGAAGAGGGTATTTTGGAGCTCATACAAATTAAGGATAAATGTTTCTTGTGAAAGTTTAGCCAACATTGTATATATTATGTATGTATTGGGTTGCAATGAGCAGTTTTATTTCTTATAGTAATAATGTGGGCACAAAGTTTGGAAGCCAAAGTTCAATATTGTGTGCAAGTGATGACAGAACGGGCAAAGAGCCCACTTACTGATGTATATAGTTGGAAACCATAAATAGCCAGTGTTCCGTCAGATAAACTGGGTCAATTTTAATGGGTGTTTTCTTCTTCAATCATATTAAGACATCCTCTGTGCAAGTATTTCCTGGGGATGTCTAGTCTTTCTAATGCTTTCTAAAAAAGTTTATGCAGGCTTATTTTCCACTTGTGTTGCATAAACACATAGTCTGGGGACCCATAAGAAAGACTACTTGCTAACCTGGAAGAGAGGGATTTAAGTAACATTCATAAGTAGGTTGTGAATTCCTTGCCTGCTCACAATTCCTTTGCCGTGCTTGTCTTAGGGGTTGCCAGGAACGTCACACTCAAATGTTCGATGATGTCTATAATTTTGTACACTGAATGGAATCTTTATGGGCATGCGTGGTTCACTCTAGTTCAGCTGCTCCGACACTGCTTGCCAAATCCTGGCACACAGTAACTCACCGGTTCCTGGTGACCTTCTGCAAGTCGACTGACCAGAGATGCCTACTCACATTTTTCTGTTTCTGTGACCGACACTGCACAAATCAAACCAACTGCCTCCTACAAATTCACCCACAGATGAGGATCAATTTCAAGTTTATTGTTGATGTATCCCATATCCATCTTTGCTTACTAAAAGTAAACCATTTTTAAAATTGAATTTGGTGATCCTAGGGTGACCTACAACAAACCAATCTTAACAGTGCTTTTTTTTGACCCTGATATAGCAGATCAGCATTCTTACTAAATTATATAATGGCTTCCTTGAGAATATAGGATTTACTATTCAAAGCCCACTGGCTGCAAACTCATTCAGACAAATTTCCTGAAAGCGGCTCAGGCTAGGTGAGAGCGATTAAGAACATAATCATATTGAACTGCATGTAAGCCTTTATAAAAATTGTTTTTCTTCTCCATAAAATACTGCAGTTTTAGTAGGCATCTGTAACACCACGATAGCAACACGGGTCATACCACATAAAGTGACAAAAGGCAAAATGGCCAGAAATGTTACAAGATCTATGGCACAGTCTAGGAGTGCACCTTTCTCTAATTGTCTGCCTCCATGACAATGACACTCCATAATACCTAACCTTTTAAAACTCACGGAGCCATTAATTTATAATAATTACTTTAATTCCCACTAATCACTCAAGATGGATGCCCATAGGTAAATATCACTCAGTCTCTGGTTCACAGATGAGTGATGGGAGGCCTACAGAAAGAAAATAGTCCTTTCCCCTTGGCATCACTTTTGCAATTAATAAAGGGCAAGAGGTCTCTTTCTCGAGTGGGGATCTAGATTTTAAAAAGACACTACTTCAAATGCTATAATAAATTCTCGCACCGTTCCCAACCTGGGGTCCTCAGATGTCACTGTTCCAGTGACAGCACCATAGTCAAGCATTTGTCATTCAAAAAATGTGTATGATTACAGCTCAGCCCATGGGGTTAAACCAAGAGGAGAGGAGGACCTTCGCAGGGAAAGGAATAAAAACTCCCCTGGAATTCAAGCAGATGTCCTTATGTATTTAAAAGAGAAATGGATAGCCAAATTGAATTTTAAAGAACATACTACAGAGAGACAATTGAACAATGGCTACACAAACAACAAAATGTATTAAAGAAATGCCTGCTTTTAACTTAAAACAAATCTCAATAGGAATTTAAAAAAAAAAAAACAATACTTGGGGACTCTAGGAATAATCACAGGTTTTCTTCTTTATAATCTCTCCTTTGTTTTTTTTTTCTTAGACTTGCCTCAAAGGAGGCAGAACGGATAGTTACCTAAGATGCAATAATGAGGATGAAAACTATATGCAGGTTTACTTTTACCCAGAACTAAAAATCCAAATAGGTAAAATAACCGATTACGTCAATCTCATATAGCCTAAGGAAATACTTCATTTATCAGTTTGGCTCTTGCAGAGTAAGATATTAATAGAAAACGATCTTGAACCAGGCCTGGTTTTGATGAAAAGGCTGGGGTGAGATAGCATTTGATCTTCGGGGGCATGTTCTGCTTCAGGAAATTGACTTCAGCCTATGTCTACGCATCTCCACACGGTTATTTCTCAGTGCACGTCACTTACTCTGTGGTTAGATTTCCTATAGCAAACGTTGCTGCATTTGTGGAAGAGAAAATGTGCATAGATAATTAATGGTTCACGGGAAAGCTAAAGATCCAACTTAGCTCAATTTATACAGTAATATACATGTAACTTCTTTGATCTGGATTAGTGATTTGTCTTCTTAGGACTTCTGCATAGTTCCTTGGGTCATTAAGTATTTGGGGTGTCCACTATTAATCCTTGAAAGTGCCCCCCAAAGTTAAATAATTTCTCCCCCAAGAAACTTACACTGATCACCTTGCAGAGCTTAATGTCGTGCCCCACATAACTGCATTGCTTTTGGTTTGGGCGCTAGAGTGTTCATTTCAATGCATCTGAGTTGCAGTTATTTGTAGAGAAGGCTATGTTTCCATTCATCTCTTGCCACTCTCCTTCTTAAATCCTGTGCCAAACAGAACTATTGGCAGCAAAACACACCATGCTCAATTATGTTTTGGGCCTTGGCAATGCTATTCCCTCAACATAGAAAGCTATGAGCTTCTCTTTTTCCCCTCCTCATCTCCCTCCCATCCCTTCTCATCCATCAGGTCTCAGCTTAACCACCACTTCTGAGCCTTCCCTGACCCTGGAATCTAGGTGAGGTGCCACTCCACTTCTTAGCATCCCAGTACCTCCGCACAAGGCCCTGAGTTACCTGTCACTGCACTACAGTGGCCAGTTATCCATCCATGCCCCTCAAAGAAGCACAGCCTGCTTGAGGGCTCGCACTGTGTTTTGTTCCTCAATGACTCGCTTACTGCCTAGCCCAGTACCCAGCCCAGAATGGCATGCGACATTGGTTCAGCAAATAAGTGAAATACAAATGAATCGATGTAATAATGCAAGCAGTGGACTCTGCACTGAGTAGAATACAAGGAGAATATTAGGTCCACTCAGAAATAACTATTCCAAGAGAAACACTGCTGACTCCTGGCCTATGCAGGACATATGGCATATGCAACAGAAGGCAGCAAAACTGCTGAAGACACCATTAACTCACTCCTTCCCACACTGATTGAATCCCAAATCAACTTTGTAAAATAATTAATTTGAACTCCCATTTATATCGCTTTAAAGAAATCTATTGGTAATAGAACAACCTACATCTATAATTTTTCAATGAAAATAATACCCCAGCTGTACGCCAACGGAGAAATTTTCAAAGCATGGCATTGCAAGTAACAGACAAGTTGAGAAGCGGATGCTTGGGCCACGGTTAAACTTGTGGCCATTCTTTTGACTATAGGTACCTGACCTTCACGCAGCATTGCTGTGATCACAACAGTGACGTGGACAGACAAACGGAGGTGTGCTGGGCAGCATGTCAAGTGTCATAAATGGCATAGCTCCAGCAATGAGATTTTCTGAAAAATGGACAACTCTTGGTAAACACCTTCAAAGGGAACAAACACAATTTTCTCTTGATTCTCACTTCATAGTAATATTCCTACAGAAACGATAGTATCCTAATAGTGTACAATGGTACTTTATACTTATAGTAAAATGGAGCTAGTTTCCAATCTCATTTCATTGTAAACAGAATACTTTTTACCCATCAGAGGGTCAGATAGGATGCTTAAATATTGCTCAGATTGCTGGACAAGTTTATATTTTGGAAGAAGGTCTCAGTCAAGGCAGTATCTTAAATACTTGGTAACTAATTCTCTACCTTCTGCCAAGCCTAGCATGTTCTAAGAGATAACTGCACTTGAAGACAGTTGGACTAAACAAACTTCAAGTTTTTACTTCTAGGAGCCTACTACATCCTAACTAGATATTTCTAGAAAATATATATGTGAGTAGGGAGCGAGCCTCTGAACTGAAACCAGTGGTTATTTTTTCTTTTTCTTTTTTTTTTCATTGATTCACAGCACCTGTACATTCATCTACTGATGCTTTCAGCCATATATTGAATGCCTACTTTTACAAGGAAGTCCCTCTGGCACTTCCAAATAACTAACCAACTTGGAATGTCTACAGAAAATCATCTTCGAACTCTCGTTCGAAAGTCTCATTGATTGACCTCAAGATCAACCATCCTCCCAGGTGTGCTTCTGTCGAGCGCTTTGAGGTAGGTGGTGGAAAAGGATACTTCTGGAACAAACCAAACATCAGTTCAGTTTCCCCTTTACAGTGCCCAGGAGAGTCCAATCTTTAATACTATCTAATACTCCCAATTTCCTAGAGAAAGTCTCAGAAATAAGGCAAGGAGTCAGAGGTGTGTGAACCCGTATAAACCCATTAGAAGAACACCTGGCATTTTCCCAGACAAACTCCTAGGAGCTATTCTATTCTGCTGACTCTTGCGTTCATTTTCTCTTCCAAACACATGCTCTTACACAATTGGTTTTTGATAGCACGTTTTAGTGAGAAGAATCTTTAGCTACCTCTTGGGGAGTGTGTTCCTGACACTTTGCCCGACGCACTGTGGAGAGCAAATGGTATGGCAAGGATCTGTCTCATCACCTCACTGCGCAAATGGCTGTAATTTACAAGTTTGGAAGCACGCACCCTCTTGGGATTCACAGTAAATTCTCCTTTATTCTACCTCCAAATTAATTTTGTTTTTCATGATTACCCTGCCATAGGAGAGAGACACTCCATATACAAGGAATAATGGAATCTAGCCAGGCTTGCAGCTTTCATGGGATTCATCCCTAAACAAACCCTGCTGGGAAACTACAGCTTAGTTTGAGCCAGTAACTAGGTAAACATTTTACTATTAAATGCATCTAAGCCATTTAAACAACAACAAAATGACCTTTAATTGCTCATTTCTAATTCCTCTGAAGAAAGTCTTCTGCACAACTACCACCTTTTGCAGAATTACTGTAACTAAAATTGCACCAGGACTTGGCCAGCATGCAGTGCTGGCATGAGGAAGGGTGCCCTAGCCCTTCACACTGGGACAGAGAATTAAAGACACAGGGCTCTGGGGCTTGGAAAGTTGTCATGGCATCGGCCCACCTCCATTTCACCAAAGTCCACATGTAGCCAAGCTCATTGTGTCTTCCAACTTCCAAGATAATGGCTCCTCTCTCTCTAAAATAATCTGAGGGTATAAAAGAAGTCTCAATGTTTAAAAGAGCACCTCAAAAGCTAAGAATAATACTTGGATGACCTAAGTGACTTGAATAAAAGTTGTGCACATGGATGAGAATGGCAAGCATGGATCTCATTCTCCACATTGAGGGTCAGACAATGTAAACTTGTCCAGGGCAATGTCCCTTGCATGACAGGTTGACATCAGGGCTGAGGCAGTCAAAGCAAATAAAACACACAGTCTGTGCTTCCCACCCTGCCCGCTCCTCTCATTGCATCCTCAGCCCACGCTCCACAGTACGTTTAACTGCACCTATTTATTCATCTGCAGAGATGAAGTGACTTACTGCCAATGCCCACCCCTTCTAGAAAGTGCCTTCTAGCAAGCATACTATTTTTTTCCTTTGATTGCATGCTTATTTCTGGTGATTTGTGGTTAAGGGGGCGGGTAGAGATTCTGGGTCCAGACAGGGTGAAGCTGCTTGAAGTTACATGTTGGTGCTGTCACTGCGTACTTCAGCCCCTCCCTACCTGAAAGGGTCGGGTATTTTTATCTTTCGTTTTCACTAGATGAAGAAAGTGAGGCTTAAGCTCACAGAGCTCCTTGGTAGAGAGCCCAGAATTCAAACAAAATTGGTTTGCACTCACGTGTGTGCTCTCTCATCTGTGACTCCCTCTCTCTCTCCACCCAACACTAATAGAAGGGCCTCACTGTCTGATGCTCTTGGGAACCCACGCTGATTTTGCCCAGGGTGCCAAAGGCATATTCCAAACTTGAACTAGTCTGCATCCTGGCTGCCCCTCCCAAATCCTTCAGCATGCCTGGCCTGTAGGCATATGTGGATCCTTGCCTAGATTTTGAAAAAAAAAAAAAAAAAGATATTCAAAATAAAACAAACGTAGAAAGTTTTCAAAAGTTCATCCTTATAAGAAATAAAAAGGAACAAAGAAAAATATTCAAGAGATGAAAAAAGTTTTAGCGAATTGGCGTTAAGATTTTTGATATCTGAAACTGTCAAGGTGTGAGTTTCAACACTTGGACTCCAACCCAGCGGCTGTGCGACATGTAAAACTGGGTGTGACACAGCACCAACAGCTGCAGCGCTATGAAGACGATGAACTCAAACAGCCCGTGGGAAAGTGCCCGACTGAGAGTTGGCATGTGGTCACATACTCAAGGGTGGGCAAAAGGGTGTTTACCGTTGTGAGTACAGAACACAGAATTTATTCTTGTATTACCATTTAATAACCACTGTATTATTTCCATACAGACAACTCTAAACCTACTTTCCCCCACCCCTGTATATATGTGCATGTGTACATATATGTATGTGTGTCTATATATGCATGTATTCTTTTTCTGGTTGGTCAAAAGCCATAGATTGTGATAGAGATAGAGTCTTCACAACATCCAACCCATTATTCCTTTCTCTTCCTTCAACCCTGATATTAAAAGAAACCACTGGAATGTTCTTCCAAGTAGCTATTAGGATACAAACCTCAGCTCCTCCTGCTCTAGGCTGATACCTACTGGCTTCTACCTTGTTCCATGCGCAACAAGCACAGACTGGCCAAAGGGCTGCTAAATTCAAGCTCAAAAGCCATGAAATGACCCCAGGTCTCAGGCTATTTTCAGAGCACAGGGAAAGCATAGGTGAGAACTGGATTATCTGCCCCACCTCCATCCATAGAATCAGGACCCATCTTTCCTGGATCACGGTCCCTCTGAAAACCAGATCCCATCACTTACCTCGTACCACCAGCGTACAATAAACATCCAATAAAACACATATCCAAAATTTCGGCCACAAAGAGAACATTGTCAAAGGATAACATTAAAAAGGGGTCAAATCACAAATTCTACAGATGCAAGATGAACATTTGACAAATATCTTATTTAACTAATTAATTCAAGAGAGAACCAGCAAGATATTATAACTTGTTGGAAAGTGAGTTTGCCCTGACTGGCAAGGCTCAGTGGGTTGGACATTGTCCTGCAAAGCAAAAGGTAGCAAGTTCAATTCCCAGTCAGGGCACCTGCCTGGTTGTGAGCCAGGTCCCTGGTTGGGGACAGGCAACTGATTGACGTTTCTCTCTCACACTGATGTTTTCTCTCTCTCTCTTTCTCCCTCTCTTCTCTCAATATAAATAAATAAAAAATTCTTTTGAAAAAAAGCGAATTCCAAGAAGCACATATATGTAAAAATACTTAAGAAATACAGCCACTTTAAAATGGAGTCAGAGCCTCCATCCCAGAGCACACGCCTTGCATACCTTACTCCTCAAAAGATAACAAGAAATCAGATGTTATGATGAACCAAATGATGACTACCAGCTTGAGAATTAAAACACTGCCTAGGATTACCTTCGCTGTGTCAGCTTACCTGCTCCGGTAGAAACACCTTTCTTCTACTGATGCACTTGTTCCCCTTCCCTTTCTCACAAATGCCTTTGGCCTCTCTGTCTTCCAATCAGAACACAATTTGGGTTTCCACCTGAATCAGTGCTTCCCCAATAGCTATACCATTTTGATCTCGAATAAATGCTTGCCTCTCACTTCATCTTTTTATTTTTAGTTTAACCCACACATTAGGGGGAAAAAACGAATGCTGAAATGAATTACAAATAGATACATTTATTCCACAAAGATGGGTAGCACAAGGACTGGAAGTTGGAAACCAACTGTATTTCCAGAGGACAAAACAAATGCATGTGTC
The DNA here is from genome assembly GCA_004024845.1 of Tonatia bakeri. Taxonomy (NCBI): domain Eukaryota; kingdom Metazoa; phylum Chordata; class Mammalia; order Chiroptera; family Phyllostomidae; genus Tonatia; species Tonatia bakeri. The sequence goes on along the minus strand of PVIA01000306.1, from coordinate 95,595 downwards.
TATGGAGAGGAATCATTTGTGTTGTTATCAATTACGCAGGACATACAGAGTTCTAAAATAGGCCATGATTAACGACTATAGAAGACCCCAAAGAATTAGACCCGCCACAAGGGCTTGAGCAGACACTGCCTGATTTTCCAGGGAAGACTCCCGGCACCACTGTGATTCATCTCAAAGTTTTTCACAACTTTTTCCTGCAATATTAATTCAAATTAAATAAACAAGAAAATAGAACACAATTGAGAATTATTTCAAAAGGAATGTTAAGAATAAAGGTGGCCTTAGTCTTGGGGATTTTGGAGAGATTAAAAAATGAAAAAATCTATACCCAAAACCTAACGGAGGATAAAATCAACTGCACAGCCTGTCTTCAGCCCAACTTGTGGTGTGAGTCCACCATTAACAGCTGCCCAAACACACATCCTCATATGCGTCACTATTCTTTTCAGCAAGTAGCTGGCCAAGGAGCTCAGCATCGCTGGAGAACAAAAGAAGAAGCCTATTAAATAATGCGTGCCACTGGTCACCCAGTGTAACCACACTTCCATGTACTACCTTAGCATTTGTCACAATGCATTAACATTTTGGGGGTGAGCATGCCGTGTTAAGAACCGTGGAGGCCCATGGGACTCTGTCCTGCATAAATAAGGCGGCTGCAGTAGACATTCAAAGCAGAGGTGACAACTGTAAAAGCAATAGCCAGTCAGCCTGCAACAGTGTCCATGGGCATGCACGGGCACCTGCCACCTTAAGGCAAGTAAGTTCTGAAACATTGATAAGTCCAAAATACATTGCTGCTGGGACACCCAATGGCTCTCTCTTTTAGATAACTGGAATTCTTAATGTATGGAGTAGCTTTACTAAGTAGATTTATCCATTAGCATAAAGATAATTCTATATAGTATATATATTTTCACCTTAAAAATAAAATCTCTGCCTTAGCTGGTGTGCTCAGTGGATTGAATGCCAGCCTGTGAATCAGGAGATCGCCAGTTCGATTCCCAGTCAGGGCACATGTCTGGGTTTTGGGCCAGGTCCCCTGTGGGGGGTGTGCAAGAGGCAACCACATACTGATGTTTCTTTCCCTCTTCCCTCCTTCCCTTCTCTAAAATAAATAAATAAAATCTTTAAAATAAAGTAAAATAAAAATCTCCAACTGGAGTTAATTCTTAGACTTTTAGTCTCTCTTTGATAGGAAATACAATATTATTTCAGTTTAAGATTCATAAAAGTGACTTAAATTATTCAAACATATTCATAAAAGTACCTTATGGGTGACTGTTTTCAGAAAGTTATATTCTACAAGATTTCCTTAAATTTCCCGAAATGTCAAGTCCTAATGAAAGTATTTCTCAATTACGAAACATGGTGTCTAATACATATGTATGTAAACACGCACTCCTGTCAGATCCATTAACAATCAAAACATTAACATGAAATTGTTAGAAGCCTGATATTTTAAATGTAAAAGATAATGTAGAGATTTCTTCATGTGACCTCCACACTATACAGACAAAACTCTGATGTCTAACTCATTAGAGTTCCTTAGCCAGAGCCAGACAGGTGGGGGCTCCTGCCTTCCCCAGCACTGAACTCTGCATGTCTGCATCTTTGGCCTCGTCCACTTAAGTCACCTACCGGAAAAGACGCTCCAAATTAATGACATGCTTCCTACTTTGTGCATACTACATACATGCTACTCGTTTACAGAAAAGCCCATATTTAAAAATTGCTTTCAAAATTTTTCAAGTTTTTTTTAAATTCCCAAAATTTAAAAAAGCCTATTTCAGCAAATTATGTTGTGAGAATACTTACTGATCTTTTCAAAGCAAGATTAGTATTTATTAAAATGTTATTCACCTGCAACTGGTCTTTTGAATAAATAGAATTAATGATTTTTGAGAAAGTAACCTGTTAACAGGTCAGCGTGTCACCTGGTAAAGACTATAAGGGGTCTATTATAACTGAGAGGCTAATGGTAAAAAAACAAGCCTAGAGTAGCCAGGAAAATTGGTAGTCCAGTGCCCTTCACATGAAGGGAGATCTGGTTGCCGAACTGGACAACGATATAATTCTCTATAGTCACAGTAATACATCAGCTGTGCCCTGCAGGCTCCTGGTATTCTGATAATACTTTAACTTTCTTCTAAAAGCTGCAAGTCAAAGCTTTTTATGGTTTTTGAAAATGAAAACAAGTGCCTTCCCACCAGGCCTGGTGTGTCTTCCTCATTCATCATAAGTTTACACACTAAAGTTCGTAAAAGCTCCGTGATAAATGAAGCCTGAGACTTTCCATGTTAGAATAAGCAAGAAAATTAAGATGTCAAATATGTTTTGCAGAGGATGGTTACATTGTTGCATTACAAAATCCAATTTAATACATTTCCTCCGTTTCAGCTGATGACAAGATACATTTCAGTTTTAAAACACTCTACAGCAATGTGTTCCTTTAAAGCCTTTCAGTTTCACAGCTTTTCTGTATTTCATCAGAAACATTGAGTGACTTAGAGATATGAGTTTTTGATTTTTCTCTTAATTACAATCTGAATAAGGTGTGAAAGGACCTCCTCTGTTAGCGATCTGCCTCACTGAGAAGCGGATGCCATTCCCTCCCAGAATTCACTGCACGAGAGGGCAATTACACTAAAACATTTACTATAATATTAAGATGCACTTTCACATGTGCCTCCTTTCTGACTTTCATATCATACCAGAGAAATAATCTACTTAAGTGCAAATTAAAGTATTTCCATTTCATTTTTTCCCTCCACCAACTAAGAGACTATTACATAGAAAGTCATTTTGAGGTTGAAGATTAGAGTTTTGTTTAGTGCATCTAGCTCGTTCTTAGACTACCAAAAATAGTTTAAGCCCTTTTCATATCGAAGATAACTGGAAGCTGCCCTACTTTTACAGGGGAATGCTGTGTGTGTGTGTGTGTGTGTACACACCAATGTACAGGTGTGCACATGTGAGGTCACATACAGAGAAACCGAAAATGTTCACTAAAATCCTAACAGTTAAAATACATCATATCCAATACTTATATACCCTAAATCGGAAAACACTAGGTAAGAATTTCAGAGGATATACTGTATGCAACTTTTTGGGGGGTATTTCCTTCAGGTGGAGGTGAGCAAAGTGTACAAAAGGCCAGGCAGGAAATATTTCAGGCTCTGTGGTACCTTAGGTCTCTCTCACAATCCCACAATTCTGCCATCATAATAAAACTTTATTGACCAACATAGGGGGCCGGTTAGATCTGGCCCATTGGGTGTAGTTCGCCAATCCCTGGGTAAGCACAAAGATCTGCTTATTTTTACAATGATGGTCCATGCTTCATCATCAATCAGTGCAATCCTTAATAATAAATATAATTTACATTACTACTCAGAAAGCAAAGTACTGGCATGTCTTTTACCTTGTTTAAGCATCACAGTGAGATTCTGTGAGAAAGGCCCTCTTACTACGTTCCCCACTTGCAGATGAGGAAACTGAAGCTCACAGAGGCTTAATGACCAGACCCCAAGAGTCTGCAGCAAGCACTAGCTCTGCTCCATCAGCACTACTGCGCAGGCGCCGTTAGCAAACTTAGTGCTTACTAAGATAACTATTAGGGAACTTTTCAATTGTAGATATTTTAAATACAAGATTCTGACCTGCTCAGGGTACAAAGGTTTTGTTTTCAAGAAGTAAAGCTGCAGTGAGAGAGATGCACAATGGTAGTGGGTTTTCCCTCAAGGTGCCCAACCCTCGTGTCACCAAAGGATTGGGAACATAGAGACTAAGCAAGAAGTGAGGGCACCATGCAGTTGGTACCTGTGCTCAGGAGAAGGGGCAGGCTCAGAGGCATAATTATGCCACTATTGGAAGGCAGCCACGGAAAGGGGATAAAGAAACCCTGGAGCCCCCCAAAAAGAATATACAAAGTAGTGGTAACAACTCTATCTTGGGCCCTGACTGGTGTGGCTCGGGGGGTAGGGTTTCACCCACAAAGCAAAAGGTCGCCCAACCCATTCGATTCCTGGTCAGGCAGGGCACATGCCTGGGTTCAGTCCCTGGTTGGAGCACAGACAGAGAAGCAACTGATCAATGCTTGTCTTTCACATCAGTGTTTCTGTGCCTCTCTTTCAGAATAAATAATAAGTAAAATCTTAAAAAAAACTCTATCATGGGAAGTCTTCAGAGAGACACCATGCTTCCTGCCACAGGTGCAACCCTCAGCAATCCATGGGCCCCATGTCGTTGGGGTCCCTGAAATGAATATTTGTATCCCAGACAGAACTGAAACAAACCATGTGGTACATGAAAAGATCTGACATTTAACAATGCATGCGCCTGCCTCCCAGCCATAACAGACATCTTACAGTTTTGCCATGTATCTCTCAAATGTTCTCTCCCACAAAACAGAAAAATGGTAACTATGAGGTTATGGCCTTGGTAATTAGCTTGATTATGGTAATCATCTCACAATATACACATATATCCAATCATTGTATTGTATACACCTTAAATATATACCAATTTTATTTCTTAATTATGACCTCAATCAATATTCATAAATACATAACCTCAAGAAAGCTGGGAGGAAACAGTAAAATAAAAGCACCCCTCAACTGAGTCCCTGAGTACTATGGAAAACTAAAATTAGAAAAAGAGGGCATTTGCTGAAGAATGAAAATACCCACTGCTTTTGAAGCATGAAGTAGATAGAAACTAAGAACCTGTGTATTTTTCTCAAGATGAACCTTTCCTGACTTTGAGGCCCTTCCGTGCTGCTCTGTGTCCCTCTATCCAACAGAAGGTTCGTAGTCACTCCTCTGAGTCATCAGAAGCTCTCATTCAAGTACAAGGGCAGGTGAAATCCCACAATATGTTGTCTGGAACAAATACATAAAACGGTCATTTTTTTAAGTGAAATTCTGGGCTGATGTGTTAATCTGAAAAATAACAACAGCAACTACATTCTAGTTGGAGTTCACTTTTCTACAAATTAATTCCCCAAAGTATAACATACAGAACATAAAAACACAAGTACCAAATGTGAATGAATTAATTACAGCAAATGGGAAAGAATCTATTTCCAAACAAATGACTAACACAACCTCCACAGAGTGATTCATTTCATGAAAACTATAGCTATGAACTTCAAAATTAAATCCCGGGCATTAACAACTCAAAAAGAATTATTATTTTTTCAATATGGAGGATATGAAAATCCAACATATCTTCTTATCAAGTTGCCTGAAAGAAGAGTTAGCCTCGAAGTCATGCTGCCTTCCGAGTGCCCTGGAAATGCAATGTGGAGCAGGGAATAATATCCTACATTTTGTTTTTCCGAAGACTACAGGCCGTCTTCTTTAGATGTGCCATCATTCTTGGAATGAAAGGACTTTCTAAGATACAAGGGGCATGAGGAAAAGGAGTAGGTGATTCAGACTGCCTTATTAACACTCATATTTCCTTTTAGAGTTTAGTGACAATAGGACATAATAGTTCTCTCTAACTATGAATGCAGCTAAAAATAACAGCATTCTCCTCTTCCAATGAGATTGTCCTTCCTATCCACCCACTCCAAATACTGCAGGTGAATGTATAATTTACAAAGTCAGAGGGGCTCAGAGACAGCTAAGTTACCAACTCCCCAATTCCATATACCAGTTCCCTCTCTACCCGCTTTTCTTACAGGGGAAGGAAATGTAAGAATGCGAAATAAACACCTATTTTTCTTCATTTTGTTCTGTGCAGGACAGAGTATCTTTTTCTGACCTGAAAGCATCCTTCTCTTCTTAATTTTGTGACTAAATTTGTTCTTATTTCCCAGCACCTGTTGTTTTCCTCCTGTTGTTTTCTGGTTTTATCCAGAAGCCTGTTCCAGTTGCTGACAGCCCATAACTGCCCCTCGGAAAATGCATTCAGGATGTTTCCAATTACCTGTTCCCAACTTCCTGGCCAAATGCTCTTGGTAATTTGGCAGAATAAGAACCTCTGTACCCTGGGCACTTCCCCCTGCATATTCCAGAATGTTTTAGCTCCCTGATCGGATGTGATGAATAGACTGAGCTCAGTGACTTCATTACCAGAGTCTTTGCTCTGGTATTCGATGCTGAGTGTAAGCCATAAGGCTGCTAATGAAACATGCAAAAGCGGGTGTGAGGCGGGAACCACACATCTGGAGAGGGCTGACAGCATCAGAGAGCTGTGAAGATTTCTCCTTTGATGGGGAGTCTTCAGTCTACTCTACTGTGCGGGGCTGGCCACTCTTCTAAAATCCTAAGACTTTTAAAGATTTCAGTACGGATGCTGATGCATTTTTGACAAGGCAAGCTCCTAAGGCAACAGTGTTGAGAAAGAGCTTTCCCCAATGTTGAAAGTAAGGAAAACTGTTTGGACACATTTTGATGAAACCAGTTTAAAAATAGCTTAGAGTTCCTTGAGAAGTGACTAACTTGAGCCACTTTTTGCCTTGGCTTCTTTTATGGGTGCTTCCAGCTTACAGGGATTTCTAGAAAATTTTTCTGCAGATAGACCGTTGTGAGAGGATTCAAGCACCTCATCTGTGCTTTGCCAATAGTGAGTTTTACGCTGTGCTATACGTGCAGTTGCTCATGTGCCCATGTCTTCCACTGTCAGATTCTCGCGGACAAGACCAGGTAGGACGCACGATACCTCACCCTCTCCCCAGCCACTAGAGAGCAGGGTAGGAATGAACCTAATTTGTGCATTAACTGCCTTGGAAATTCTGCTAGGTGATGTGCATAAATTAATCATTTCACTTTCAAAAAATAAAAATAAAAACCTGTCTGTGGTGAAATCTGTAAGTGTCTTCATTTCCAATTGAAGACATTTAAAACTCAGGAAATTTAAATAATTTTCCCAAGTTTCTGAATCTCGTAATTAGTAGAGATAGATCCCCAATCCACCTCCAAAAAAGTTACTAGATACACATGTTTATTTAATGTATTATAAAAATAAATTTAAACATTCTTTGGTAGCATGTGTTACATCATGCAATTTTAAACAGCTGTAAAAAATGGCAATGGTCAGAGTAAACTATGAAATGTTCAGATCATGAAGAACCTCAAAGGCAAGCTTGCTGAGGCGAGACACCCAACGTGAGCCAGCAGGGGGCTTTGACCCTCATATCTACGCGAGAACTCATGCCGACCAACTCTGTTCTCAAGGCCAATGACACTCTGTCTCTTCAAACTCCCATCTGGAAGCAAGACTCTTCATTTATACTCAATTTTCATAGAAAAACAACTAACCCCACTTAACTTAGAAGGAAAAAGTGAAATCAAAACCTACCATGAGGCCATAAAGAAGAGAATCAGTGTATTTGTGAGCAGCTTAAATGACCACTGCACACGTCTACCCAAGAAGTGAAATGCACCGAAAAGCTAAATCATACTCATTGCATGATCCCATTTCCTGCCTTGAAAGTTATTTGTATCAGGAAGCTGCTGGCTTCTTGTAGGCTCTTGCCCTAAGATATTTAGAGTTTATTTATTCTGGTCAGTGAGGTTATGGAGTGGTCATGGGTCTTATTTCACTATAAGAGGATCTTAAAAAAAAAAAGTGAAACAGACCTTGAGACATTCAACAGCTGACCCTTTTCTGTATTCTGTGATTCAGTGCACTAAGCTCCTCTAAACCCACAGAATATCTCTGGCTTCCCTCTTGGCACACAGACCTCTGCTGGACCAATCTACTCAAAGAACCCAAACCTCTGTGGTTACTATTTAAAAGATAAATGCGCCATCATTCAGCAAAGGATCCATTCCCTATTTTGGTCACGGGATCTCATGTCTCTAGTGTTTGGGAAAATCATCACTGAGGTTGACTGAAGGACTATAAAATATTAAGACTGCACAAGTACAGGTTTAATCAGACCAGCCTGGCATCATGCAAACCACACGGCTGTGCCGTCTGAGTGACTTGAGAACTGACAAAAGGGCAGGAGGAGTTACTGAATAATTACATAAATCCCAAACTGGGGCTTTTATTTCAGGATCTCTCTGCTGCATTTTAATGAACACAGCAAAGCAGAACATGATCAGATTCACTTTGTACATACTAACATTTACTAATTACAAGCCACAAAGGTAAAACATGGAATCCCAGCATTGTAAGGTGACAATGGTAAAATTGACATTAATTTTCAAGGCAAAGAACACAAATTAGAATTGGCTAGACTTATGTTGTACACATGCACTGTACAATCATACAGCTGAAGGAAGGCAGAAGGTGAAGAGAAGAGAAAAGCTCAAAGGTAAATGTAATTGGTTTGTAATCCTGGGGATATCTGGGGACTGGGGTTAGGCGGCAGGAATTCTATTGAGGAGAGTATAGACTAAAAGCTAAGCTTCATTAGAAAGGAGGAGGGCACGACACAAAGGAATCTTGCCCTTTTTGTTCCCAGTACAGTCTCCTTTGAGCAAAGAACCAGTGACAAGAAAAAAATTCGCCATTACCCTAGGGAATTCAAGTTCTTAATCTAGTCTAAAGTAACGGCTCAGTTTTCCCAAGGAAAATAGCTAACAGAGTCAATTCCTCCTGGCATCTAATGTAGACCAGCATCAGTGTCCGACACAGCTAAGTTGCTCAAGTTAAATGGCCATTTTGCACTGTAGCAGTTCAATAAATTTGATTTTCAAATATGTGTTAGAAAAGGTAGCTCAACTGTTCTATAACGTATGTGTGATGCAACAGACACCTGCCTTTCATGTGTAGGAAATCCTTCCAGGATATTATTGTCTGACATCTGGGTAATGCCAATTTTTTTAAACCAGCCACCATTTAGCTGCAAATTTAATTTCCTCCTAAAATTGATCCACTTAAGGTAACCACATAACCTCAGAAATAACTAGTATGTTCCTCCTCCTAACCAAAATTATGCTCAAATAAGTTTATGGGAAAGAAAAAAAATAGATTTTTTCCCCCAGAGAGCTGAAAAGAAAAAAAATCAAAAGAATCCAGTTTGTTAACAAAAATATGCCTTAAAATCTAAATTACCTTCTCACAAAAAGAATTCAATTTATGATCCAACAGAAAAAATCTGTGTGCAGGGTAATCTGAGAGGCCTGCATCTGCACTCGCTGCTAAGAATCAGAAACCAACCCATCCTAACTATTATGCAAAGCAAAGAGGAATAACAAAATAGGCAATTTCCTAGAGCAAATTAGAATGCAATAGCAGGCATTTCATGAATATTTGAGAGTTCTCTTTTTCTCAATGACAAGCACCTGCATGGCTTTTGCTACTTCTGATGTTCAAAACACTTTGAATAAATGGTGCTAAACCTTTCCTCCAACAGTGTCTGGGAAACACAACAAGGACACTCATGTTGCAGGCAAGTTGCCTTGCTACTTCCACAGATATTTAGACAGAAGCTTTGAGAATATAATAATATTTATGGATGAGCAAATACTCTTCCAGGATATTCTCATAACATCAACGGGCTTCTGGTCAAGATGGAGGCATAGGTAAACACACTTTGGCTGCTCACGCGACCACAGAAAGAATTACAACTAGACCTCAAAGCCAGTAACACCCAGAACCATCAGAAAATCCAGCTGTGTGGAAGTCCGACATCCAAGGATTTAAAGGCCCCGTATTCATCCAGGTGGGTAGCAGGGGCGGAGATGAAGAGATGGGTGGAGAGGCACAGAGACACGGCAAGTGCAGGCTGGTAGCAGCAGCTTAATGGGTAGTTCCACATTCACATGTGGTAGATAAAACTCAGGAGGGATACCTTGCAAGCAAGCAATTCCAGCCCCAGGTCAGACCACACAGACCAGGGCTCTGGCATCAGGAAGATAAATCACCATAACTTCTAACTGTGAAAATCAGTGGGGGTTGGGGCAGCAGAAGAAACTGCTGGATTTTCAGGAGACTCCATTTAAAATGTACGCAGACCTATCCCCCCTGGATTCAGCACCAGGGCAACAGCTGGAAGGGTGCCAGCCACATAGGGTGAGTGCTGGGCAAACCTCCAGAGGCCAGGCAGTGGCACTGTCCCCTCTCTGAGTCCTTCTACCCACACAGAGCCACAAAGTGGTGGAGTGGATTGCCCCAACCTGGCAATCACCTAAGGCTCCACCCCACACAATATACAGGTGCCTTTTCTACAATAGGCCATGCTACTAAGACAGGGAGTCGAAGAGGGTCTACCTAATACACAGAAGCAAATGTAGGAAGGCTGCCAAATTGAGGAGACAAAGAAACATGGCCTAAATGAAAGAAGAGAACAAAACACCAAAAAAAGAACTAAAAGAAATGTAGATAACCAGCCCATCAGATGCAGAGTTCAAAACAGTGGTGATCAGGATGCTCAAAGAACTCACTGAGTATGTCAACAAAAGAAAGATCTAGGAAGAAATGAAAGTTACACTGAGTAAAATAAAGAAAACTCCATGGGGAACCAACAATGGAGGTCATTAAGCCAGGATTCAAATCAACAATTTGGATCATAAGGAAGAAATAGGCACTCAACCAGAACATCAAGAAGAAAAAAGAATAATAATAATAAAAAAAAGGATAGTACAAGGTACCTCTGGAACATCTCCAAATGTACCAACATCCAAATCATAGGGATGCCACAAGGAAAAGAGAAAGAGCAAAAAATCAAAACCTTATTTGAAAAAATAATGAAAGAAAACTCCCCTAATTTCATGAAGGAAATAGACATACAAGTTCAGGAAGCACAGAGAGGCCCAAACAAGATGGGACCAAAGAGTACCATGCTAAGATACATAAGTAAAATGCCAAAGGTTAAAGATAAAAAGATAATCTTAAAAGAAGCAAGAGAAAAGCAGAGTTACCTACAAAGGAGTTCCCATAAGACTGTCCACTGATTTCTTAAAAGAAACTTTGCAGGCAAGAAGGGACTGTCAAGAAGTACTAAAAATGATGAAAAGCAAGGACCTACAACCTAGATTATTCTATCCATCAAAGCTATCATTTAGCATGGAAGGGCAGATGAAATGCTTCCCAGAGAAGGTAAGGCTAAAGGAGTTCATCATCACCAAGCCATTATTACATGAAATATTAAAGGCACTTATTTAAGAAAAAGAAGGTCAAAAGTAGAAACATTAAAATGGCAACAAATTCATAACTATCAACAACTGATTCTAAAAAAAAAGCAACAACAAATAAACAAACTAAGCAAACAACCAGACCAGGAACAGAATCAGAAACAAGAAGATCATTTGGAGGATTATCAGTTTGGAGAGGGAAGGGGAAGAATGGGGGAAAGGTGCAGGGATTAAGAAGCCTAATTAGTAGGTACAAAACGACAGGAACATGTTAAGAACAGTATAGGAAATAGAGAAGCCAAAGAATTTATATGCTTGACCCATGGACATGAACTAAGGGGTGGGATTGCTGGAGGGAATAGGGGTACCAGCTGGAAGGGTGCTAAGGGGAGGAATTGGGAAACCTCTAATAGCATAATTGACAGAACAGATTTAAAGCAACAGATCAGTTTGTGGGTCTGTGTTGGAGAGGCAAAGGTAACCAGTTCTCAGTCATAGTTTGAAAGACAGGATTTATACTAAATGGGGAACACACATCATTTTGGAGCCAGCTTTTAACATGTCAAACACAATTTGTGACCTGATAAATAATGACAAATAATATATTTTCACCTTGAAAGATAATACAATTTCAGTGAACTCACTAACACAATGTTCTTTTAGTCTTAAGGTCTAAGTCAAGTGCTTTGGGCCAACATACACTACTAAGTACATGTGTTGATTTTTTCCTCCTCTGCCCACCCCGATCGGCATGGGCTGACTTCACAGGACCACCTCTCCCTCTGGCTGGCTCTGCCATCATGCACGCTCCATCTCTGTACAGGTGACCATGAAATGCCCTTGCTTTCAAGTCCCAGGGGCTCCACAGTGTTACAGGCTGAAGTCCACATTCTTCTGAAGGACACATAAGTACATTTCACAGCCTCAGCACAGGCAGGGGCCAGTCCTTCCACTAGATGCCACAGCTTCAGAGCCCAGCTTCCTCCTCCCTTTCCACCAATGGCTATGAAGACATTCCCTGCCTTCAAAAAGAGGATTAATTCACCACCTCTCTGCCACTTCCACTGGGCTGCTTCTATTCCACACTCTACATACCTTATCTTCTCAGCACAGACACCAAATCATTTCTGTCCTTCACTCGAAACCTTCAACAGTATTCCATCTCAGAATAAAATCCAAGTTTGGTGACTCCATGTGATGCCAGCCTCCACATGCATCCTCTCTGACTACCTCGTGTGTTACACCGCCCTCTCTACTTCCTTTGGCCACACCAGCCCCGTTGGCATTGCTTACCCATGCTCAGCATGCCCCTGCCTGCCTCAGGGACTTTACATGTATCACTTCCTCTGCCCAGAATGCTCTTCTCCCAGGTGCTGACTGAGTAGCTTGCTCTCCATTTCTCCATCTTCTGCTCACATGGCACCTTCCTTGGCCACCCAAGTCTAAACACGAAAGCATATTTTGCCACGCCCAGGAAATCCCTATTTCCCTGCTCACCACTGTACATATTAGCAGCTGATTTCCCATTGCCGACTCTTGACTATGCCTTCTGATATCGCCGCCCCTCACTTCTCCTCTTACACTGCTTGCTTTTCTTCATAATGTTTATCAGCAGCTGACAATTCTCTATGACTCAATTTGTTTAATTTCTTTCTCCTGGTACTAGAATATAAGCCTTCAAGTCCAGAAGTATATTCCTAGCTTATTAAAACAGTGTGTGGCACATAACTGCTCAATCCCTGTGGTGAATGAAGAAATACTATGTTTAGGTTTGCTGCTTTCTCTACTCAATCTCTTAAGACTTTATCTTACAGAGGATTTTCTTTTTTGTATGAAAAATGATAACCACAGCACTTGGTTAGAGAAACTCTTTAATCAATGTTTTATTAAACAGAAAACATTTCAGGTCTGAATCAGCCCCACTGAAATGGAAGAAGTGATAATTTTTGACATTATTTTCAAAACATTCTCTCTAACAGAAGAGAATAAAAACTAGCTTTCGAGAAAATAAATTCAACTCTTATCTTATACGCTACTGGCTCCTGTCAATATTGGCTAACTAAAGAGAAAACAACAGACAAGTCATCTACGATACAGGTACGTGATGGCTACAGCACTTGGCTATTTAATGCCTTTGTCGTTGTTCATAGTCTTGAAGTTCCATTGACTGACGTAAACTAAGCAGTTGGTTGCATTATAGAATCTTTTAATAGCTACATTAAAAGGGCATTCATAATAATATCAAGTATCTGGCTGGATCTGGGGAAATTAGGAGTTGATTTGTATAAGTTTTAATTAAAGGATTCAAAGATTTTATGTATGCTATCCAAGGCCTGATGTGTGACAAGAAAAGACAACGTCTTCTAATTAAGAAGTGATCAATGGAGAAAAAAGAAGAAAGCAAAGTGAATAGCAGCCTGACCCCTTTGATGAGATACAGACTCTGAGCCAAGAGGTCAAGGCTTCCGGTAGGGAAGGACTGCTCTGAGGGTCCCTGCTTCCACCTTCCCACTGTGCTCTTTGTCCTTCTCTGGAGGGCTTCACACAGAGGGGTGTGAGCTGACCGGTCCTGAATAGCCTCACCTTAAGAGGGCATCCTTTATGGTATGAATGAAGAGAAATTTAGAGCCCAGGTATTTCAATGAAACTGCCAAACTCATCAGATGGGTCGTAGAACCATTCATTGCCTGCCTCAATCTTAAGACCTCTAGGGTCCATGTCAAAAATCGAAGTGGTAAGATGCACAGGTGGCCTGCAGGAGTTACTGTGGCCGCCAGAAAGGTCTAACCTTCCCGGAGGGGAAGGAGAGCGCCCACGGGGGAGTGGTCCCAGAGAGGGCAGTCGCCTCTTCCTCGGCTGTCTCTTGCCTCTGCATGTGCCAGCTTCGTGATGATGCTTTTACGTAATCTTCTAATCATCACCTACTTAGTAAACTCTTAGTTTTTCCTACTGGAACAAAACAAGGGCAATATTTCCTGACAGCAAAGAGAAGATTTCTTATTGGCTAACTGATAGCTTTTCAAACACTCTACAAACTACACAACAAATTTTGCAAATCCTCCAAATGGATGAACTCACTCGACAGCACATTAGGTAGGCTTCACTGAGAGCTCCTAACCTTTATCTAACCCAGTGATTTTCAACCCGTGTGTTGCCAGAATGTGTGAAACTGCAGTACCTGACTATTTAGTCAGGGGCACCGACCCGTTTCACTTAGGTTGCCAAATAAAAAAAATTACAACTGCCAACACAGCAATAACCATCCGGTGTGAATGAGTCAAAATTATACTTATCTTTTTGTCAGATCAGCAAAAAATATACTTTTTGATATGTTGCAGAATTTTAGTAATTACTTTATGTGTGCCAGGAGATGAAAAAGGTTGGAAACGCTGCTCAAACCCCATTAGCGATAGCTCTCCCCAGGCCCTGCAGGGGGCTATGGGCAATGCAAATTGCAGCCAATAAACAGGTTTATTCCTCTTCAGAAGAAACTGCCCCTAGCAAAGCCTCCTGGCCCCAACAAATAGCCTAGACCACCACCTTTATTAAATAATGACAAAAAATGAAAAGGAGATAAAGGAGAGGAACCACATGGCCCAAGTCTTAGGAATAGAGATAATAAGGTTATTTTATGACAGAAATACTGTCAATCCTCATTAGTTGCAGACTCTCTTATAGCAAATTTGCCTAACAGCTAACATATATTTGCAATGCCAAAATCAGCACGTGCGTCACTTTCAGCCATTCACAGACTTGAACAGAACAGGAAAACCATCTCAGTCACCTGACACACGTATTGCCCGCTGAGGCCCAACGGGGTGACTCTGTCCCATTTCCACTCTCCTACTGTAAAGAAATGGCCTTTTAGTGTTCTAGTGAGTGCCATTTTTTTTTTTGCACTAACAAGCTCTTTGTTAGTGATGTAGCTGTTTAACACGACTCTCGAGTGTAGCGCTGAAGTACTGCTGTGTAGAGTCCCTCAGTGCAAGAAGACTGTGATAAGACTCACTGGAAAAATACGTGGTAGGTAAGATTTGCTATTGATAGCGGAGGCTCACAGGACCCTGGCCCTGCATTGCCCCTAGTAGCAATGGTTCAATATGCACTAATTCAGTGTGCACAATTATTTTAGAGAACATAACTACAGCAAATAATGAGGCTGAATTGAGGCCAAAGGATTCTTCTAGGCCATAGCTACTATGAAATGGTAGCTGATACGCTACTATATTAATGATATCACTGTAATATTGTTACGATTATTACTTCTCGTTTTAGTGCAATATTAATTCCAGCTCAACTGTCCCTGAATTGCTTTCATATCCATTTCCTTAAAATGCGCCAGGCTAAGGGATCATCTTTTAATGACATATTGATAAATAACACCCTGATTTCAGCCCCAAGAAAGTTATAATCCAGTGAGGGAAACCATAAAACTTACAGGTATTACTTTTTACAGTGAAGTGAGATAATGTTATGGTGGGGACATACGGAATTCTATAAATCACACAAAAAAGGGAGAACGGATTGGGGAAAGTAGTTTAAAAAATGTCTTCCTGTAAAAAGTTACCTTTGCTATTTCTTGATGTGTAAAATGAAAACAATCAGAAAAATAGTCAACAGGTATTTCACACAAAGGTAGTAGCCTCTACGAAGATCAGGGAGCAGGAAAGGAAAAGGCAAGTTTGGAGTCTTACAGGAACTTCTCTCTGATTGTAAAAGAGTTAAAATGCGAGGATGAAGGAGTCTTAACACCCACACGGCACCAGCATATCCAGCACCAGTTCTTCCACTTGCACAGTAAAGAAATGAATTCAGTGAAATAAATTCTGGGGTGGGGAGAAGGGCACATTAAAATATTGTGCTCCATTAATATTCTTTAGTTCAATAAAATTAGCAAATATTCACATTAGGAACTACTAAAAGTCTAGAACTTCTAACAAGCCATGTTGCATTTAGAGGAAAAGATGCTTGGAGAGGGCATCTCCTCAAGGAAAAGATGCTTGGGGGGCTGTAAGAAGGCAGTGCAATGGGTCAGTGCCCTGGGCTTCTCTGGTGGTGGGTCAGCCTGGGAGTTCTGGGTTCCTGAAGCAGGAGAATGGTTCCATGAAGGCCCCTCTAAAATTAATGAATTAATTCCACTGACTTTGGAAGTGACTTTGACCTCACTCTGATATCAAGATGGTCTTTTGTAGCTCTCAAGAAACTTTCAAACTGGTGATCAGTGTCTCTCAACTACATATTCATAATAACTGGACTACAGTCTGCGGAACAAAACAACCTAAAAATAAAAACAGTTTGGAATTTTATACAGTAAATATTGCCTGCAAAAAATTTGAAGTGAAGTGATATGCACTTTTTTTGTTCATTGATACTGTCCAGGTTCATCACATCTATACTATAGCCAAGTACAGCTGGCCTGCTGGACCAGCCATGCAAGAAAGCTGTTCAGAAAAACAAGGTGCCTAATTAACATGAAGGTAAGCATATCCGATTGCACCATATATTAAGCATAGGGTAGAAAAGAGTTGACATTGTAAGATTCAATCAGTTATTATCTGGAAAATTTTTTAGCTCTCCTTTAAGATTTTATTGGCCTTCCAAGATTGTGTATCTCCTTAGTGTTATCATTCCTGTAAAATAATCTAGTATTTGCTCTTCACATGTGAGAGGGGTTAGTAAAAGTGAAGTCAGGATTACTTTGCAATAGTCACACTTTTGCAATAGATCTGAAATCTTAAAGACTAAAAAATAAAATTTTGTCTTAGTTTAGTTTTTTTAAAATCCTTACATAAGTATATGTTTTTATTGATTTGAGAGAGAGAGAGAGGAAGGGGGAGAAGAGAGAGAGAGAAAGAGAAATACTAATGTGAGAGAAAAACATCAATTTGTTGTCTCTGATACATGTCCCAACCAGGAACTGAACCTGCACCCTAGGTGTGTGCCCTGACCAAGAATCGAACCTGCAACCCTTTGGCGTGTGGGACAATGCTCTGACCAACTGAGCCACCCGGCCAGGGCTGTTTTAGTTCAGTTTTGTGCACAGTCCTCCCACTTCTTGCTTGTTTGGAAAGCAACTGTACCAACTCATTGGTTTGGTTTGTTACCATTCTCCATGACTTTGAAGAAATTAAATAAAAAGCTATCAGCCTCAAAACGCACATGGTGGTTGGTAAGTGAATGCCAGGCGAAATTCACACGGGGCAAGGTTCCAAGTGATGACAAATTACAGAAGTTATTCATGTGGCCCATAGTAGGGGCAAGTTAAACACAGAGTCCTTATTACATGAGGACTAGTCAATACAGTCACTTCCCCCCACCCATGGGAAAACATTTCAAAACCCCAGCCCATGCCTGAAACCGTGAATAGCACCAGCCACTAGATACACTATGTTTTTTTTCTAACATACATCCCTATGATAAAGTCAAATTCATAAATTAGGCACAGTAAGAGATTAGCAACAATGACTAATAATAAAATAGAACAATTATAATAATATACTGTAATAAAATTATGTAAATGTGGTCTCCCTATCTCAAAATATCTTATTGCACTGTACTCACCTTTTCACTTAAAGGAAGCATTTTATCACTGCTCTCTGGCATATCAGAACTGCCAACATCACTACTTTTGCACTTTAGGGCCATTAGTAAGAGAAATAAGGATTACTTGAACACAACCACTCGATACCTCGACAGCTGATCTGATAACCAAGATGGTGGCTAAGTCTGCATTGTGGAGACACTGGACAAAAGGGTGATTCATGGCCCGAAGTGGGACAGACTGGGACTCGCGAGATTTCATCACACTACTCGGAGAAGCAAGCCATTGAAAACCTATGAGTCGCTTATTTCTGGAATCTCCATTTAATATTTTCCCACAGAGGGTAATAAGTAGGGGTAACTGAAACCATAGAAAGCGAAACCACAGATATGGGGGCACTACTGCACAAGCAAGGTAACTCCAAAAACAGTGCCATTATGAAACACAAAGAAAACATATGCTTCTTTCAAAAAGCAACTGCTTGCTTGAGAATCATTAAATACCACACTGGCACATATTTTTGAAAGGATGAACTATTTATTTCACACCTACTCAGTGAACTTAATGAATGCCAAGGAGAACTGAAACTCTCATTACTTCAATGGTTATTACAAAAAAGAAAAGATTTTTATTAATTGAAGCTAATAATGAGAGTAAAGTACCCCTTAATCATTTCAACACAAAATTAAGAACTATTTGGAAAGTCACTAAATTCTCTACTATAGGCAGATTAATATATTATCAGCAGTTCTTCCTTTGAAAAGTTTTGGAGTTTATATCCTGCTTTTACAATAGAAATGGAATAATAAAAGGCCACAATGATTACTTTCAACTTACTCATACACTCAAACAGCACACACACACATTTGCAAACCACTCACTTCACATGAGGAAGTATACCGGTAGTCACTGGAATTTCTTTTCTGTGCTAAAGACTGGAGCTAAAGGATTAAATTTTTAATAATATAACATCAATAATTAAAAAGATCCTCTATATTTATTTATTGTGCACACAGCAAAAGCAAAATATTAAGGTTATAAGATTCTTAGCTTCTAGTTGCTTTATTATCGGGACAAATATTCTAAAATTTGATGTTTTGTTTAAAAATTAGGAATAATGTTGGGATCAAGAGGTTAGCAAGTTTCTCAGGAATATGGCACAGAATAATAACTAGAGTATAGCAGTAGAACACTACATGTACCTTAAAGTAAAGGCTGTAAAAGTTCATCATGATTTTCAGTATAGATGTACTTCTGTTATCTATTTTTGATACCAGTTATTTCACATAATAGTTTACACTTGACAGCCAAACAAGTGTTGTAACATTTTCAGTTGTAAGTAAAGAAATTGTACGTAGATTCTCCACCCAAAAAAAGCAAAATAGAAAGTGAATGACTCTAGCAAGGGCCATTATTTGTAATCAAAATAAGAAAAGGGGTTTCATTAACTCCCGGTTGTGGGATTTTGTAGGGAGAACAAAGAGGGAATAAGTCATTACACAGAAAACAGGAGGATAAAATATAACTCGAGCTAAAACATAGTGAAAACCTCCAACAATCTTCAAAAACATTTTGACTGAAGTGTCATATTGGTATATGTGCTCTCCTCCCCTTCTCATTATTGCCCGCGCATTTGCATGAAAACAGACTCCATTTTTCAATATTTATCTGGCTCCTGTGGCTGAGTTTCTACCTGAACTCTTAATCCTCCCTTTGTGACATAAATCCAGTCCTTGTGGAAATCATTCCAATGCCACTGACAGGGGATTATTGCTTTGTGGGGGCAATTTGCAGCTAGAACAATGGATGAATACTTAGAAACCCGAAGTCTCTAGCAGAAAGCACTGAGAAGAGAAATTACCGAGTGGTGAAGTCACAGCTGCAACGGAACTGCAATAACACTGTTGTCCCCACAACCTGAGGCTGATAGTCAGCATGGTTCCTTCATTACTTTTTCCTTGAACTGAAGTTGGTGGGCAACATCAAATTACCATTAAGATATTCACGGCACATCATAATTATTACTAGGGCACCTAGCGTGGTGAAGGGCCCTGTTTTAAATATTCCCTGGCAAGGGGAAGAATTCAATAACTTGTGGTAAGTATGCAGTTCTGGGCCCAAAGCACAGTGAGGATTCCAGCCTATTTGTGAATATTATCATTTGTGGAACACTGGAGTCATCTATCATGTTACTCAAGAAATTGTCCATTTTTTCCTATTCTTTTTATTTAAGTTAGTGTCCATCTGTTAATTTAGGCTTCAAAAGTCGTTGTTTCGCATTATCCATGGATTCCATACTATGAACCTGTCACCTTGTTAAGATGCGTTTGTAACCTCATTATCAAAACTCACAGCACTCTCGTGACCACATGTGGACAAACTCGGAGGAGTGAAACATTTCAGGCCCCCGAAAATAACCCCTGTTGACGGATATCAACCAAGGCAACGCTCCACCCATCCTCCTCCTTCGGTCGGGCCTCCATGTATGTTTTTAATCCTTAGCAGAGGATGTGCTCTCATTGGTTTTAGACGGGGTGGGGCTGGGAGAAACACTGATGAGCTTGCCTTTCATACACAACCCAACACTGGATCAAAGCCACCACCTGACTTGGTATGTGTCCTGACTTGGGACCAAATCCCCAACCTTTTGGTGCATGCTCTAGCCAACTGGGCCATCCGGCCAGGACATCAGTCAGCTGTCATATTATAAACAAGGGTCCTTTTGCAGTGTATTGAGTGCCACGCTTTTTCATCTCTGCTTTTGTGTTGGCCATTCCATTGAGTAGAGGCAGTTCTTGAGCGCTGCCTATTGGTCCCAGTACAAGGAGGCTGAGACGAGTCTTCCGGAGAAAACACGTGTGTTAGCTGAGTTTCACTCAGGCACGAGTCACAGGGCTGTGCACAAGGTCAGTGTTAATGAACCAACAACAGGGCACACCCATCAAAGGGGCGAGGGGACTCTCAGATCCGTTTGAGGGGCTGGTTCAGAAAGTGCTATAATAACACCAATGGAGGCCAAATGTGTAGATTCCTGAAATCATGAGATTTAAAGGGATGCAATAGACACCATTGTGGTGTGGTTGAAAGCCAAAGAAACTAATGCCCATGTTACTGAAGGTCAAAAAAAAAGTTAAATCCATATTGACTAGTGTATATTATAACGATACACTATGTAGGATTACTTGTTACGTATGGTAAATGAGGAAGCTTTAGACAGAAATACACATATAAGAAGGTTACTTACGGAACAGCTGACAAAAATGTGGTGACCAGAGGCTCACAGGAACACCACCTGCTATTTCCCTTAGGAGCGGTGAGCCGCTCAGTGTCTGCTAATTCAGTGTTTGTGGTGACTTGCTGCAACAGAAGCGCCACGTATAATGAGAAGCGACTATCCTCACATGCAAAATCCTTAAAGACCATGTACAGTTCAAATTTCTACGACAGGCACATCTCAGACATTGCGGCTTGGGTTGTAAACCATCACAACAAAGCAAATATCGCAACAAAGTGAGTAGTAACAACCACAAATTTTTTGGTTTCTCAGTGAATGTAAGTGTCATATAGGTTTTTAAGGGTGCAATAACATTATATCTAAAAAATATACACACCTTAATTAAAAACTACTCTATTGTGCTCTGGCCGAGTACCTCCATTGGCTAGAGAATCATTCTTACACGTGAAGGTTATGGGTTCCATCCCCAGCCAGAGCACATACGAGAATCCACCAATGAAAGCATAAACACTTGGGACAACAAATCGGTGTTTCTATCTCAATCTCTCCCCCTCCTTTTCTCTCTCTCTAAAGCCAATAAATACAGAATTATTTAAAAATTACTTTATTGCAAAAAAACAATGCTAACCGCGATCTGAGCCTTTAGGGAGTCGTAATCCAATTGCCGGTGGAGGAGGGTCTTGCCCTAGTAACACTGCAGGCCACTGATTACTGATCACCGTCACAATATAATAGTGATTTAAACATCTGAAATATGACACAAATTACCAAAATATGACACAGAGACATGAAATGAGTGAACGCTGTTGAAAACAATGGCACCAATAAACTTGTTCGATGCCGAATTGCCACAGCCCTTCAATTTGTTTAAAAGAATGAGGCGTGCCTCTCTCAGGCGCAGATGCAAATACAGGCACCAGCTAAATTTGAATTTCGGATGAACAATAAATAGTTTTTTAATATAAGTATACCCTGTTCAATATTTGAAATTGAAAATTATGCAGCTGTTCTGTATTTTTATTTGCTGAACCTGGCAACCTAATCAGGGCAAAACCAACTCTTAACCTGCACGTCTAAATAACAACTGCCCTTGTTTTCACCACTTTCTGCATCTTTAATTTTTAATACAATAGGATTTTTAAATTAAAGGCATTATTTTTTTGCTATTGGATTGATCAGTTTTCTAAGTTTGTTGTTCTTGAAAATTTAACCTTGCTAAAACTCCAAATATAAACTTCCTTCCTAGGAGAACAGTATATTTTAAAGACAAATGTTAATTCTTAAGAGTTAATCTTATTTTTCACAAATTACAAGTGCTATCTTATGATATCTCATATGATCTTACATATGATTACATATGATATATCATATTATCTTAACTTTGAAAATGTCACCACTGTCTACCAAAGAGATGGAACGACCACTCTATAATTCTATTTAAAACCATGGCACATAACACATAGTCATTGAACTTACTAGCTAATTCTGATAAAGGCGAGAGCTCGTATCACCTGCTGTATGACTCAAGCCCCGGGAATCCTATTAGGCCCTTCTCTCGTCTGAAAGTTTTTTTTCTTACACAAGATTTCATTGCTATTGTCTGCAGAGCCAGGTGTGATATACAGACAAAGGCAACAGGCAGCTATACCAGGCATCATCACCGTTCAGCAATACCCATGTGCCCCTACGTCTGTGCACATGGAAGGCTCTTCTCCCACCTCCGATGAATTATGTATGCAGGTACGACTTTGTGTGTCCAATGCCACTTCTGGACAGAAGCATTTACTGGCTGGTGCCCAACTCTCCAGCCCACTCTTGCACTGCCAATGGAGATTGCAAAACCAGAAATTCTGCAGAGGGAAGTTGGGGAATGGAAGTGGCCTGGGCAGCTAGCTAGCACACCAGAGGACTGGTGTCCACACTCAGGGGTCAGTGAACTAGGGCACATGGACAAAATACCACATGCAGCCTGTTTTCATAGGGCCCACTAGCTAACAATGTTTTTCATATTTCAAAGTGTAAAATATAAAAATGACTCATCCTTGGAGCAAGAATAGTCAGTCCCTTGGCTGCAATGCTTAAAATATTGACTCTCTAACCCTTCAAGAAAATTGGGCTAACCCCTGCCCTAAAGATTCACCCCAACCCACAACAACCTCTGCGTGAGCAAGAAATAAGTTTGTGTGAAAGCAACAGGGTATTGAGTTATTTGTTGGAGCAGCAACAGGGACTTCAGTTCCAGCACCGTCACTCGGCAGCGATAAAATTCCCCGAGGCTCAGTGGCCCCCTTGTCCAAGGGGTGCAGAATAAAAGAGATAATATATATGATGATATATCTAGAAGTCATTAGTGACCCAGCAGGAGAGACTAAGTGGGCCACGCTGAGGCCACGCTGAAGGGAGATGAAACAATGCACTGATTGATTATAAAAATATCTTCCACCTGTGTCACAACGTTGCCCGAGTCCAGCCTTATCTACAACAAGTGTGCCCTTACAGGTTTAAACTCTTCTCTTTCAGTGTCACTTTTTAATTTTTCTAAAACACCTTTCAGTCTAATATTTGGTAGGCACTACTACCCTATCAGCCTTGTGGTCCAACAGAAACACATCCAAATGGA
This sequence comes from Tonatia bakeri, assembly GCA_004024845.1. NCBI lineage: Eukaryota > Metazoa > Chordata > Mammalia > Chiroptera > Phyllostomidae > Tonatia > Tonatia bakeri. The sequence goes on along the minus strand of PVIA01000306.1, from coordinate 72,163 downwards.
TACAGTCATGTATCATTTAAAATGCAAAACAAACCACTGCTCATTTTTTAATGTCAACTTCGACAGTCTGGACATTCAGAAGGGATTTCTTGTGAAAATTCTGCAAACGGCTTCTGTCCTGTAAATGGACCTACGGGACCTCAAGCCCTGATTCCTTCAGATAAGGAATTTTGCTGACCACTTCTGGCTCTCTGTCCTCTTTAAGATGGGAGACTTTCTTCTGGGTGTACTTCTGGGGACTAATTATTCCCTGGGTTGTCATTTCTCCCAAGAGGAGTCCGTAACAAATTATTGCCCAGAAGTTGGGGATTTACACCTTTAGAAAATGTCCTCTATGAGTTCACAGGCCAATTTCCCTACCTTTACACTTTCAGGTTTAGTGATCCTCTCTAATTAAACAATGTATTGGTCACAGAAACATAATGTGGAATGGGTTTCATTGTATTTTGTATATACCACTGATTATCAGTAGAAAATTTAGAAAAATACAGAATTAAGTCCTTCTTTAAGGTAATGACTTTGGCATTGCAAATAGCATAGAGAATGTACATAAAGTAAGACAAGGTTCTTGTTCATAAGACTATGCATCGCAGGGTGACGTAATCACTATTTTCCAGTGTGACTTCTAACACATCCAGATGGATTAGTGTGACTTTCTGTAGGAGGCCTTTCTGTAGAAGGAGATGGGTCAACAGTATTAGGAGAATCAGGTTAGAATGCTGTTGCAAACTCAGTGTTCTTAGGGCTCACAATTTTCAACCAGAACACCACATATGCTCTCTAAAAAGGAATTATATGGAACCCTTCCCACTGTGCATGAACAAGAACTTCATTATGGAGACACAATGTTAAACAGAGCTTCTAAAAACTTTCAAAACTACGTCCAGCATGTGTTGGCTAATTCACATTTTATTCCAGCTAAAACACATGAGTTAATCATGAAAATGAGTTCTGAGGATATAAAATAGATATATGCTCATGGAATACTGGGTGATATGCTGTTTTGTTTTCCAGCTGAGATGCTTTCCCTGTAGAAATGAGTTCTCCCACTGCATTGTGGGAGCACAACCTGAAATGGTCTCCACCCTCCTGGGCCATTCCCCAAATGCTTCCTTATCGAGATGTCTGAAGCTCGCAGTTCATTCACTCACTGCAACCTCCACTTACTTTCTGCAAACTTCCAGTGTTTTACCTGCTCTGTGTTCTTTCCAACCACAGTCCCGTCTTCAGGAACTCCTTAGACCCACAGCTCCTCTCCCACTGGCCCCCTCAGCTCCTCTCTCCTGGGCCCTTTCCCCCTCCATCTCACACCAGACATCACCCTTGCAATCACTTGCTTCGTCTGTCTTATCAGCTCCTGGTAGATCGAAGCATGGCGAAGAAGGCCAAGACATTAGAAGACACGGCATCAAAAAACAAGGAAGGAGGGAAAAGCAGAGTGCTGTGACCACTGCAGAGCAATGGCTCCCAGGTGGGGTCAGAGGTCACGGCTTCACCACGGGGCTCAGCCTTGTAGAGTAGGTAAGAGTTTCACAGTAAGAGAGAAAGTTGGGAAGACACTGGAAAAAACTTGGTGCAGACACTTATCTTTGTGTACTCTAAAAATCAGAAACAGTTCCCCAAGTCCCATTTACCCTACTCAAATCTCACATTTAACTTTTTTAACACAAGAAAAGCAATCTGGGGTTATAACAGCCAAACGTGAATAAAACTAAAAATGGAACCATAAGCAATGAGTGAAGTGTGTGTGTGTGTGTGTGTGTGTAATATCTCAGGTTCCAGACAGCTAGATCCTAGTACCGCATTTACTACTGAGTGTCAGAAATCTGCCTGCTGTCTACACCATGTCAACACCCTCCCTCTCCCTCCCCAGTCCTAGTCTGGGTGTTCCCTGGCATAGACCAGTCCATACCACTGCCTATTCTATTACTTGCTTATGTCAAAGAAGGCATGGGCCCTAACCCAATCTTGTTTCAGAACGTACTCAGAAGCCAGGTCAGCAGCCCATTCTGATTCAGTGAATGTTAATAGAGAAGATAGAAACCCCAGCAGCAGTTAAAGATGACTTATGACCTTGACACAACATTCAAATGACATTTAAGATTTGCCTTGTCCTAATGTAATGGGGGACCCTGTCCCCCACAAAATGGGTAAGGGGTGGGGAAACACGAAGGATGGCCCACATTGCCGTGACAACCAGGGCGACCGTAGCAGCTCCTTCCAATGTGCGCGGATTCTGGAAGCAGCCTTTAAAAAGGGGATATAAAGAAATGTCACTGTCTTTGTCCTCCCATCTTTACTGGCAGCAGGGCTGGAGGTCCTGGGCCCTGGGCCTTGAGGATCACTTGGTCCAGGAACATTCCTGGTGCCATTCTCCAAGCCCTTAGAATCGAATCAATATGTCACATCATTAAGGAATCCATAAAAATCACTTGGCATAATCATCTGAATTTGTTCATAAAAAAAATCACTGGATATTGTAGCAGTGAGTGTCCTCAAAGCGTCTGTGCACGTGTGTGTCAAGAGTTAAGAGCTGTGGACAGCACTGTTTTAACTGCTGGCACCATTTTGTAAATACATTTCCAAGATCGATAAACAAATACTGAATAAATAACTATATGAATGAATAAAAAATAAACACAGGGCTTTCTACATAGATAGTTTAGATCATCTGCCCTCAATTCTATTGTAATATTGTTTTTAGAATACTGACCAATAATTCACCTAAGCAAGCATTTTGAGCAGGAAAGGGCTTATTATCAGGTCTTTGAGGCATCGGCTTTTATTGGCGATGAAAATCAAAGTCATGAACAGGTCAATGCCATACAGAAGGTGGCACTTACTCCAATAAGAATGGAAAAAACAGTAAGACATTGTAAAGTGCATACTCAAGTGTTTGTAGGTATAGCTAAGAATTCAAAGTGGCATACCCTCGATTAAAAGGGCAGCAAGACTACTGCATTCCAGAGAGCAGTGAGAGTCCTAAGGACCGGACCCAAAGCGGCCATATGAGAAGCTGGAAAAAATCAGATGCTGGGCGAGTCCACATCACACAAAGCCCCGGTGCTGGACAGCAACTGATCGGTAACTGTGCAGGCTGCCTAACAGCTTCAGAAATCTCACACAAAACAGACAAAAAGCAAATTGCCAAATTTTAAACAGCACAGCAGCCAGCAGATGGGATTCCATAGTGTGGAGCTATCCTAAAGTCATGGCCAGCTGGGGCAACAGACCCAAGGAAACCATAGCTAGCTGTACAGAAGGACATGACACCCTTCTTTCTAACCGGCACTAAAAAGTTAGCAGCCTTTGAGCACAATACACCCAACATCTATAAGCCTGTGTTTAACTCCCCCTAAACCCTCCAAGACAAATTCCGTGGGCAGACTTGGATTGCAACTTCTTCGTGCAGAATTCCCTATGGACAGTCCTGGCTCTCCGGGACACTAAGAAGATTTCTGCAGATGACCTTGAGTTCACCCATTTGTCATGATCGTCATTACTGGTTCTCTGGCTCAGAAAGTGCCAAGAACAAATTAAGTTCATATGAGACTCATTCTCCAGTCAAAGACGCTGGCTCTGTTTCCCAACAATTTTCACTTGAATAATTTAAGAACTTGATATATTGTCAGTCGCCCTGCAGCCTCCTACTATGTCAACATTGTGTTCTTTAACATAAAAGTTTCATTTTTAGCCTTTTATTTTCTGTGTTAAATGGCCATACGTCTCTGTTAACTGACCGGGATTACGCAGCATATGGAATGCCAAACCTTCTCTCTTTGAAATACAATTTCCTTCTGGCGTCCTGCCCAAATGCAGTTAAGTAGTATTAGCTCCCCAGGCAGGCCTCGTCGTCTTCGAGTTAAATACAGTGAGAAGTGCTGATGCTTCCATTTCACTAATATCTTTGCTCTGTAATCCTTTACTTTATGACCTGCCCCTGGCTGCTCCCCGAGCTAAGAATGTACTGCTCATAAAGCAGGGTGACAAGACATCATATAACGGTAAACAAAACGGTGTGACTTTAGCTTGCACCTGAGCAATCGGGGCACAGTATATGAATGTAGATGCTCTAGGCTACTATCTGATCCAATGTAAAAAGCAACACATTACGCTCTCATCGAACATGAGAAAAATCTAGATTTCTGTTGTTTTAATCTTTTGCTCATAAAAGAGCCACCGACAGGATCAACCCCGGGGAGGCAGGCCGAGTGGCAGGACTGCATCGGTCACATCACTGCGTTGGCCTTTAGAGCCTTTCTTGGATTAGCACACCAGAAGCGCATCGAACAGAAATCCCGTTTGGCTGGTGTTAATAATTTTTCTCAAATTGCTTAGCAGTGTTCAAGCCCAGAAGGGGCAAAAAGATAATTCTGAATGTTTCGTCCTAAGTGACCTATCTTTTACTTAAGTTACCTTTAGCACGCACTGCTTGTATAATAAATCCTCTGGGCCAGGCACACTTAAGGGCTTGACAAACATTAACTTATTAAATCTTCATAACAGGTACATAGAGTAGATTCCAAACTCTGACCGATTCTGGCAGCTGAGGAAGCTGAGGCACAGAGAGGTTCGGTAAGTGGCCCAAGGTCCCAGAGCATGTAAGGGGCAAAGCCAAAATGGCCCCAAAGTCTGTACGTACCTGCCCCACCAGAACAGGTTTCCTCTCACTATAAAGCAGTGTTGAATACAAACCTCAGCCTTTAAAACCCTTGTTTAACACCAGTTACATTTTGTTAAGACAGAATAATAGTGGACTGACTTAAAACATGGATAAAGAGCCCTGGCGGGTGTAGCTCAGTGGATTGAGCGCGGGCTGCGAACCACGCATCACAGGTTCGATTCTCAGTCAGGGCACATGCCTGGGTTGCAGGCCATGGCCCCCAGCAACCGCATATTGATGTTTCTCTCTCTCTCTCTTTCTCCCTCCCTTCCCTCTCTAAAAATAAATAAATAAAATCTTTAAAAAAAAACATGGATAAAGGAAACAGGGGTATATAGTTTTGACTTCTAAAAAACCTTAGCAATGTGATGAAGTGAAGAAGACAGATTATAGATTTTTGTCCCTAACATCTTCCATACATGAAACAGGTTCAAAATCTAAATTTAATTTAAATTTAAATTTGGTTTTGATAAGCTTCTTAAATGACTACTGTTGTTTCCCCTAGGACATATTGATTTCACATCTTACTGTCTGTTTCTAGAAAAGGAAGAAAGCAGACTATCTGATTTTTAAATGACTCTCCTACTTCTCTCCTGATAATAGTGCTATGTTCAAAAACAAATGATGTGGTAGAAGAAAATAAGCAAAAAGGCTGTGGACAGGGAAGATAAATGATCAGTGTAAATTCTCTTACATCAAGAACTTTGTCTCCTTCAACTTTCTGTCTCCTGCCTAAGTGATCCCTTTGCTCTATATAGCCGTTGCCCATCTCTACCGCCCCCTGGCCTCAAAAACCCTCTTCACACTTCTTTTTAAAATACTTTATTTATTTTATTTTAGAGAGAGGGGAAGGGAAAGAGAAAGAGAGGGAGAGCAACATCAATATGTGGTTGCCTCTCACACACCCTCTACTGGCGACCTGGCCCACAACCCAGGCATGTGCCCAGACTGGGAATCGAACCGGCAACCCCTTGGTTTGCCAGCCAGTGCTCAATCCATTGAGCTAAACCCTCTTCACACTTAATCTCAGGGCACTCATCAACTGAAACCTTTGACTTTTAATCTTCCCTTCTCTCATCCTTCTACTCCCTTTTCCCTCTAAACTTAAGAAAGGTTTCTTACATATATTGTGTTCCTTTGGATGATAATAATAATATTAATAAATTAATAACAACAAAATATTACTACCGGGCTCTATGCTAACTGTCTTCCATAATGGTTTCTTTTAATCCTCCTAATAGCACTGTGAGGTTAGGTGGGATGGCAGCCAAGATATTTAACACCAATTAGAACAGCCACTAGCCATAAACGATGCGGTGGGTCTGACAGTGTGCAAACTGCTGAATGTCAGCCTTGCATTAAGCACACAGGTTATTTCCAGCGCACAGAAGTGCAACACACCTAAGATCACGCAACTAGTTCATGTCGTAGCTCAAAATCACGCCAGTGTGTGTTTGACTTGGAGATAACATCCAGTACTATGGAGCTAACAGATCTCTGAAAAGAGCAGTCTGTTGCCAAATACAGTTAGCAACTGACTGCATATACTATTCCCTGCTTTGGACATGAGCATTAGCACATTAAGGGCTCTGAGATGCCCAGAAAAGAAACTTGTTTTACTTTTCTGAATTCAGAGTTTTTCACACTTTATTCATTAGAAAACCATTTCTTCCTGCAGCCCCTATTAAAAAGTATTCCAAAAACACAGTAGGGGAAATGTGAGTTCAGAAACATAGTTCCTTGGCCCTTACAAGCCTCCAACAGTTGGATGTCATAACTCTCTTTTCCTTCTAAAGTACAATAATTTGTGGAGGGGGAGTTGTATTTGTGGTTTTGTTTTATATTCCTGAGCAAGTGATTTCTCAGCCCTTTATTTAGGCTTATGAATCAGGGATATGTAAACTTACAAATTTCAGAGTATTTCCTAATAATAGAGATTACTCTTGATTTGATTTGATTCATATAAATTACATTGTGTTATCTGCTAGTATCTACCATAAATACATTTTCAAATTAACTGTAGTAGAATACAGCCAAATAGTTGACATCTTACCTTGGTTGAATTAATATTTTTTAATCACACTCTCACAAGGGTAATCAATGTAATGTAAAGAAATAAGATACCTATATTGGAAAGAAATTAATTTAAAATATATTTATAGATGTATAATCCTGTATACAGACAATCCTAAGAAATCCATTAAAAATAAGTAAAACTAATAAATGAGTTCAGCAAGGTTGCAGAATACAGAATTGACATACAGAAAGCACTTGTATTTCTACACAGTTACAATTATGAACATTAAATCAAGAAGAACATTCTATTTACAATAGCATCAGAAAGAATGACATACTTAGGAATAAATGTAACAAAAGATTGTATGACTGGGACACTGCCAACTGCCGACAATCATCGAAAGAAATTAAAGAACCCCTAAACAAAGGGAAAGATATTTCACCTGAATGGATGACAAGACTTAATATTGTTAAGATGGCAATTGATCTATCAATCCCCAAACTGATCTGCAGATTCAATGCAATACCTACCAAAATCCCAGCAGCCTTTTTGGCAGAAATTGGCAAGCTGATTCTAAAATTCATATGGAAAGGCAAGAGACCCCAAATAGCCAAAATGATCTTGAAAATGAAAAAGATGAAGGATTTATATTTTCCAAGTTCAACCCTTCCTACAAAACTACAGTAATCAAGACAATGTGTACTGGCAAAAGGATAAACAGAGAGAAAAACAGAATAAAATTCAGAATCCATAAAAATCCTTGCACTTTCGGTCAATTGGATACTAACAGGATACTAATACTATTCAATGGGGTAACGACACTCTTTTCAACATATAGTACGGCCACAGCTGGATATCCACAGACAAAAGGATGAAGTTGGGCCCCTGACTAATACACTACAGAAAAGTCACCTCAAAAAAAATAGCTATAAGAGCTGAGACCTACATGTGAGAGTTTAGACAATAAAACTCAAGAGCAAAACATAAGAGTAAATATTGATCATCAATCCAGGCAGTCGTTTCTTAGAGGTTATACAAAAACACAAATAAGAAAAGGAGAGTAAGTGAAGACTCCATCAGAATTTTAAAATATGGTGCACCAAAGAAAATCATCTAGAAAGTGAACAATTGACAGAACCGGGGAAAACATTTGCAAACAATATATCTGTTCAGGGGTGTGCGCTCAAAATCTATAAAGAACTCCTACACATCATTTAAAAAAACATGTCATTGATAAATGGAAAGAATCTGAAGAGGTATTTAGGCACAGAAGATATACAACTGGCCAATGAGTACATGAAAAGGGGCTGAAGGTTATTAACCATTGGGGAAACACAGATCAAAACCACAATTCAGTTACCACTTTACAACCACTAGGATGGCTATATCCAAAAGGACGAATAATTCTCAGTGTGTTGGAGATGTGGAAGACTGGGACCCTCACACATTGCCGGGGGAACTACAAAGTGACACAGTTGCTTTGGAAGACAGTTTGGCAGTTTCTCAAAAGCGTAAACACAGAGTTACCACGATTTTGCTTTTAAACATATGACCACGCAAAAACATGTGTACAGTTGTTTAAAGCACCCTTATTCATAATAGGCAAAGAGTGGAAACAACCCAAATGTCTGCCATGTGGAAAACGGATAAACAAATGGATTACTATTCAGCAATAAAGAGGAGTAGGATTCAGCGATGTGCTATGACATGGGGGAACACTGAACACATCATGGTGAGTGAAAGAAGTACATTTACATGAGACGTCCAGAAGGGAGGAATTCGCAGAGACAGAAAGCAGATGAGTGGTTGCCAGGTACTGGGGTCATGAGTCAATGGGAGGAATTGCTGATGGGTGTGGATTTTCTTTGAGGGTGATTGGAATGTTCTGCAAAGAGTGTGTAGTAATCAATGCATAACTTTGCAAATACACAAAAACACAAAGAACTGTTTAAGATGGTGACTTCACTGTGTGTGAATTCTATCTCCATAGAGCTGTTATTTCAAAAACTAATCACATGCTCTTCCCCATGTATGTGTTTTTAAAACCCAGCAGTTTAATATAGCTTGACAGCAAAAGAAATAATTGCGCTGCAAACCCCTAGTTCATAGTACTGAGCTCATATTTCTGTAATTTCAGCCACTGGGAACAGAAAATACAACCAAGATAAAAGGTATTGTATCTGATTAAACATTTCAAAACAATACCCTTTAAGGAAGTGAGAAATCACCATGACGTCTTTCTGTGTTGTATGGAGAGTAATATGAAGGAAACCAAGTCCCTCTAAGTCGATGCATATATATTGCAGTTTTAAATGTCAATTAGTTTTTATCTAAGCATTAATGTCCTTTGGAGACATAGTGACAAAAGCCATAGGTGGGAATGAAAGGAATGCTACTTATTGGAAATGAGGAATATTGTCTGTGTTGCCAAAGTAACCAAACTGTCTCAAGAAATGTATGATTTGACATTCACTTATCAATATTTCTCAAATGCAACCCTTATCTTGCCTTTGTTGTAAATTTCATTTCCTTGTAATGACTTCACAGATTCCGCCCTGTACATGCATGTCTTTCTTATTTCTGCTTCTAGAATTAATTAAACCAGAGAAACTTGGCTCGGGCTCTCTCTCGCTCACTCTCCACAGTAAATATACTGTTTTCATCCAGAACACCCCACTATATCATAATTACTCACTGAATTTTCAATCTTCCATCTGAACCTCTCTCATAATGATCCCCAAATCACAGGATCACAGGGACTGCTGATGGCCAAGGAGCCTGGTGTTAACCTAGTTCACAGTACAAAGTAGAAAAATGATCAATACATATTTGCTGAACTAAATCCTTTGCTTTTTTGCACTAATCATCCATCCGTCCTCTACCTCCCAGTGAATCAATGGTTTAAACTCCAGTGATGGAACAGGAAGACTCGCTGCCTTAGGAGATCCTGCATTCCATGTTGAAAAGCTCTAATTATTAGAAAGCTATCTTCCTATGCACTTTTAACCTTCCAGATCCTGCCTGTGTCTCCTGCAGCCACAGAAAATCCTGCTTTCGTGTTTTCCCTGTAAATATTTAGGTACATTTCTGTCTGATGTTGCTTAGCCCTGGTTTTGTTTGTTTGGCTTTTTCCTAACTCAGAACTTTACAATTCTTCTCGCTGTGACTGTCAAATTGAGTGCACCAGTCAAGCTTGAACAGATGATTTTTGGAACCTGGATCTTGAATCCCTTTTTTGGAACTATGCTGGGGCTTCCCAACTCACATTTCTTGAATTTAGAATAGAGCCTTGACACATAATACGACTCCACCTGTCTTACCAGCAGGTGTGCTGCTTCTCAACAAAGTGTAGCTTTATCCTGGGTACAAGGACTGGGTGTCATCTGGTTCAACTAGCCTCCAGGCAAATAAGTCTTTAGGGTCCCTTCTCTCCAATACCTTAAGCTCCAGGCCTGCAGGGAGAAAATTCCCCCTCTCTGATTACATCTATGTAGCCAACTATAGAACTTTTCCATATCTCCCTCCTTAAAAGTCCAGCATACCTAGGATTTAGTAGTCCGCAGAGATATTTCCAAGATTGCTCTGATGTTGGCATTTGTCCCTGCAAGTACCAGTGGGAAAGGGTGGGATGTATTGTTTTCACAAGTTTGGGAGTTTTCCTCCATGTTTCAGGCACACTTCATGGAGACATATCAGGTCCAACTGGCCATTTCCCACAGATGTCATGAAATTCCCCTCTATTTTTTTCAGCAACCCCTCCTTTGTATAACTACCACCACCAAACCCTCTTTATTGTTTTAAAGATTTTATTCATTTATTTCTAGACAGAAGGGGAGGGAGGGAGAAAGGGAGGAAGAGACATCAACGTGAGAAACATTGAATGGTCGTAGCCTCTCATGTGTACCCTGACTGGGGATAGAACCTGAAACCCAGACCCTGACTGGGAATCGAACTGGTGACCTTTCACTTTATGGAGGGATGCCCAAGCAACTGAGACACCCTGGTCGGGACTAGCCTAAATATTGTAAGGAATGAAATCATATCTTGGCCGGGTTTAATGTTTTCCAATACCCAGCACATAATAAATGGCCCCAAAATGTTAAATAAATGAGCTCTAGCTATTCTAAAATTCTCCATTTTAAAAGCTGTAGTAAGAAAATAATGTATATATTCACAAATAGATCATCCAAATACCATTAAATATCTTTTATATTAATAATTCTAAGCCAGTATGTTAATATTAAAAGGCTTCATACATTTGTTTCTTATATTAAAAAGAATAGCTGATGTTAAGGCTCTATTACTCTGTGGATAGGAAACAAACAGTTAAGGATGAAGGAACCAAAGGAACGCTCAAAATCTTAGCATCCTTGGATAAAATAATTTTCTTCAGAAAATAAGCCAGACTTGACTTGTATTCCTGTTCCTAACTCAATATGTGAAGATTGTCTGGCTCTCATCCTTATAAATCATATGCACATTCCCAAATGCTCCCCAGATTAGATACTTGTTTTGTGTCAATAAACAAGTATCTTGTGCACTCTTTGCTTATGATGGTTGAGTTAACTGGGTTTTGATGGTTCTCTAACACGCCTCGAAAACTTACTACCCAGTCTGTCTCTTTAGTTGTCTTTGGAAACATGAAAACTTGTTTAAACGTTATAACAATATGCCATTATCAGCCAAAAATGGAGGGGAATTGCAAAATAAAAATTGCAGAGAAATGGCTCTGGCATGGGAATGCCACAGAAAACACCATAAAGGCAGAAGGAATCTTTATTTCTCCCATTCATGGAAATAATAGTTAACATCCTTTAAAAAATTAAGGTAATTAGATTTTTTGAATTAATCAAAATTGTCTATAATTTGGTGAGTTTATTAAAACTTTAGGGGTTTTTTTCTCAAAGACAATTAAACTAATATTTTAAAATCTGAGATGCTCTAAAGTATCATTTTTGTTTTTCATAAATAAGAAGGATTTTTAATATAAGTAACATTAAATATGAAACCACTGGGAAAATGAGTCATACATTCCACAGTGATTTTTATAACTAGTCAGGGAAAAAAGATGCTTTTCATCAAAACTTTTCTCAGAATATCTAACATGATTCTTCCAGATACCATGTAATACCAAACATTGATTTCAGTTCATTCAGAAGCCCAGGTGGGTCATCATTTTTTTTTACATTAACAGGATAGACCTTAGGAAACAACCATGTTTTATGATCATGTAGTCATTTTTCAGGTACTCCATTTTTTTAATGCTCTATGGTTATACAACCCAACATTTTATTCACACAGTGTAAGTGAACACAAAAACTTGCTATCTTTTTAAAATACAGATGTTGTTTAATATTGTATAACTATATAATATGATAACTATGTATCATATGTATCATAAGGCACAATATGATAAATAAAAAGCATTAAACTGCACTCCTTAAAAAATCATTTCTATTTTTCACATGTTATAGCTATACAGTGATAAGGGTACATAAAGTTTGGAATAGCATTTATAGTAATCAACCCTTTGCACCTTTAGAACTTTTCCCGCCACGATATAACTCAAGCCTGATGGAGCTAACACCTGTGGATGACTTTAATATGAATTGGGTTTCTTCCTGAGCTAATGCAGCGAGCGCACAGAACACAAAAGTCCGACATTGATTTGACAGAGCGTGGTCAACTGTACACTGTTTATCGTCACCATAAACAGCTGCCACTATGCCAAAGAATGAAGGCACACTGAGGGAAGCCAAAGTCAGCTGCATTCTTTTCAAGACCAATGCCTGTATTTATATAGTTTGTTTGCTTAAAAAACAATTAAAATTTTAAAAAAAGGTCATATTCATTTCTATTTCAGAAAATCATAGAGTGTAAGTGTTCTAGGGAACATATTTTCAATATTTATTTTCCTATTACATCAATAATTTATAATTGTCAAGTTATGACAGTGTTCATGGTGACAAAAATCACATCAATACTCTTGTTTGTAAGATTTTCCAATAAAACATGGAGAAACCTATAAATAAGACAATATCTGCCAAGTGAGTATCCTATACAGTTTAATAGTACTCATATACATTAAAGAGGACATGAACAAGGAAATATTCTTATTATAAAAAAATTCTAGTTATTCTCAAAAGCATAACAAATAATTCTCCCAGACTATCTTATTAGCAACATCATGAATTATACAACAGAAATGCTTGTTCAAACTGTTTTTTTTTCTGATAAGAAACACTGCATTCTAAAAGGCAACCTCTATTTTAATATTTAATACCTCTGCATATCTACGTCTCCAAGAGTAGCAAGCTATTTAAGAAAGAAGTACACTTCTTGTAATGTTAAAAGCATTTCTGGCATTTTATATTATCTGCTTTTTTAATGACTGTATTTTCCTAGCATTAAAAATGAATTAATCTCTTTCTTCCTAAGTACTCTTGAACGTGGTGAAAGAAATGGTTCAACAGGTTACTTTCCCTTGTAGAAGCCATATAGAGTATTGCCTTGCTTTGCATATTTGGGTTAAAAGCAAAACGTCTGACTGTGCATCTAGTTCAAAGCTCATCATCTTTTATAGGGTTTTGCAGACACAAGATGTTCCTATTTCCCATTGAATGATATTGACTCCAGGGTAGAATACTGAAAAACAAGTGAAACATGATTAAGGTACTGTCTATGCAATTTCATTCAGCAGAAATGTCTGAGTTTTACTCTACAGTATTAAAGTAAGAGTTCTTTAAGCAAATTAATATGAGTAGTTTGGATGAGTCTATCAGAAATGCAGACATGTGTCACATCAATTTTCCAAAGGTGCATTGGAGACAAGACCTAAAGATGCCCATCCTTTTGCATTCTGACATGTTTTGATCACCACAGGCTTTGCTCTACATTAATTAAATCAGGCAGATGGAACAATGGCATCCTGATGGAAGATGGTTTAAACAAACGGAGTGAGAAGTTCCAGCTGTGAGTTACATGGTGGTAAACAGTGACCCCATGTCTCCCACTGACTGCAAGTGGACAGAATGCCAGGAGCAGCTCTCTGAAGACTCTGAACAGCAACAGGCAGAGTGAAGAATACCAGGACTCAAAATGCCAACAATCCAATGATGAGTTACTATTATCAACACACTGGCAGTAGGTATCAGGACACAGATGGAGTGAACTCCAGAGGAAGCCCTGAAGCTCTGGCTCAAGCACATGAAAAAGGTACTCCACATGGACAGAGAGGGTGTACAAATATCCAATTTTCCCTCCATTCTCCGTTCTCCCGCACCTCAGCCCCAGCAATTTGCCATGTCAGCCACAGCCAGCAGCAATGAGCTTGTAGAAGCCAAAACTCTGGGCAAGAAGAACTCTAGTCTTCATTTGATGGAACCAGAGTCACAAAAGGGTGGGACCAACCTCTGTTCTTTTGTTTCTCTCGCCCTGTCCCCAGGCTTGGCCCTGGGTGCTGCTCCAGTTGCTGAAGTGCATGACAGAGAGTATTCTGGATAAAGAAAGAGAAGCATCAAACAACAGGAAATGTCTGGGGAAATTACACAAAGAGAGGAGCTTAAGAAAGTGACCTCATAAAGTCTTTTTATGAACACCTGGGCTCACCTCCAACTGCACATGTGCAGATTTGATCTGGCTCGGCATGCCAAAACTTGGAGAACAGAATTAACAGATACCACCATAAAAGTCTCAAGCTGGCTATTGGCAGGGGGCAGGGGGTGGCACACATGAGACAGATTCAAATAGCATTGAAAAGACTTTTAAACTGAAGAGATGTCGGAACTGCAACCCACAGAAAGTGAGTTCAAATCCTATCCTAAATCTAGTCAGCTTAACTGACCATAAAAAAAACTGGAAAATCATCAGCTTCTACAGAATTTACACAAGGTCCAGGGCTTCATGTAATATCCAGAATGTCCAGGATAAAACCCAAACTTAGCACGTGGAGAACAAAAAGAAATCTCACTTGTACAGGAAAAGATATTAAAGAGAGCCCATTTCATAATGAAAAAGGGTCAAGTCAGCAAGAAGATAAAACCATCCTAACTGTGTCAGGACAAAAAAAACAGGCCAAAACGTACAATTCTGAAAAGAGAAATAGACAAACCTACAAATGTACTTAAACGTTTCAATACTCCTCTCTCTCAGTAATAAAGAACCTGTAGAAAGTCAGCAGGGACTGATAATAACTGAAAATTACCTTCAATCAGCTGAATCTAACTGACATTTTTAGGTTACTCAACCCAAAACAAGTAGCATGTATATTGTACTCAAATGCAACCAAAATAGTCCCCCTAATAGACCATATCCTGAATCATGAAACAAGTAATGACAAATCTAAAATAATTAAAATCATATGCATGTTTTCATATAAATGTTTTCAGACCATAATTGAATTAAACTAAAAATCATAAAGAAAAAAATAACAGGAAATTCCCCTCAAACACTTGGAAGTTAACAATATACTTCTAAATAATCTATGCATCAAATAAAACATCTCACGGGAAATTAGAAACTCTTTTAAACTGATGGAAAATGAAAATAGAATATGCCAAAGTTGTAAAATGTATCTAAAGTAAAGGAGAAACCATGTGGCACCAAATGCTTCCAAAACAAAGAAAAGTCTCAAAAACTCCACTAAAATAACAAGGAAAAAAGGGGCCAATAAAAACAAAGCAGGTAGAAGGAAGAAAATAAGACAAAACCAGAAGCCAATGGAATTAAAAAAAAAGAAAAATAGAAAAGGTCAATATAACTGAAAACTGATTTTCAAAAAATCAACAAAATAGATAAACCTTTGGAAATGCAGAGAAGGCACAAATCACCAAGAGCAGGAGTACAAAAGGGAAATACCGACACAGACCTGCAGGCATTGAATGGCTAGCAATGCAATATGTGGGCATTAATGCACACAATGCCAACAGTCCAGATGAAAAGGACCAATTCCATAAAATCTATAAGCTTTAAAAACTAATAATGAAATAGGTAACATTTATGATCCTGCAACTATTAAAAATTTGACTTTAGGGAAAAAATACCATTTTGAAAAGAATTGCCAGGCCCACTTAGTTTCACTGGCCACTTCTACCAAACATTTAAAGAAGTAGCAACAATAATACAAAAATTTGTCCAAAAATTCTCTTAGCAAACTAGAAAAATAAAACTTCCTTCACCAAATAAGTGAAATCTAAAGCCTACATCTCTCATCCCATGATATGAAAACAGAATGAATATTATACTGAGTAATCCTAACCAGCGCAGTAAGTCAAGTAAAAGAAATAAAAACCACATAGACTGAAAAGGAAGAAGTGAATTCATCTCTATTTATAGATGGCATAATTGTCTACATAGAAAATCCTAAGAAGCGCACATAAAACACATTCTTAGACCCTAGCTGGTGTGGCTCAGTGGATTGAGCGGCGGCCTGTGAACCAAAGGGTAGCCAGTTTAATTCTCAGTCAGGGCGCATGCCTGGGTTGCAGGCCAGGTCCCCAGTAGGGTGTGTGTGAGAAGCAACTACACACTAATGCTTCTTTCCCTCTCTTTCTCCCTTCTTTCCCCTCTCTAAAAATAAATAAATAAAATCTTATAAAAGAAAGATTCATCCATATTGTAGTATCTAACAGTATTTCATTCCTTTAAAAAAATTCTTAGAACTAGTCTAATCATAAGTATATTTAACAAGGCCACAAGGTATACGATCAACATACAAAATGAATTTCTTTTCAAAAGTACCATTTACAGTAGCTACAAAAAAAATGAAATACATAGGTAAAAATATAACAAAACATGTATAGACATTTAAAATGACCTAATAAGTGGGGAGAAAAATCCTGTTCACCAATTAGAAGACTTATATTAAAGGCATCAATTCTTTCTGAATTGCCTATAAATTTAATAAAATTAGAATCAAAACCTCTGCAGGATTTTTCTTTTTTAGATATAGATAAGCTGATTCTAAATTTCATACAGAAAGGCAAAGGATACCAGAATTACTCGAACATTTTAGAAAAAGAAACATTTGGAAGAATTACATTATCCAACATTAAGACTTACTCCTCTAAAACTACAGTAGTCAAAACTGTGTGGAATTGGTGGGCAGATATACAATATGCAGGCAGAACAGAAGAGTCGACCCATAAAGAACCCCTTCCCGTGATGGTCATTAGATTTTAGACAAAGGTTCAAAAAACACCAACTAAATGGTGTTAGGATAGCTGAAATCCACATGCCACAAATAAAGGGATAAAATGAACCTTTATGTAAACCTCACAGCTATGTAAACTGAACTTAAAATGGATTGTAGATCTAAACATAAAATAGAAAACTGTAAAACTTTTAGAAGGCCACATAGGAGAAAATCTCTGTGACTTGGGGCTGGGCAAAGACACCAAAAGCATGATCTATAAAAGGAAAAAATGGACAAATTGGGCTTCATAAAAATTGAGAAGCTTTTGTTCTGTGAAAGAGACTTTTAGAGAATCAAAGGACAGGGCACAGACTGGGAAAAAAATGTCTACAATCACATATCCAACAAAGGACTTTCATCCAGTCCCATATCCTGAATGTAAAAGTGACCCCCCAAATCTATATATATCTTAATATGCGTAGACCCATACACCCTCCCAAAAGTCCCTTTCACTACATAATTTATAAAATCACATAAATTTTTTTAAATGGAATGAAATGATTACAAACTTTCCCATTCTATTATTATTTCTTTAGTAAGGTCTGAGGTGAAATTGCATAGTGCAAAAACTAGCCATTTTTATATTTTCTCAGACAACTTTTAAAACAATCTTAATTACCCTGGAGATTAATCACAGAAAAGGAACCAGATTGAAATGGAGAACTAAGCCCAAGAACTCTGCCCTCAGAGAAAGCACGAACCAAAAGAGAAAAAGGTCTAATTAGTGTTATTTGCAATGAAACACTGAGGTGGTTAAATGTTACAATGGTTTTCTTTGACAATTTACAACAACCAAGCCAAACTTTTATTTTCATTTAATCTAATGAAACTGCCCTCTTTTTTGCATAGTGTAAATGCATTAATTAGAAATTGTCTCAGCTAGTTTACTCAGAGAGTAGCGCATCCGTCAGTTCGACTTCAAGTCCGTTTTCAGCGGACCTGTGCTGTGTGCGCCCTCCTTGAGCGCTGGGTACACTGGGGAACGCCTCGTCTGTTTTCTGCTGACTCTTGTGAAGGGGGACAAACTCTCTACATTTTTAAAAAAAATACAACAGTAGTCTGGGAAGCTAATTAACTTTTAAAAAACAAATATTCCTTTCAAAATCTAGTACCCAACCCAGAATTCTATTTTACTTCTTTATTACAATAAAATATATAAGCAAATTAAATCTTCAGACTCCGTGTGGATGTTTCACTTCAACGGATTTGTAACTACTTTTCACAAACATTGTACAGCCTCCTTTGGGGAATAGGAATAAAACGATGAAAATTGTCATTTTGAGGCCCAAACTTGATTAAGATAGAGGAGCTAATCCAAACAATAATCTAAAATTCAATAGCCCCAATTCACTCATTATAGTCCAATAACCATTAAAAGTCAAGACTAATTATTGAAGACATTGGCTGTGTATGAGGAAATACACCTAGTCCTGCAGGCGTACCGGAGACACAGGTTTGGTTCCAGACCAACGCAATAAAACGAATACAGGCACCCACTGGAGAGACTGCAGGTTTGGTTCAAGACCTCCATAATACAGCCAGTACTGTGATAAAGCGAACCATAATTGTTCTGTTGGTGGAGAGTGTTAACTTCAACTTGCAAAAAAAATGCAATACTTGTGAGGTGCACTATAGCAAAACACAATCAAATGAAGTGTGCCTTTACTACAACAACCCCCTTTAAGGGTTCGGGGACCCAACTAAAGATTCAGGCTGAGGAGACTGCCCTGAGCTCTGCCTGGCAGCGTCATTTAGAAGGGTGAAAGGGAGGGACTGCAGCTGGCCAGCAGGGCAGAGTCAGCCATTCTTCTGAGAGGTTCTCTGCAGCAATCCCCGTGGTTGCTCAGGTGCAAGAAGACAAGATACACATCCGTGGGCATGGCAGTCACCTGGTTCAAAGCCTCATGCTCAGTGGGAGTCCACATCAACTGTATCCATCCCATAGGCGGAGCTTCCAGGGCACTGCTCCCAAGCCATACCATTTACAGGTCACCACAGTCACCTAACATAGGACGTCTAACATGATGGCACCCCCCCCACACACACACACTGGGTATTGATAGTTCATTTATAACTCTCCCCAGGATGTATGCAGCTAAACAAGCAGGACACATGGCAGAAGCAATATTGCTTAGTAACTGAGCTGGTGCACTACACCTACACCAGGTTATTGGGTGACCAAAGGCAGAGAGTTAACCAAAGTTCAAATTCTAATAGGGGAAGGAGAAGGACTTGTTAACTTTTTGCTTAAGAGTAAATAAGTAAAAATAAAAAAAGGCAATTTGGTATACA
This sequence comes from Tonatia bakeri, assembly GCA_004024845.1. Classification (NCBI taxonomy): domain Eukaryota; kingdom Metazoa; phylum Chordata; class Mammalia; order Chiroptera; family Phyllostomidae; genus Tonatia; species Tonatia bakeri. Next base: position 52,999 of record PVIA01000306.1, on the reverse strand, counting down.
GACATTTTCTCGACTCAGAGTTAAAAAACATGGGTGTGAACCCTGGGCTGCGCCTGGCCAGTGGTATGCCATGGGGAAGGTCATTTTAGCTCTTGACATTACTTATTTCATCAGTAAAAAGTGGGTGGTCTCCAACATTTATTCTGAGGATGATGTCATAGGGTAGACTTGGATTTATGTACAGGCTGGCCCAGAATTAGAGTTTAATGAATAATTTTGAAAATTAAAACTGAGGAGATAGCAAACTTACTGTTTCCAGATCCAGGCAATACTTGACCAGCCTCTGAGAGTCAAAGTCTACAGGGGTGCCCACCTGTCACCCACAGGCCACATGCAGCTCAGGGTGGCTGTGAATGTGGCCCGACACAAAATGGTAAATTTACTTAAAACACGATGAGATTTTGTTGTGATTACGCGTTGCAATGTATTAGATATGTGGCCCAAGACAACTCTTCTTCTTCCAGTGTGGCCCAGAGACACCAAAAGGTCGGACACTCCTGGTAGAGTGTGTCTCTTCCTTCAGCCACTAGTGCTTTTTCTTCCAATCACTCCTCTGTGTGCGTGCCCAAGTCAACAAGGGGAACACCCAACCCTTTAAAAATCCCCTTAGAACTAACCTAGGTACTCAATAAATTCTTGTAAAACAATCACACTTTAAATAATCAAATAGAACTAAAAGGTAACCAAACTGTATCTTTTTTTTTAAAGTAATTCATTTCTATAACGTTAGCAATAGAGACAATCCCAAACCTTAGACTCATTCGCTGAAACACATTCAGTACTTATTGTCTGAGCCCTTACCAAGAGTCAGGGATGGTGTTAGGAGCTAGAAATAGAACTCTTCCTGGTCCAAGCACAGTTTTGGCCCTTGCATATACCTTATATACCAGCTGAGATGCTGCTGAAAAGGAAGTAAACGCCAAGTCCTTATAATATGAAATGTTAAAGGGACTTATCTAAGGAAAAAAAGAAGATCAGAACTATGAACAGTAAAATGACAATAAACTCGCACTATCAACAACTGAACCTAAAAAAACAAAAACAAACTAAACAACTAGAACAGGAACAGAATCACAGAAATGCAGATCATCTGGAGGGTTATCTGCAGAGAGAGGGAGGGGGCAGAATGGGGGAAAAGGTACACGGAATAAGAAGCATAAGCGGTGGTATAAAATAAGGGGAGGTTAAGAATAGTATAGGAAATGGAGAAGCCAAAGAACTTATATGTACGACCGATAGACATGAACTAAAGTGTGGCAGCAGTGGGGGGAATGCAGGTGGGAGGGGGTATGCAGGGTGCAGGGGAATAAAAGGGATAAAAAAAAATGGGACAACTGTAATAGCATAATCAATAATATAGATATTTTAAAAAGTGAGTAAATGCTCAAAAATAATTACATATTGTGTAACCTAATGATGGAAACAAACGACAGAGACAGAGACTACGCAAATTATTTTGCAGAAGGTGGTCACAGTGGTGTCACTTAAGCATAAATTTGGGGATTTACCCAAAGAGGAGAGAAAGGGGAAAGCCCAGGCAGAGACCTTGAATTACAGGTGGAAAAAAAATCCTACCTATGTTGTGCCGTATATAATGTGCGCTCACAGGTTTGGCCCAAACTTTCAGGGAAAAAATCTTTCGTTTAAAAAAAATTTTTATTGTTGTTTGATTACAGTTGTCCCCATTTTCCCCTATTGTTCTCTGTAATTTTTTAATTCAATTATTTATTTATTTATTTATATTTAGATACTTGGGGTTTTTTTGTACTACAAAGGAATTTTAGCACTTATTTTTGAACATGGTACAAGAACTTTTATGTAACAAATAATTACGAAACACAAGAACAGATTCAGGGTCCAAGAAATTTTGTGTACCAATGACAAGTAAAATACGCATCTTCATTCTTCCCTCAAAAATCTGGGCAAAAAAAGCGCGCACATTATATACAGCAAAAATAGGGCGACGTGTTTGAGGATCAACAGAAGACCATCTTTGGATGACGGCCTTTCAGTTTGTTCAAGAAAAAGAAGAGAAAGAAAGTGCAGCAGCTGACTTACAAGGCAACATTATTTCCTAAGGCGTTTCCGAGTACGGTTTGAGATCATTAGACTTGTTGTCATTCAAGTCCTAACATGGTCTCTATTTCAATAGACAAAGCTCGACATTGGTATAGGGGGGCATGACGGAAATCACTAATGAGATGCCTACAATTAACGGCGATCAAGGTCGACTGCGGAAAAACAAATCACAACTCCCGGACGCGGCACGCGACCGGAGGTGCAGGGACCCTTCCGCTTTCAACAGATCTGGGCCCAGGGTCAAGCCGGCAGCAGCATTTTCCACCCAAATTGAATCTAGAAAAAAAACGAAGGTTCAAATGTTCAGCTCCTGCAAGACTTCCTATAATCTACGTCCATCTGGTCCTTCTGGTGGAGCAGATGAAATGTGGTAGCTGTGTGGCAAACTGCCACGAAACACAGATTTTTAGACATTATTTCTTTCTCCTCCTCAAGTGAGCACCAGTGCACGGCCCGATGCTGTGTGGACCTAATAAACCATTCCCATTCCAAGTATGAGATGATTTTACATATTATTTTAAATCAGGGATTGGCTTAAAATAATAGTAGATTATACCGCAAGCAATTTAACTTTTAATCTGAAAGCTGTCCCAAGGCAGTCAGCCAGCATGATTTATCAACATAATATTTGGGTTGAAGCACAATGTGGTTTTCATAAGCACCTGAAATTGGAGCGCCATTTATTCTACTTCAAACAAAGAAGATTGTCCTAATTCTTATACGAAATGATTCATATACAAACTGTCATACTCTGGGGAGGCTGTAGAAAAGCGATTCACAGCATTCTGAAACCTCAGAGGGAGGGGGCAAATAGCAGATTGGTCAAGCAGAAGCAGGACAGGGCACAGGGGCCAGGACAGGGAAGGACATGGAGAAACCCAGACACTGCCAGGACCAGCAGAGATGCTTCGGGGCGTATTGTTCTTTGATTCTTTTCTTCTTCTGTACACAGCAGGCTTGGTGATTTTCTGCCTGCCCCCGGGAGAGTGTACTAAGTTAGCTGGTCTCTTTGCTGTAATGTTTTACACAAGTTCTTTTTGTGCTCTTTCATTTATATGTACTCAGCATTTCTCTTTTATTCCTTAGGTCTTTTTTTTAATTTTTATAAAATTTAAGTGGAGCCCTGACTGGTGTTGCTCAGTGGATTGAGCACCGACCTGCAAATGACCAAAGGGTTGCCGGTTGGATTCCCAGTCAGGGCACAGGCCTGGGTTGTGGGCCTGATCCCCAGTAGGGAGCGCGCAAGAGGCAACCACACATTGATGTTTCTCTCCCTCTCTTTCTCCTTCCCTTCACCTTCTCTTTAAAAATAAATAAATACATAAATCTTTTAAAAAAGAATAAAAAGAAAATAAAATAGAAGCGGAGAGAGATCTTTTTTATTCTTACAATCTTTTCAAAAGCTAGAATCCACTAGCTTTTGAGTTTCTTAGCTTTTGCATCTTTCAGGTTGAATTCTTAAAATCAAAAAGAATGACCACTTCTTAACAATATAATTGTAAAAACTGCCTTTGAATCCTACTGTAATACTAGGGAAGAGTAATTCAGAAGTCTTATCTACATCAGTGGCTTCTTTAGGTCAATGAGATAGCAATGATGAAAAGTACAGTGTCAGCAGAAACCTTGCATTTTCCCCCAGTAATATTTCGTGACTGGTCGGCAATCCTGATTAAAGTCTGTCGTGTTTAGGCATCTGAACCTCATCATTCTCCGTCTTCTTTCTAGATGCTCTATGAGCTCTGAAGGCTCTTTTCAAGGATGAGGAGGGATGGAGTCTTTCTTCCAGTGTATTTTGAATCTCATCCAGCAGAGATGACACAATAAATCTTCAAGCTATTTGGGGCCATATGTCACAACTCTTGAAGGCGAAGGAAGGCTCTCACAGCTTTAAGGGATTACTTAACATAGACAGCTGTTGAGGCACTCATCCTGAGTTTTCGTCTTTCTTTCCATGGAGAGTATCACTTCAGATGGCGTGGCTTGTGGGCTGGATAATAAGGAACACACTTGATGTATTATTATGTGAAACCACATCAGTTTCCTATGATCCGTCAGATTCGCCCATTTTGGTTCACCCGCAAACATTTGTACCAACCATGTGCCCCGGCCTTGGGGGTGTAGATGAAGCAATGCAAAGTTGGGAATGTAAAGAGAGATAAAAGAAGCCATTAAGGGTATGTCATAAGATTACTTTTAGAAAAAAAGTCATTATTGTGTCAGAGAAAGTTGAGTTGGGAATATTAGGCTGGAGATGAAGTTATCTAGATTTTACAAGTGTGACTTACAGCAGATCACCAAACTCCTCTGGGCCTCCATTACTTTCATCTCAAACGTATGCATTCCCTATGTCTTTCAAATTTCCCTGTACAATTTAAAAAGGCAATGGTGGACTTGAACTATCATATGCCACAATCATATTTCTAAACACTATGCAGGTACACTTTTGAAAACCAATGAATTTGAAGATTACTATAAAAGGATTCAATTTGTTAATAAGCTTAATAAATGTATTTTTAATTTAAAAAATACCTTTTTATATCTAAAAGTTCAAAGGGAAAAAATTTGAATCAAGTGTCTAAGATTTTTTTTTGATTTCCAGTTTTTAAACTTTTTTGATTCTAAAAATTCAGAGAAAAATCAATAGAAAATTTTGTAGTAATAGAAGGAAATCTGAATAATTCTTGAAGATGTAAATGCAGCCATACTCTCACTAAATATAGTGTAAGTGTAAAGGGTAACTCTTTCCTGAGTAAAAAAAAAAGGATTTCAAAACGATATCAGAGATGTATTGCATGGTTCAGCACGGGCAGAGTAACACTGGCTGGCAATGACCTCAGAGAATACGTTCATGACTCAAAGTTCAAACACTTGCTGCTGAGCCAAAGTCATTGTTCAAATGATATCACTTCTTCAGACATAAACTGCACCAGCTCCTGGTATTTCCAAAGGTCTCTCATGGATAAGGGGCAGACATGGACAAAAACAAACAAAAAAATTTGACTATTATAAGACCGAGTAAGGAAAAGCTTTTACCTAGTAAACCAGCTTCACTTAGTTTGTGTGGTTTCAGGTCAAATGCTGGTTTCTAAACACTAGACTTTCCTGTTCCTCTATGGGGCGGGGGGCTCGGAGAGTTTTAAAAAGTACCCACTATCGGGAACATCTGGGAAGATTCCAGTGAAGAACATCAAGGATGGGGCCTGAAATCTGTGACCTGAAAAATCACCCTAGGGGATGGGAACACACAGTCAGGCTTGGGAAACAGACATACTGTCCTGGTTTCATTGGCATCTTACAATTCTTTACTGGCAGAGCCAAGATGAAAACCTACTCCCTACCAGTTATTAAGTGGCAGACTACTATGTGTTCTAGTAAAAGTAAAAGCTGTAGCACTTGTATTACAGTTTCCAGAAAAGGGATATTTGAGGACATCAAAATAAAACAAAACTTTGAATCTGTCACTGCCAGATTCATTCAACAAGTGTTTACTATCTGCTCCTTACCAGGGCTAAATTAATTTTTAGGGACATTGGGAAATGGCAACTTGAATGACGACTGGAATCCTCATTTTATAAAGTGTTCTATGAAACCAATTTCTAATCATTAATTCATATGTACATTATAACACCAAAACCAGTAGTAAATGACTTCATGTACAATATGTACATAAAATATTTAAAAGAACGATGTTATTCAGCACTGAGTCTACATAAGGAACACAGTACTAATGAATTCTAGAAGGAAGAAACCCATCACAAGAAGAGGAATAATACCGTTTATTTGGTTTATCTGACCAATATAAAAAAAAAACAAGTTGTATTTTTCAGTCATAATCTTCCAAAGGAATGACTCACTTTTTACTTCTAGATAATTACATTTTCTTTTTTTTCCAAATAAATCAAGAGCTCTACTTTTCATTGAAAAATTAGATAATAATCTTGCTAACACTTATGTATATTAGAGCTACACAATGGTATTAGGTCAGGGATAAGTTGGAGACTTTTAAATAATCATCATCATTAAATTTATAATTAAAAGCAGTGTTCTATCAAGTAAATTTAAATATTTGTGAAATTTTTAACCTGACTTTATGGTATAAAGTTAACTGGAAAAATATACGAATTTAAACCTTTAACTTAAAGTATTATGGGCCAAAGGCTCTCTCTTTCCAAACTGTCAAATATATAAACTGATATTACTGCCGGAGATTTCCCCAAGGCTGAAGAACCGGCAGTAATTAAAGAGCATTTATCCAGTCACAAAACAGAGACACAATACACAGTATGACATCAACTTGGCTGCCACAGACTCTCAAGGTCAGGAAATCCATCACAATGACAACGGCTCATGGCTAGAAACCAGGCAGAGTGACGCTAATGAGTGAGAAGCAAAGATAGTGTTTTGTAAAGGAGCCAAGGAGACACTGCAGGGTAGGGAAGGTGCCACCAGAGACTCCCTGAAGTTATCTAAGCCCCGCCACGGAGGCAGATGACGGCAGAGCAGATAAGGGGGAACATACAGCAGAAGCCGATAGAACAGGCTCAGTCCCAAAGTCTGCCTGCATCCTGAACCAACAGCGTGATTTACCAGCATTTACGTGGCTTACTTCCCACAGTCTTGGGGATAATTTAGACATCTCATGGTACAACTCTCAGGGTGTATCACTGTGCCAGGCTACAATGAGATTACATTTTGTTCAACTGAAAAGACTAGCGCTGTATCCTAAAATTATAAAGACTGACCCCTAACTGTCAGAATACCTCAAGGTAATAGCCAGGACAAACAAAAAATTAGGGGAGAATACGGGACCTGCAAAGTCTCAAAAACCGACAGTGTATCACATGTTGTGATCTAAGTGAGAGGAACTATGACCTCACTCTCACGTGGAGTCTAAGGAACAAAATAATCTGATGAACAAAACCAAACAGAGGCATGGATACACAGAACAGATTGACAGGTCTCGGAGGGGTTGGCAGGAGGGTGCAGACTGGAAGAGATTAGTCGGAGAACATACATGCATGTATGTAAAGCCCATGGACTCAGACAACACTGTTGCAAAGGTGGGGGGGGTCAGGGGGACTGGGTAGAGGCCTGACATTAGAATAGTGTCGACAATTAAAAAAAGATGAACGGACAGTCACAACTTAGAAACCCTCGAACCAATACTTTTCCTAAACTCACCTATGTAAACCAAGCAGTGGAGCTTGGAGACCCTCAGCTGCAGTGTGAGGACAGCTCTGTTTTCAACTCCATTGCTGTCATGGAGCAGGCAGCGCACCTCTTACTATTTCAGAGACAGTCTAACATTAGAGCAAAAAAGTTCGCCAAAGAAAGCTTTTCCCTCTATTTTAAACACTAAAGAACACCCATGTTTTTTCCCCACAAAGGTTATCCCAATCAAGATGCAAAACTTCTGCACTTTATACACACACACACACACACACACACACACACACACACATCAGTAATAAAATTCACCACTTCAAGTAATTCACAAAAGAATCATTTTACTTAATGGTTTCTACCGAAATTCACTAACCCCCACCTACACATATAGTGTCGAGTGTTAAACCGTGGGCCCTTTGGAATAACTCCGCCGTGACTAGATGGCGTGTATGTGCTTTTGGACGTAAAATGGATTGTTTCTGGAAAGTAAGATAAATGGATATAATTTCACAATAAATAGTATGTTGTCATGGAGGCCTCAGGGGAGATGCATATACTATGGAATCTAGGAAAGAAAATTAAGTTGTTTTGAAACATTATAAATGTTTATATTGTAAGGCTCTAGTTCTCATTTCCCAGGACTTAACAGTGATAGAATACTTTCCTCAATCTCTTGCCTCCTGCCATTATATTATTTTAAACGCAATACTTATTAAATTTATTCATTCACGACATTATTTCCAAGAATATTGGGAATGTATTCTTCTTAACACTGGAGCTGTAAGTGAAAACACAGAGCTAGGGATCTGACGTCAGGGACTTATATTTAGGTAGGAGGGAGGAGGGAGAATCAGCCAATGGCTGCAAATGTAATAAGCAAGTAAACTCCATCCCTAAGCGCCGCCCCCTCCTCCCGCCGCCGCCTCCTGCCCGCTCCGCCCCCTGCAAAACTGTCAACCTGCTGTCTATCTACGAGTCTGCCTCTGTTTTGCTTGTTAGTTCGGTTTGTTCATTGGATTCCACACATGAGTGAAATCATATGGTTTTTGTCCTTCTCTGACTGGCTTATTTCACTTAGCATAATATTCTCCAGGGGTGGAGGGATGGAGCAAAAAGGAAAAAGAACTCATGGACATGGACAACAGTGTGGTGATTGCAGGGATGGGGGCGGGAGGTGCAGGGGAGATAAACAGTAATGGGGAAAATATGATAAAAATAAAATTATATATTATAAAAAGTAATGAAGAAACAAGTATTGATTAAAGAATACCCGCCTGTGATAACGCTGTGAAGGAGACAAACACTACGAAGGATGACATGATAGTAAGTGAGGGCACTTTGGGAAGGGAGGGGCTGAGTAGCAGCTTTATACCAAAATTCCTCCGGGCTCAAGTCCTTAGTTTTGTGTATCTGTGTCTCAGCTGGGCAGTTTATGTGATCACAGTCCTGGCATGTGTAACCTTTGAGACTCTCCTTTCTACAAAAGGTCAATTAGATCAGAGGGGCTCCCCCACACACATTCTTTCAGCCTCCTACCACGGCTTACCTGTGTGAGGGCACTACCATAGCATGTGCATGAATACTCTCCAGCATAGAAACTGGCACAGCTCATATCCATACAGATGCCCCTCCCACTGCCATCGTTGGAATGAATCTTCTCTGAGTGAAGGGGACGCCGTAAGGAAAGACTAGTCACTGGCTCAACACCTCAAGTCCTAGGAAAACAACATAATTGAACCAGATAGCTACAAATCTCTTCAATACTTCATGACAGATGTCCAGTGTTTTTGAGTATTGATCTATGGATAAAGATATATGTATAAAGGTACATTGCTTCTAATAATACATCTGGTTCTCCTCTTTGTAGCCATACAGAAGAATTGCATTTCTTTGCCCCTTTGAGTTTAGGGGAGGAATGTGACTTAAATCAGCCAATAAAATTTGAACAGAAGTGATACTTTCCAAAAGAAACTTTTTTTTTTTCCTTCTGGTTCTAGACCTCCCAGCCCTCCTTTCCCCAGGCCCAGAGATCAAGGAAGAACATGCCACATGCAGGCTTACTACTGCAGCATCGAATGATGGTGGGAGACACTCCAGACTTTAGGAAAGAAATGGGTTTTGTTGTTTTAAGCCACTGGAAGAGCTTCCACCATCCGTATCTGTTAGGAATGGAATTGTGTCCCTCCAAAATTCACGCGTAGACATCCTAACCCGTGGTACCTGAGAAGGCGACTTTATCAGGATATGGTCATGGCAGAAGTAATTAGTTAAGAAGTAGTCACACTGGAGTAGAGTGGGCCCAGCTCCAAGATGATTGGTGTCCTTATCAAGTGGGAAAACTTGGAAACAGACACAGACACAGACACAGACACACACACACACACACACACACACACACACAGAGGGAGGACACCGTGTGTAGGTGAATGCCAGGGTTACGTCGTGGAAGCTGTGGAACTCCAAAAGATGGCCAGCAAAGCACTGGAGCCAGGAGGGGCATCTGAAACAGAGTCTCTGAAGGGACCAACCCTGCTGACCCCTTGACCACAGATTCTGTCCTCCAGGACAATGAGACAGGAAGTTTCTGCTAAGCCACCCAGTTTGTGGTACTTCGATACAGCAGCCTTAGCAAATCAGTGCTCTACCCCAATAAAACTACAGCGTTTCAAACAGATGAAAGTAGATGTGGAGGGAAGGGAGGGAAGGGAGGGAATGACAGTGCGGTCACTAACACCTGTATGAGGGAACCCCATCTACTCACTGAGATTATCCAAGAATGGTTTAACTGTCTCCCATTGTCATCTTGAAAGTGGGACACTTTTATGTTTGACTTTTTTATTGCTAAGGAAATAGATTTATGTCCAAGATGACAGTGTCCACACTTAAATAAAGATAAAAAAGGTTTATTAAATTCTCTGGGAGCCTAGTTCCATATGTACAAGGTTCTCTTCTGTCGTTCCTTAATTATGAATGCTGACGCTTTGAGCTTCAGAAGCCCCAAGACGTTTGCTATGAATGATTAAGGGTTCATAAAGTGTTTACTGGCACATTAATCTCCAGGTGCAGTGAAAGTCAAGGCACTTGTTAAAACTCTCTACTCCTCATGCAAGGTTGCCTCAGAAAACGTGGTGAATCGCTACAGCACTGGCACCCAAAGACAGTGCCAAAACACAGCCACTACAGAGAACAGAGGTCTAGACAAAATGAGAATTCTACTTTCAGGTAGTTCACCTAGAACATACAGAGAACTTTATTTTATAGGACACTCTCTTCCTGCAATGAAACACTCCACAAACATTAAGTTCATGGCGTGGAATTTACAGACATGGGAGATGCTTGATATCAGAGAGGGCTGAGACCTTAGTCCCTTGCAGAGAGCACCAGGGCTCTCCAGGGAGGTGACGTGCAGACTCAGACAAGTGAGGGAAAGAGCCACAATGAAATGCATCCGTTAGGTCACTGACCAGGCCCTTTCATGAGTTTCAGCTCCCACACCCAATTCAACCACAAGGGCCATTCTTTTCTCTCATTAGCCCCCCATGCCACAGTTTTAAAGACAACAGCTATCATTTACTTGCTAGCATGTTTGCCTTTTTCTTTAGTTGTCTTTCCTGGCTCTCAATTTTTGAGTCTACCTTCTAAGATGAGCCTTATCCAGTTCTTAGTCTTTACTTCTCTATTCTTTCCTGCCTACATTTTCTCTCTCTTTATCTCTTGGGCAGACAGGCAGGTGGCAAGGAAAAAAATCATGGGCTTAAATAGTGACACACACCCAAACGGATGTCACAGCTTCGGATTGGCTAAGGGGTCCGAATTCCCTTTCTCTCATTTGGAAATAACATTTTCCTTAGAATACGATTAGGAGGTGTAAATGAGTTTGAACACATGTAAAGTATATGGCACGGAGCAGGGATGTCACAAAGTCCAATGCCTGACTCCTAAAGATCTCACTCCATACCCTAATGTCAACTGCCTGTCACAATGTAAACCTGGGAAGCCCAGTGAATGAAAGCTTGGCATGGAAAGCAAGGGTTAAAGACAAGGGCGCAAAGGTGGGAGTGAAGGGAGAAGACGGAGAGCTATGTAGGTTTTGGAGCCAGAGAATGCAATCTGGGGATGACTTAGGTCTCTGACAACAGCAATATTTAATAATTCAGGAACCAAGCAATGTCTGAGGCCGAAGAGAGTCCAGGAAATGGCCCCCTCTTGCTGTGTTGGGAACTATGCACTTGAATTTACTCAGCCCATGCTAACAGAATTTACCATTTAGGATTCCCATACCAAAGCAGTCATGATACCCACCTAGAGGACATGAGAGAAGCATATAAAACTAATCCAGCTGGAGAAGGGTTGGCACATTTCAGCAGCTGGGGATATTAACACACAGCAAATGTGGCAAGGGTTATGGCCGCAGTCCCCTATCTTTTTGGCACCAGGGACCAGTTGGCTATCTTGCCTGCCACTCACCTTCTGCTGTGCAGCCTGGTTCCCAGCAGGCCATGGGCCCGTACCAGTCCATCATCCAGGTGCTGAGGACCCCTGGGTTATAGAGCAGGGAACCAGATTAAACTCAGTCACAGCAGTGGTTCTCAATATCTACTTTAATTCAAGTCCGTTTAAAAGAATATAAAGTTATTCCACTGTGATTTGCAATTTTCATACAAATAAAATATTAAGACTAAAAGCATCAGAAAAATGGCCAAAGGGCTGCTCCTCTTGATCATCGGTAAAAAGGAAAAAAAAGTTCTTCTAAAAAGATGTGTAAGACTTTCACTTGAGACTGACTATCTCATGGTCAATAATCTCCATATTCACAGACATCTTCCAATTATGCCTCTCACGAAACTACCAACAGGGGTTCTTAAAGAAGCTGAGAAACAGGAGACGCCATGTTTCTAAACAGATGCCTCTTGACCAAGGAGGGATCAGATCGAGTGGTGGCGCCTGCTGGATCACCCATTGTTAACCGGCTGAGGAAACATGTTCAGAAAGGGAACCGATATCTGATGTGCTTTCTAATATCTCAGGTTACCCTAAGCAAACTGAGCAAGTGCATATACACACAAGTGCCATGCTTTGTATGCGGTAGAAAAATCTGCCTCAGAGTATCAGGCCTTACTTATAATCCCCAAAATAATACGCGATGCTACTTGAGAAATAGTTATTATCATGGTTGGTTGGAGAGAGTTATTTTTTTCCTAAAAGCAAATAGGCTGAAGCAGGGCTGCCAACCAATCGCGGCTCCCACAGCCACCAGGCAGCACACAGCACCACCGCACGACCTCCCGCGCTCTAATAAAGTTTACTGCGCCGAGAAATACCGCTGTGGAGCTGAGGGCGCTGCGAGCTGAGGCTGCCCAGGGAAAGCATTTGCTATTATTTTTTTTAATGTTAGCATAAAGATAAACCTGGCAGAGATGCCATCTCTTTTTCTTTTTCTTGCACCTGGATGAACTATCCCATCTCTGAAATACGCTTCCGTGTCACTCTGCTGTATAAATATTGAGGAAAGTCAATATAAATTAAATGCATTACTTAGTTTTACATTGGAGCAGCTGGCGGCTGGCACCATCGTAAATCTGAAAACCCAGCCACAAGCGCACGATCCCTCAACTAGAACGCTGCTATTTTTTTTTAAAGAAATGGTTTTTAATTCAACATCATCACACTAGAGAATGAAGCAATCATTTAGCACAGGGGACAGCGTAGACATTTTTAAAGGACCAGTAATAGAAACTTTAGGCTCTGTGGGTCTTGAGGTCCATGTGACCACTACTACAGTCTGTGATCAAATTTGAAAAGAACCATAAACAACATGTAAATGACTGAGCAGGGTGGTGTTGCAAAACAATTTTACATATAGAAATTTAAATTTAAATTTCATATAATTTCCACATGTCAGGAAATATTCTTTTTATAAAGATTTTATTTATTTATTTTTAGACAGAGGGGAAGGGAAGGAGAAAGAGAGGGAGAGAAACATCTATGTGTGGTTTCCTCTCATGCATCCCTCACAAGGGACCTGGCCCACAACCCAGGCATGTGCCCTGACTGGGAATCAAACTGGCAACACTGTGGTTTGTAGGCCAGTGCTTGATCCACTGAGCCATACTAGCCAGGGCAGGAAATATTTTTCTCTTTCAAACTTTTACCCCCAACATTTAAATATGCAGACATCATTGTTCATTTCTACATTTTTAAGTGGTCGGGACACAAAACTAGGCCACAGGCCCTTCTTCACCAGCCTGGGCTTCAGCATATCACGCAGAGGATCGAAAAGACATAAAGGGGAGCTACAGAGACAGCAGGGGCTTTCTCACTCCAACGATCTGCAATGCATTCTTGGACTTTAGAAAAATCCAAAGATTCCACCTTCATATGAAATAGACGTATGTATTTGGTGAGTAAGGTAAAACGTTTGTCAAAGGAAGTAAACTCATCCCCTTTCCCCCACCAAGCTGACCCTCTCTCCACAGGTCTCTATCTCAGAGAGACACCCGGTGCCAAGGCCCTCCACGAGAGAGTATCTCAGACTCCTCTCTCTCTCTCAGCTGCCATCCATTCGCTCACTGACTCCCACCAGCGCTTCCTTTTGCATAGCTTGCCCCTCTATCTAGCATGCACTACACACCAATCTAGGCCACCACCCTTCCTTCCAAGCTTCACAGGACTCTAACAGCCTTTTTTCACTGGTCCACAGGTACTTTTGTGCTTAACTGATGCCTGCCCATTTTCTTCACTGCAGCTGGAGCTTTGTTCTTACTCAATCTCAAAACTAGTCACATTCGCTTTTCCACAGATGCTAACAGCTTCCTGCTGTTTTCAGGATAAAATGTAAAGTCCTTATCATGCTCCCAAGGTCCTTCACAAGCAACTCTTTCCTAAGCATCCATCCTTTCCTTGAACTATATTTAATGAAATGAAGCTGCAAGTGGGAAATAGCGGAGCTCCCGGCAGCTTCTAGTCCCTTCACAGAGGTACACGCCCCCCCTCCCCCAGCTGGGGGGAACGCAGAAGGTAAAGGAGCCATTCTGCCAAGGTGGCTTCTGTCCAAGATGCAGAGGTGCCAATAAGAGACATGAGCCACAGCCCCACCACTGTGGAGAAGAGGGTGGTTCTATGTGGGAAGGGAGGGTTCTGGCCCCACCAAGTGCTGGATTGAGTTTTTCTAGGTTTGCACTGGTTGAATGACATCAGTTTTCCTTTTTCATAAAATAAGAATGAGTGCCTACAGCCCAATTCCAAACCGACCTGAAGCACTTAGGGATCACAGGTGAGGATGGGGTCTCACGTATTAAAAGATTATGATAACACTGCACCATGGAATCAGGGTACTCCTAAGAAACAGAAAGGCACAAAAGGCCGCCTTGTGATTTGTGTTCTCTCTGGAATTGTTAACTTTTTATGCTTTTTCCTCTGGCTTCCCCAACTGTAAATATTTAGCTCTCGGGCTGAAAAAGAACAAACATCAAGTCTGAGACGCTACTAAGGGGAAGAGGGAAAAAACCTCAAGTGGTAGATAAAATAAATAATGGAGACTAGGCCCGTGATTGAGAGCAGAGCATGAGGACATGGCCTGGCAGTTCAGGGAAGGGAAAGGACATTCTGGTAGTCAGGGGAGAATTTGATCTACTCTGTGGAATCTGCATAGTGAACTGGCTCTTCTTAGTTAAAGGGGTGTTGATGCCTGGAGTGTGTTGATGCCAGCACGTGTGCATGCCTGGAGTGCGGGAGAAAGCACTTGTTTGGAGCCTAGGGCAAAAACTGCCATCTAGGTGAAAGCATGAGACTCCCCTCAACCTCTGACCACAAGCACCTCCACAGCTAGGAGCCCACCTGCCTCACCCACCTTCTTTCTTGGCTCTCTGAAACTGAACTTCCTATAGTTCCCCACCCACCATCCCATAATGTACGGTGGTGGTCACCTTCCTCCTTCCTTACTCTCTTTTTCCCACTTCATCTCAGGCTCCTCTGCAATGAATGAGAGAACCTGTCTTGCCTGGGCCTGCTTCAGAACCTGCACGAGCATCCTTACCATTGAGTTCTGGTTGTTCATTTCACAGCCGCTCAGGAAGTGCTTCTTCTGTGCCTGGGCCCAGTTCTAGACTGTGAGTATTCAGCATAAGAATCCAATGTCTCTGTGTCTTTACACAGTGTTATGCCCTCAGCTCCTTGGAAGTAAAAGGTTTGGGTTATACACCCTTGTAATTTTCTGCATGCAGTAGGAAATCAATACTGTTCACCAAGGGAAGAAGCAGATTAATTAAGGAACAGAAGAGATATGCACAGAAGTCTTATTTTGATCTTGTTGGTTTAAGTACCTGCGAGCACGATGCTAGGAATCTCTCTGGGAGCTTTCTAAGAGGGGAGATTCTTCCATGAGTCTCAGAAAAATTATTTATTACTGCAAGGAACAAAATGCCCTTGTTAAAAACACTGTTTCACATATAATAACACAATTCCATTTAGATATAGAAGACAGAATAAAATCAAGCCCTGATGCAAATCTCCGTAATATATTATAGGATTCAGTCTTGCCTGACAATGAATATTTAAAGAGACAAGGATCTTCTTTAGATTCTTGCTTGAATTTCTGAATAAGGGCTCTATGTGATATTTTGAGTTCAGTGATTTTCATACAGAAAAATACATCCTCCATAAGAGTACCTCAACCAATATTGTGCTTTTCTAAGAAACTCAAAATGCATATGATTATCAAGTCATCATTACTTAATTCTCCCTAGTCTACTCTAAGGGAGTTGATTATAACTCAAAGCCATAATACAGATGGTTAGGAAAAACATACAAAAAAGTATGGGAGAAATGGGTATTGTTGCCTCAGCTCCGTGTACAGAATCATGTACCAGATAAAAGAAAAAATCTCCATATCCATCTTATCTCAATAATGAATAGATATTCTTTAATGACTAGAAGCATGCAAATGCTTGATTAGATCTATTTTAGGATTAGTTCATTAATGCCAGGAATAGAAGACTTAACTCTGTCCTAAAAAACTAGTTTGATAATGAGAAGTCCGTAGAAACAATGAAAACACTCTAGCTGGAAACTCAGTCTTCCAAGGCACCCTGATGAGAACTGTATAGAGAATTCTATAACCAACAACCACATTATTGAGAGATAAATGCATCTGATAAATGAGAGATGACTGATCATTCAAATTGTAACACCACATGTATGTTTCTCAAGTTGAAGATTTTAAGTTTTGCATCAAAGTTTTATATTTGAGTTTTGAATATTTACTATGAAAGTTCATTTTGGAACAGGGGTAGTAACAGTGATTTAATCAAATAATATGCTCCCCTCTCTCTAGGAAAGGGGTTGATTTCCTCATCATGGGACTTTGGAGAGAAGGAGCAAAATGGATATAAGGACCGATAGACAACCCAAGAAACCAAACCAAATTTAACCACAGTTTTGTACTATTAAAGAAAAGAAAGGAATTGTACTTAAAAAATATTCTATGCCTATACGCATGATGGATAAAATCAGAGATAACTTCTACTAGTCATCTCCTACACATGGGAGGAGTTTTCCAAGTTGTAGCTTTAATTTGGTTCTAAATCTGAACACTTAAAATCTGAACACTGAGACTGAAAAAAAAAAAAAGGAATTCACAAAGAAACCATAAATTCCCAACTCTATGCTCTAACTATTTTGCCAATAGCGTAAGAATTTGTGAATGTCAAGGATCACCTAACAGCAGCTGAAATCAAGTTTTGGTGACTCATCAAACAACAAAAAAATCCTGCAACCATGGTCTTTTTGCTACTAGGAGTGGATTTCAGCTAGATGCAGATTTCCATTTGATTCTTGCTAACTCTCCAATGGAGGGCAGTTACTTAGCCTCTCAAAAACGGTTTCCTTTTCTCTACAATGGTGATAACAGAAGTGCACTGGATTCATTGTAGGGATTAACTGAGATAATCTATGCAAAATTCTCAGCAGAAAACCTGACTTAGCAAGCTCCTGCAAATATTAGCAAAATGCTTTATAGTTCGGTGAATAGCATGGAATTTAGAAAAAAAAAACACCTCTCTTTACTCTCATAAATCAGAATCTTATTTTTTTTAATGTAAATGCAGTTAAAAATTAAATTTCAGCAAGATAAAAAATAAAGCTGGGTCAGCACCTTATCAAAATGATCCCTTTTTCAAGTACAGACTTTTAAAGGAAAAATAAACAGTGAATCAAATTGCAAGAAGGGATTTCTATACATCTGTCAATCACACTTCAACCTCAATGCACCCTGAACTGTCTTTAAGAGATCATTGTTTGGTGCCATGGAAAACCATTGGTGGGGAATCAGGAAACTGGACTGTAGCTATCAGGTCGGGTCCTACAGACGTCTGTCTACAGACATCTGTCTACAGGCCACTCCTGCTGCTTGTTCTTCTGGACAAAAGACGGTTGACAATGATTTGTAAAAAGCAGACTTGGCTGTAAAACCCTGTTCTAGCTTAACTGATGATGGCAGAAGCTTCCTACCCAGAGTAACTGGAAAATAATTTGTGACTGTACTGTTTCTGAGTGAGAACTCCAATTGTCTAACAAACACAGCCTCGGAGGGGCAGCGAGTATGTGGAATGTCAAGGTTAGGGAACCTGAAGAAGACATTCTGGACTGGGAGATGCAAACTTGGCTTCTAATCACAGCATCTCTGGGCATTGCTGAGTGAAAAAGCGCTGATAGAGGCTATGGAAGACACATTCAAACCAGCTACCACATCTAGATAGTTTAATCTGGATCTCAGGCAGGTAGTATTTGATTGTTAACCTTAGGAAGTTCTAATACAGCTTACACAATTGAATCTCAAAAATCAATCAAGCAGGTATCTGGTTTAGTCATAAACCCAACAAGCATCCTTTAAAGCCCTTATATTCTCTTCTATTATGTTAACATGATTGCCAAAAACACTATCTGTTCATATTCTGTTGACCAATCTTTCTATTCCTTTTCCTTTTTTCCCTCCCTGCCAACTTTGCCAGCAAAAGCATAGTTCCTGTGGCTCTGGCCCCAGTGAAAATGGAGAACGCAGTTTTCCTGGAGAGATCCTTGCGTAACCATCCGCATTCATTTTAAATCACAGTTTAGCAAATAAAAATCAACTAATATTTATTTATTTATACCATGTCCTTCCTTCCTTCCTTCCTTCCTTCCTTCCTTCCTTCCTTCCTTCCAGAAGCATTTCCTAAATGTCTACTGTGAGTGCTAGGAAAGGTGAATAAGACCCCATTAACGAGTTCATAACCTAGCATGGGAGACATTAACTTCGAGATCCTGTGGTTGGTGCTACAATAGATTACGTCACGTAGGGATCTTAAATGTGTCCAACATCACATTTGCCTAGAACTGTAATCTGTGTTGAATATGCACATCACACAGAGAAACAATACTTAACACGCCTGAATAGGACAGCATTAGGAGGAGATATTCTTCATCTATAACCTTCCATTATAGAAAATGAGGTTATATGCACTTAGGTAACTACTCCAAAAAGATAATCATATTATATTTACTATTACCTAAACACAGGCTGCATATTAAGGGGAAAAAATCCCTTACTAACCCAAGAACTGTATGTTATACTTTCTCCCTTTCTCTAATGCCTGCTGTACTCGAACTTTACTCCTTAAGGCAATATAATTGAAATAACAAGGAGGCTTATTATAACAGGAATGTTTCCTTCAAACTCACACTACACAAAGACCAAATGATAATCATATAAAGAGTTGGTGTAGTTTGTAAAAACAAGTTACATATTTTGAGGATGAAAGACTAAACATTCTATTGTTTTCAACATAAAAGAAGATAATAAGTTCTAAACTTAGTCAAATGAAAGCATCAAATTCTATACTTGTATAATCTTTTTCTGAAAGCTATTACACTACCAAAAACACTAGTCATGTTTGAATTGTGTGCGTAATGAAATGCATATCACACATAGAAAATAGGTAAAGTATTAAAAGGGAATAATTATGTTGGCTGTCAGAACCAAAATGAGAAATTCAAAGCTTTGCATTAAACTTTCATGGGAGCTTCTGTCCTGCAGAAGAGACATCGAAGGGAATTGCTGTAAAAATATATTGCTCTGGTTGTATCACAGGTATGGCATGTTTGTGATGATGGGTTAATTTTTCAATGAAGTGAACCTTAGAAATTAGATAGCAGTACAGTTCCCCTGCCCTCATCTCCCCTCCACACCTGTTCACAGCACCAGCAGAAAGTAACTGCATTTCCACTGTCTATTGAAAATGTTATGTCATGTACCCTTTAAAATTTTTTGATACTATTTTTATTATAAACAACCAATAAGTGGATTTATGAATAAATGTTTATAATTAGCTGAAAGAATTTGAAAACCTAAAAAATACCAATGAAGTAATTAATTTTGTATATACGCAACATCAAAATACCTTCCAAGTATATAATGGTGACTGTTATTCTAAGTAGTTTCTATTTTCACCTGCTTTAATGGTATAAAGCTTTATACCATTGTTATTATTATGTAACTGTCTGCATCAAACATGGCTGATACTTCCCTGGTCTCCAAAATCAAGTTCAAATTTTTTAAATCATTATTTAGACCATTGACATTTTAGATCTAACCCAAACTCCTAGCCTTCCACCCCATCATCTCTCTCTTTAACCCCTTCCATTCATGACCTAAAAATGCTGGGTGTTGAAATCAGTAATTTCAGCCTCATATATCCTTGACCTCCTTCAGTTCTGCCACTGAAATATTTCTTCCATGTCTTAAAAATATGTGGTTATATCCCCAAGTTTGACTTCCATTCAGTACGTTGTCGCTAGGCCTGGGTCTCCCCAAAAGGTGTATATTCCCTAAAAGCTGAAATTATTCACCACTTTGTCTTCAAACAACAACCATTGTGCTTTGCATCTAGTAGGTGCTTAACAAAACATGCTTAAAGGAGTTCAGTAAGAATTTATTATCTAATTAGCCTTGTTAATCTAGCCAGATTCCTTGTTCAGCTAGTCATTTTGCTATCATTTGTCCAATCAGGTTTTCAAAATACTCTAATGATGGCAAAGGCCAAACAGAAAGACAATATTCATAATGATTTATTTCTAGGAATAAGTCTGAAATATGATTCATATCATTAAGGTTTTTAAATATCTGATAAAATTCTTATATATATGTTCATTATTAATATTAATTTTTAAAAGGCAAATAATCTAATAATAAACAACTGAACTGTAAGATTGTAAACAGGAGTTAGGTTCTCTAAGAAAGAAGCACTATTTAAATATTGTTCAGCAAGTTATATATAAACAAATGTTAATTATAAAGGCTGCCACTTGTTTCTAGAAAGCTCTTAAAGCCATTTTCAAAAGTATACATGCACAAGTGATATAGCAGCTAAACCTGAAATGCTACTATAATATTACACAATGGTGTCTAACTTCAACAAAGGAAGAATTTTGGAATAAAGAATCAATAGACTGCCCTAGCTGGTGCAGTTCAATAGATTGAGTGCCAGCCTGCGAACAAAAGGTCACCAGTTCAATTCCCAGTCAGGCACGTGCCTGGGTTGCTGGCCAGGTCCCCAGTAGAGGGTGCACAAGAGGCAACCACACATTGATGTTTCTCTCTCTCCTTCCCTTCCCCTTTCTCTAAAAATAAATAAATAAAATCTTTTAAAAAAGACTTGATAGGCTTTACTGACTATCTTCAATAATAAAAATATATATATTTTAGAAGGCAAATGTTCAGAAAAAAAGGTCATTTTGGTAACTCCAAGACTCTGGTCTCAATGAGTCATGTATTTTCCCAGAAGAGGAGTGGGTATCCGGCACATCTGTAACATGTGTGGGGACGCAGAATGATAGACACTCACGGCAACCACTGAGCACATCCCCCCGTACGACAGGGAAACACAGCGATGTGAGCTGTCGGCATGTGAATACCAAACATGTATTTTTGGGAGGTGCACGTCTCTTTGAAACTTTTTTGTGAAGCTTGCAGTGGCAGGGTGGTTGTTGGTAGAAGAAGGATGATAGAAAACTATAAAAACAGATTTGCATTCTAAGTAACAATTCACTTACACCAGTTTCACATGTGGTCCACAAAACACATAAAATCTCTTAAACCAGTCTTTTCTGTGTCCACAGGCACGACCGTGGCTTGAGATCCCATCCCTTGCATCCACTATTGCAGCGACAGCAATTTCACGGGCTTCCTCACTTCCAGTCCTTCACGCTCCCACTCCCCCTGTCCACGCTGTTAGAATAGCCTTCCTAAACTCCTTCTCATTAGGTCTTCCCTTGGTTTAGGAGCTTCTGGCAGGTCCCTTTCACTCCTCATATAGCATGCATGCTTTCCAGCCTGGATATCAGAGCCCTCCCTCATCTTCCTCTCCTTCCCTAATGAAGCCCCTTTCCCCTGGTCTCTAAAATCAAGCGGGATTCAAGTCTTCACTACCATGTTCCCTCTGCTCCAACATCCATGCTTCCCCAATGATAATGAAAAAAATACATTAAAAATTATTAAATAAAAAAAATTCCACATCATTCCATCCAGCAGAGTCCACATTTAGCCATCCTAGAGTTATTCTATCCCTTCCTGCTCCTTCTTCCCAGAGAAAATGTTTCTTTCCAATGCCCATGGCTGGTCTCTACTGGTTTCCTAAAAGGCCACCCTGCTCTCTACCGAGTTCTCTAGTCAAACTGGAAGGTCTGTAGGCCAGGGGAACAGTCTTTTTTGATAACCTACCTACCATCTAGCAGATGCCTCGGTGCTTAGCCAAGACTTACTGAAGAATACGTGGTTTATGCTGTGCTGTTCCCATCCCACTTGGTTCAATTTGCCTTGCAGGGAAAATGTGAACTTTGCCTAGCCATAAAAATACAGAAAAAAATTTAAACCAAAACAATAAAACCCATAGAGGAAAACCATCACTTCTTCGTACTTCTCCACAAGGCTCTCTCTGTACAAATGACCAAGCAGCAGAGACTCAGGAGGGAAAAAACCCGGACTGTGACGGGATTCTAAGAAACATAAAAACACTCAGGCAGTCGAAGACACAACATCTGTGAAGACGACCCTGACAATCAGAAGCTGATTATGAGAAAGCTTTTTATGTGAAACTCCTTGGCCTTGACTAATAGGTTCCCAGAGATCATCTGGCCATAAAAATCAGTGCCTGGATTATTGGTTTATTAGCTCGCTCTCCGTCTCAGCCAACCCTGGTTACAATATACATCAATATACATGAAATAATGTGTGGCTGTTGTTGGCTGCCTCGCTGTACACAGAACACTCCTGAAGCATTCATTCACTCCTCAGAGACACACAATAAAGCTATACATTATGTTGTGTCCTTATCGTGATATTGCAGATGATGAAACTGAGACTTCGAGAGGTACCATGTTGCCCTGTATAATGTGCACCCACGTTTTTGGCCCAGATTTCCAGGAAAATAGCTTTCATTTTAATTTTGTGATTCAATTTTTTATTTATCTATGTTTAGAAACAAAACCAATTACCATGCTCCAGGGTATTATTTTGCACATGGATATCATTATTGCTTTCTAGAGTTATACTTTTAATGCATAAGCATAAATAAAAGCATTAAAAACATTTATATAGATATGGAATTAGCACTACCCATGCATAATGTGCATCCTTATTTTGCCCCCAAGAATCTGAGCAAGAAAGTGTGAATTGTACATGGCAAAATGTGGTAACTCTCCCAAGGACACACAGCTAGGATATGGTGGAGAGAAGGTACCGCCCACACAAAGCCGCCCATGAGATGTATTTTAGAGCTGAATCCTGAGCTGGCAGTCATCCCAGTCTACACTTCTTTCACACATTTTGTGCAGTTCTGTTCTCAGTCATAATCCTTTGTAAGGCAGTGTTTTATTAATCTGTGTATGTGTCCATCTTCCCTATTGTCCCTACACTTTTGGAAGGGACAGAGGACTTTTTCATGGTTGTAAACTGCTCAGGTCGCAGTACACAAAGAACGCCTAAGTGCATAGAGCCAGCAGAGGAAGGGAAATGTGTTTTTTGTTTTTCCGCAGGCATGCAGAAGTGTGACATTCAGAACTTTCAACCCTCTATTTATACATTGGAGCTTCAAATACTATACCTGGCATTGCTGTTCCTTTCCCATTACCCCTAATGTTCTAATGCCTGGTATTGCTTGTCAGACCACTTAACCACCCTTTAAAAATACCTATCAATTTGGATGTCAGTCTAGTTATCTTATGGTGCTGGGAGGGTACAGCATGTACTCAATGTCGTCTGGGGAGAGCAGTGCACAGCACAGGAAAATGCCTGATTTATTGTCCTCACAGCTATAAATATGTCCCAAAGCCTTGTTTTCCCCTTGCGCCACTGACAATTGATGTGCAGATGGTTCACATTGTAAGCAAGGCAATGTCTTACTCACAGTGCCTCTCCCCTCCCCATGTATTCCAAAGTGTTCTGTCTTTCAAGTTGGTTTCCATGACTGTTGGGGCTTAGGATGGCCATTCTATTTTTGATATTGAATTGACACAGTCAGCTGCTGCCTTCTATGCCATATGCAATTGGTTTTAATCATAGGGATTTACTTAAGCAACACAATGTACAATACGGCAAAATGTGTAGTCAGGGGGCCCCAGGGGCGCGATCAGCCCAGGAGGTGGATTTCTAGAAACACGAAGGGCAGATGCGGGCATCACTCTGTGTTCATCTTTCTACAAACAAAGCCTGCTGGTGTCTGCACTCCAAAAGGAAATCTGTGCATCTGAAAACATATTGGCTGAAAATATCTTCAGTAGACCCCAGCATCTGCCTCGCCACCACAGTCTTACTTCATGTCCTTTGTCCCAAATCATACCTCCATTCACTGCTGGGCTTGTTTTAGAAGACTAAGGTAGACAGAGGAGCTTTCCGATTTTATTGGCTAACTGGTGTTACCAAGGTGCTCTTCAAGCCTAACCTAGTTTAAGGTGCCTCGGGGAGAAGCTGGTTTGTTTTATTTCCCCCTCTTCTTTTTGTGATGTGTTTATAGTAGTTAAAATAAATGTTTCTGCTATTTAGGACAACGGTAAGATCTACTCTTCTGGTATCTGATTTACCAAGACTTCTAGAAGTGTTCAACAAAGCAAACCGACCAAACTAAGCAAAACCAATCAAATTATTAGTAATAATAATAATAATAGTTTGGCAAAATCATAGAAATGACAGAGCAAAATACATAAGATGCTAACCTATATTTATTCAGATCTTACCTTACATGTGTCACCGGTTTATAAATAACCCTTCAGTTTCAACAAATCCTTACAGAAGAAACCGATCTCAGTCATCAAACCTATCAGAGTTGGGGGTCAACTACGTTATCTCCAGCCTCACACTGCAAAGGCTCAGGCTGCAGGACAACTATGTGCCAGGGGCTTTTACTCCCAGAACAATACATATTAATAGGACCAATAAAGGACTAAATAAAGAATCCTGTGCAGGTTTCTTCTCTCCCGATACTCACAACCCACAGTCTATTTTCGCTA
This sequence comes from Tonatia bakeri, assembly GCA_004024845.1. Taxonomy (NCBI): domain Eukaryota; kingdom Metazoa; phylum Chordata; class Mammalia; order Chiroptera; family Phyllostomidae; genus Tonatia; species Tonatia bakeri. The sequence goes on along the minus strand of PVIA01000306.1, from coordinate 28,219 downwards.
CTGTGTTTACCCTTTGCACCCCTGAAGAAGTGTCTTATCTGCCGGGACTCAACAGTGAGGTCTTTCTTCACAACCTCTTTTGCTCATAAAAGGGCAGTGTTCCATACCGCCCCCACCCCCATTACAGATGTATTGATTACCTTTCTAGCTCTTCCATCAAAACTACGCCAGGCTCTTTTTGGATGTGTTTTCATCTGGTTCTCCCAAACTAATGTTCTTCTGGGAAGACTGGGGGGCTTCAGGCATAATATCTAGGTATAGACTGCTATACTGCAATGGGAGCAGAAACAGAATAAGATCATTTGCCATTGTTACAGATGTGGCCTCATGTTTGTGGACTGTGGTGCTATAAGAACAGACAGAGGGACAAAGACACAGCCAACAGTGATGTGACATCTCAATGCCACTTCAAGAGCCCGGGCAGTCCTTGCACACCAGACAACAACAGTGACCAGAGTAAAAGAGACACGTGTTTTGGACCTTTCCAGTTAAACTTGTGGCTTCATGTAGTCCATACTATCCAATTGAGGCTCAGCAACTGGCCTAAGGTCATATGACTAAGAACCCAACCCAACCTCCAGCATCTACGTAAAATATTAACTTACTGTATCAGATTGAATCTCTCTCTTTGGGTGGCACTTTTTATTGTATTATTGCCCTCAGTTCAACATTAAATCACATATACTTCAGTACTCTTTCACGTCTCTTATCTGCCACATCAGTAAGATATAAGACAAAGACTATGCTGTCATTATGTCCATGCCCCCCCGTCCCCCAGACAACCCTCCAAAGCCCAGCAGTCCCTGGAAAATCTCCGTGTCTCTGTATCTCTGTCTCCGTAGCTCTCCGTCCACCTCTCTCCTTTATTTAATACAATGCTTTGACAGTGTCTCCATTTCTATATTTTACTTACAGCTAAGTAAAATTTGCTGTAAACTTGTAGTGCTACATTTCTCAATCATCAGCACAGTATGTGGTGTATTTATTTAATTTAAGGTTTTAGAATATCCTTAAGTCGGGTAATTGCTTTAGAAGTCAGATAAATTAGATAATTTTCAAAACCAAGTCTGTCTAATTCCAAAGGCTATGATTTTTCCAACTGCCTCCTTTCTCACCTATTCAGGTATAATACCAGCTTCTTCAGAAAAACAGAACAGCCAGGGTCTCAGAAAAACGGCTTTTGAGCTCCTACAGGAGCAACGGTCACCCCACTTTGCCCCAGCCCCTTTGCCCCAGACCACCAGGAGGTGAAATTTCTAAAGCCCTACATACCCCATTGGACCAGATTTCACAGACTGAGAGATTCCAGCACTACATTTTTCACGGTACATCACAATTTCAAATGTATCAACTATTCGATATTCAAAAACTACTTAAATTTGTATGCCACATTAACTGATTGTTAGTGTAGATCTACTTAAATACAGAAATGCTTCTTACGGATCTGCATGGAGCAGGTTTTGTAAGAATAAACATGGTTATATTTAAAGTAAAAAAAAAACAATTTCCAAATACAAGCTCTGAGTTTTTGTTTGTTTCCTACCAAAATCTCTACCAAAACTCCCTTTGTCTTTGCTACTCTTACCCTCAGAAATTCAATAACATTTTTAGGTTGCAGATTAGTTAACATGTAATGTTAAAAGAGAATAATGGAGATAAATATCTTTCATTTTCTACTTCATTTTGTCTCCACAAAATACATGCAAGCTGTGCTTTTATTTACTGTTTGTTCCTACTTGGCAGCAAATGAATATATATTTCAGCAAGGGCGCTATCTGAGATACTAGTACTGCCACCCTACTTCATTCACACTACGCACTCCTGGAGCTCATTCCCTACAAGCACACATCGAAATGCTTCAGGAAGACTGCATCTTGGAAGGTATTGTTTTCATACGGCATTTCACAAAACTACCAAACTTCAGTTCATTTATTTGGACACCTACGGGTTCACTCATGCTTTGTTCACTGTCTGCAGTCCTTCACGGCCCAGCTCAAGTAGCACCTGCTCTTAAGAGTCCAACGCTCTTATCTCATGGGCTGCCAATGCATTTAACTTGCAGCTTCATTAGGGCTCCAGCCAACAATGAGGCTGGAAACCTGGGCATGCGTGGATCTGTCGATAATCTGCCACCCCCTCTCTATGTCCACACAGTAGACTCTAAACTGTCTAAAGGCAGTACTTATATATAATTCACTACATGTAATTTGTCCTTATTCAAGCTTGGCAGAATATCATCAATAAGTATTACTTAAATTAAATCTGGAAAAGTGTCTTGTGTCAAATTCTGAGTCAGTCTGATTATATATCCCTAAGGATTCTGGATTTGATAGTGGCATCCAGTGATGTACAGCTCTTTTTGTAAACTTGTAAGGGTACATTTTGGGTGAAGAACACTGAACATCACCGGCCAGACCATTGTCCATTTAAACAGACTAAGGAAAACAATGTTACTTTCTTTTCTCCAGAGATTTTTATCATCACAATACCACTAGTTATCATCCATCCGAAAAGAACAAGTTTAATGTGTCTTGATTTCAGCAAGAAAGCAATTTTTCACATTCTGGAATAAGAACTTTAAAGAAACTTTTCCCAGAATTCTTTTCAAAGCCAAAACTGACCACCTTTTTTCATGCCCAACTTGTCTTTCATTCAAAATATTTAATATCCAGGACTATAGCATATACTTATCCTTCTCAGATAATTCCTCAAAGACAGCTGTCGTAAAGTGTATATAAGATTTGAAGACTTTAAGAATATGTACTGTACCCTGGCTGGCATACCTCAGTGGATTGAGCATGGGCTGCAAACCAAAGGGTTGCTGGTTCGATATCCAGTCAGTGCCTGCATTGTAGGCCAGGTCCCCAGTGGGGGCCACATGAGAGGCAACCACACATTGATGTTTCTCTCCCTCTCTTTCTCTCTCCCTTCCCCTCTCTAAAAATAAATAAATAAAATCTTTTTAAAAAGAATTTGTATTGTATATATGATAAAAAAACAGACTGCAAGTGGATTTTTTCAATCAAGCTGGATTTTCTTCTCCCAATTAAGGGGACTTCAGTTAATTTTCACTTATCTTTCATTTCTCATGCTATCTGCATTAAATTTTATGTCTCTCATCTCAGTTTGCTCTTATCTGTTATGTACGGATAGAATCTTTAAATATTTATCATCTTATTTATTTAAGTTTAAAAGTACATAAGGAATTTGTGGAGACCTTATAAAGCCAAACCTTACATTTCCACTATATTTTATACATAAATGTGTCCTTTCTAATAATGAGTCTTTCCTCCCAATCTGGCTTAAAATAGACATGAGTTCCTTAAGGGTATAAATCCCGTGTTTGCATAGAACTTGATTCCTTGGGTAACATAAATGCTTCATGAGAAATGTTATGTTAGTGTAATAATTACAAGTGGGTTCAGTCTTGCCTTAAATATATGACCCCCTTGAGATCATGATAGTTAAAATACCACTTGCTTCATAAAAGTATCAACAGATTTTCCTGGATTCAGTAGGTCACAATAGCAGAGACAGTTCTTTCTTATTAAAAAGAAAAAAAATAAAGAATCATATATTGTTCCCCCAACCCTTACTGGTAGAAGTTTCTAACACAAAGGTCTAGCAACATATCTAAGCTTAACTGTCCCACCAGCAGCTTCCTAATGATTATCAGTACTGAGTGTTATCAACTGACTTTTTTAATGTATAGAACAGTGAAAAATTGTTTCTGGTCAATACCACTTTATGAAGGAATGAAACCACTCAATCCTTTTTCGTTTCGGATGAAGAATAGCTTGGTGATTATATAGCTCTTTCCTATACACATAACATTGTAATACAAAAATGTAAAAACTCCTTAAAATGAATACTTTGCAGGATTTTCTTGAGACATAAGGAGCAAACCAGCAGGATTTTGATAGTAACGATTGTTGTTATCAGCGGTATGGTCTGCCAAGAACACTCTCTGCTTCCGGTTGCTAGTGCTTGCTCCCACGGACACCCGATCCTCAGTCCCAGATCTGCGGGGTCCACTAACCAACGTGTTCAGTCTGTCTCATCTCTCCCCATCTTGCCATGGCTATGTCATCTCTTCCCAACCCCCGCTTTTCAAGTGGAACTTCCGGCGTCACTCCCTCTCCGCGTTCTTCAGGCTCGGCTCACAGTCAATTTTACAGATGTCAAAATGTTACCTTCTATCCACTCAAACAATTTCCTAACTTCTTTTCTTTCAATTTTTTCACTTTCCAGCCCAACACTATGCTAATGATGGAGTATAATAATAGTAAAGATAAAAATGAATTCTTTAACTCTAATTATATATTTCACCTCTACTTCTTCCTTTGCATTAGGGAAAAAAACTCAAAGAAAACTAAAAAAAAAGTATCATTTAATTTATGACATGTGACTAAGAAAAGTATTAATTACTCTTTTATCAATTATGTGACTCTACCTTATTTATTTCATTTCATTTCATTTTTCTGCTCATTTTTCTACCACAAGTGTTTCCCTTCTCCAAAAGAATTCTGCAGGCTACAACCAAGGACTGCGATAAAACTGTCACACGTTCTTGACTGGCAGCCTTCGCCCAAGGCACACTGCAGTCAGGAATATCTGTATGTATCCACGAGCTAGCGATCCAGTGCAGCGTAGAAGGAAAAGTGTCCTGGAGTTTCCACATACTGATCAAATCCTAAGCCTGAGGATAATGTGTACCACCTGGCAATTGTTTCTGTAAGTAACCTGGAATTTCTGAGGACCCACAAATCTTAGCTCCCCGATGTTCCTATTTGCCATTTCTTTTGTGTGGGCCAGGGCATTTGTGTGTGACAGACCGACTGTCTATCTGTCAGTCCACAGGAGATGCACTGCCTTGCCCACCTCAAATTTACAGTGTAACAGAGACTAGAAGAAAACAAGAATACTGAGAACTCAGCTACAAGGCAATTGATTGGCCCTTTTCTTAAAACAGTAACCAACACTGAGATGAAGCCCATCGTTCCAGAATGACCAAGGGCAGCTAGCCCGATGTTCTGCGGGATGACAAGCAAGTGCTTTACTCAGCTGCCTGGTAACCCAGAAGCTACAAGGATTGGCAGGGTGTCAAGACACAGGGTGCAAAGGGAGCAGCAAAAGCAATGATCAGGAGTTAAGAAAAATAATCAGAAGCTGAAATGTTTGCCTCAGTCACTGCACTGGCAGTTAAGAAGCCTCACAGACAGGCCCCCTTATCCCTCATCTGTGGTCCCATCGCTAATCCACGTACTAACGCCAAGTTTCTGCATTACTGTAAGCAAGAATATTTTTCATAGCCTGGGGTGGTGATGGAATAATAAATAAAAGAAAATGTCACAACTGGAAGATTTGTTTTCTTGTGAGAAAACTGAGAAACAGAAAGTGGACAGCAATACATGTTGAGTATGGCAGCCCATCAAAGGTGTCGACATGAACTTTAGGAGTGCGTCTGGCTTGTTCATTGGCAGAATTAAAAATTTCAGGCCATCTGAGAAACACTTAGCCCCCCTCTTTTATCTTAAGGTAATGATAATGCCTGAGATTTCAATCAATTCAGAATTTATTTAGGAGCACGGCCATGGTACCGAGGCGGTCAGGGTGAGCTGAAGGACTCTGGGCCCAGAGGAGAAGACACAAACGCCAGGTCCAAGGCCTCCTGCACATCCTGTGCCAAGTTCTAGTGCCACTGGCAATTGACGGTGTGACTTCTGGGCCTCAGATGTTTTTTCTTTTTTTTAATTAAATTTTATTTTTTAAGATTTTTTATTGTTGTTCAAACACTGTTGTCTCCATTTTCCCCCACCACTCCCCACCCACTCCAGCCATCTCCACCTCCCAACCTCAATCCTGCCTCCCTTCGGCCTTGTCCATGTGTCCTTTATACATGTTCTTTGGTTCCTGGACGACCCTTCCCCCTTTCCCCCCATTACCCCCTCCCACCTCCCCTCTGGTTACTGTCAGTTTCTTCATCGTTTCAATGTCTCTGGTTACATTTTGCTTGCTTGTTTGTTTTGCTGATTAGGTTCCACTTATAGGTGAGATCATATGGTATTTGTCTTCCACCGCCTGGCTTATTTCACTGAGCATAATGCTCTCCTGTCCCATCCATGCTGTCACAGAGGGTAGGAGCTCCTTCTTTCTTTCTGCTGCATAGAATTCCATTGTGTAAATGTACCACAGTTTTTAACCCACTCCTTTACTGATGGGCACTTAAGCAGACTCATCAAGGAAAAAAAGAGAGGACTAAAATAAAGAAAATCAGAAATTAAAAAGGAGAGATTACAATTTATACCACAGAAATACAAAGGATTGGAAGAAATTAATATGAACAACTATATGCCAAGAAATTTGAAAACCTAGGTGAAATGGACAAATTTCTAAAATATATACTTTAATATATATAATCTCCCAAAATTGAATGAAGAAGAAGCAGAAAGCTTGAACAGACTGATAACAGCTGATGAAATTGAAGTAATAATAAAAAAAACTCTTGGCACACAAAAGCCCTAGACCAGACAATTTCACAGGAGAGTTTTATAAAACATTTAAGGAAGAGTTAACTCCTAGCCTTCACAGACTACTGCAAAAAAAACAAGAACAGGGAATACTCTCAAACTCTTTTTATGAAGACAGCATCATCCTAATCCCAAAACCGGATAAAGACACAACAAGGAAAGAAAACTACAAGCCAATATCGCTGATGAACATAGACACTAAAATTCTCAACAAAATACTGGCAAACTGCAACCAGCAATACATGAAAAAGATGGGCCTCAGATTTCTCATCTGTAAAATGGATGAAATGGAATTAGAGCTCTGATTTTAAAATACCATTTTTTTTCTCTCTAGCATTTAAAGCCTTTATTCAAACCAGTGTCGCATGGAAGTTTTGCTACAACTCTGCCCTTGGAAGGGCAGGGTTCACGCTGGAGAAACACCTTGTAAGGGTCCCCTCCCAGGGAGATTCCTTGGAAACTTCCAATGGACACTAGACAAACAGCCCCAGTGAGATGATCTCATGATGATCTGTCGTGTCCCTCTGAATCTCAAGGGTGCCAATTCAGAACATACTTAAGAATATAAGTGGAAGGTAAAAAACCAAAAACAACAAAACAAAACAACGACAAAACTCCTCTATTTGTCTCCAAAGCCAGGAAATAGAAAAATCCACCTCTAGAGTGGAGATATGTTTAACGTTCAGACAGTGAACATTTTCAACAGATGATATTATAGCGGAGGGACTATAGATTTTCACCCCTGAGAGATGGAAAGAAAAGTCGATGCCTGAGCTCTCTGGATAAATTGCATCAGCAGGAGGTGGACTGCTGTTTGTCTGGTGCTCCCAGGCAGGCAGCCCACTCTCTTCAGCATATCCACACTTTAATACCTGTTCTCCATGAAATTAGCAGGCCCAGTTTTTTCCATAATATTACCCCGTACAAGTCTGTAAATCTCACTGACTGGGATGATTAATACCTTATATTACACATTATTACATTATACCACACATAAATCCTCAGTAGAATTGCACACCTATTTAATTGCTAAATACATTCCTTTTTCCTGACCAAAATAATGGAAATAAAATCTTGACACTTAGAAATATTGGGGCCTCATTTTAATAAACTTTCCTAAGCCAGGATGGTGGAGAATTTTGACCTTGCTAATTTATTTAGCTATTTTTGAGTTAAATGCCACTACAACACCGCTAAAGTTATCAGGGTATGAATAATGATTGTGCAAAAGAAAAAAAAATCATCACGTCTAGCTAAAAGCTGTACTTTCAAGGAATATTAATTCACATAAAACTTTACTAAAATAAAATGGCTACAAATGTGCACGTGTCCTTGCTATGCACGCATTGAAGTGAGCAAAGATGCACACCTTAATGGTGCTGGTGCTGGCTGATCACAACCACCACGCACTCACGTCTCACTCACGGAACTGCTGTGTGTGCCTCCGAAGCTACGGCTGCGCTAGAGGCTGGTGGGATGAAAATGAACACCGCTTCCTGCACTTCCGCTGGGGGAAGGCTCCCCAAGCCTTGATTTATTCATAGAAAAAATGTCAATAATATGAAATATCACAGCATGAAATGATAATGTGATGGTATGAAACTTCCTGGGATTAAATAAAGTATCCTATTTGAGGCATTTTCACATTTCCGAGGCTAGAGGAAGTGCTATATACTGTTTCTGTTATAATCATTTTTATTAATGCTAACATTAATACTCGATAACAGATAAAAAGCCTCTTGGGAGAAGACATGCAAACATATCTTGATACACTGGGTTTGCAGTGAAGAACTGTCTGTAGCAAACCCGGGAGAGGAGGTAAAGGAAGTGATTTTCCATGACATCTTGCCTTGGGAGCAGTCATGGTCCACGATGAGAGATCTGAGAAAATCAAAGAAACCACGGGGCTGTGGGGCACTGACATCTAAGGCCAGGGAGCAGAGAGCCACTGTCACTGCAGCCACCACCGTTTACATTTGAGATATTTGGTAACTTTGTGAGGGTGGGGCTCGGGAGAAGATGCGGCAGAGACCCGCCATGCGGTGTGATGGGCTTCGGATCCCTTACTGAGCGGTTTGGAATTCACTCCACAGGGAAGGGAGAGCAGTGTGCAGTTTGTGAGGCAGCAACTGGCAGCATCAGTCACAGGAAGGGAGACAAAAGCCACTGTGGTTTCACAACACACATCTCTCAGGGAGGAACTGTTGCGTGGACTGCCCTCTACTCTTCCTACTTGCCTTCAACCCCAGGGCTGAGTCTCAGCTTTGAAACATCTCACGGACTCTGGGATTCGACCACTGGCTGTGTCCCTGAATTGATTTTCGGTGAAACTCTTTGAATCCTCTGATCCTCTTCTCATTTCCAACCTGTGCATCCCAGATGCCAGCTTCTCCCTCCCAGAGCTCTGCCTTGCACTGTGATTCTCTGGTTCCAGGACCGCCAGCATGTACCAGAATCCAAGGATGTTCAAATCCCCTATAAAAATGGTACAGCACAAAGCATTCATATACTGAATTCACATTAAAATCTATTCCTTCTATTACGTTTTTAGAATTGCTAAGGACTGTCTGCATTGATTCCATTCGAAGCGCATATGGAATTGCTCATTCCGTCAGGCCCATGAGCTGGGAATAGTTTATCAGAATATGTCTAAGATATAGCTAAAGCAACCAGGGCACAGCCAAGCCACAGTGGAAGTTCAGGTAAGAGAAAAACATAACTAATATTGGTCTGGTCTCTATTTCAATTTTTATAATTTACTCATCATAATTTTTGCGTTAATTGTGATCTTTTTAAATATTTCATTAAACTAGTATTTCTTTTGATTACTCCTTAAATTTGCACCTGAGGTGAGGACCTCACTTGCCCTGCCTGCCCTCGTTCCAGCCCTGAGAGGAGCAGATATATCAAATCACTCTGCAGTGGGGTCTAGCAGGTTGTGGGATGGGGGTGGGCACACGAGATTCAGAATGTACTGTGTCCCAAGACCAAACAGCCATGGAGAAAGGATGGCGTTTCTCTGCAGAAGGGCCTACTGTTTCCCATACCTTCATAGTTCTTCCCTATGGGGTGCTGTTTCCATATCCTTTCCCAGGAAACATATGACCCAGAAGTCAAGGCATCTTCAAGTTTCAACAGCAAAGCCAAAGTGGAATACAATAGTTTAATGAAAATGTTTGACAAGGAAGACTAAAAACCTCTATTCTAGACATTTTTCTTTTACCTATAGACAAAATGCAACCTCAGCATGCCATGTATTTTTAAATGTAAGTAGAAGAATAATGTCAGTTAACCATTTTCACTACTAGAATCAGGTTTCACAGGATTTTTAAAATTAGGTGGACATTTAAGAGCTCATCCTTCAGGCTAGGCTGTGTAGTGGGTTGAGAGTTGGCCCGCCCCCCAAGTCCCCTCAGGATGGAGGAAAGAATGGGATGGATGATTCCTCAGCTGCCAGGAGTGTTGGTGACTGACAATTCACAGCCAAATCCCATTCCAGGACCTGACCTTAGCTGGTGGGAGATACTTTGCCTAAGGTTATGCCCTCACTCTGGAGCAGCTTGCACGCAATATCTGGTCCATGCCAGGATGCAAAGTCTTGGCCCCCTTGCCTTCATCCGGGGCAGGTCTAACAGGTCATTTTAGCTCGAGGTGGATGCAGAGGTAAAAACAGCTGATGCCCTTGTGTCAACTTTGGGGAAGATCAACTTTTCCCTCCTCCTCGGTGCTGTCTCCTGCACTCCCTGACAGGTGGATTCTCAAGATAAACTTCCTGAAAGCCAAGTACCCCTGTCAGAAACCCAGCATGCAATACACTGAACTCCTTAAAAAACATTCTGGGGAAGAAAAGATGAGTCACAGCTGCGAGTGAAAGAAAAAACAGACACAACATCCCAGCTGGTGAAGAGAGCAGTCTCTTCCAGTTGTCAACGTCTCAAGTGTCACTGCAGGCATGGGTCATACATCCCTTTAATAGGGGCAGGTGCTTTGATTGTCAGCTACATAAACTGTCCCCAGTTTGTCATTTACCATCTCTATTAATGAGATATTATACACTGAAGCACTTTCTATTGATTTAACTAAAAGGGCACTCCAACAGTTCTCATTATTTTATAAGGTCAAAAGAGAAAATGACCACAACTCCATCAGTCAAAGAAATATCAGGAGTCTGCTGGTGGTGACGTGGCGGAGGCGGTAGCATGGTCTGGGCAGAGAAGAGAATGCTCAGGAAGAAACCACTCCCAGAGACACAATCAATTGCAACTACAATAATTTAACAACCAATAAAAAATAGATACATACATTTCTATAAACTTGAAAATAACTGAAAGCATTAACTGCTTAAAATTCAAATTATTCCTTTATGAAACACCGAAACATTTTAACTGTGTGCAATTTATAGATGCAAACAGAAGCGGATTTTTTCTGAAGTTTAATGTACCTGCGTCATTCTTCCAACATTAAGAAATGAGAGTACTCAAAGATGTTTCATTTTTTCCATTTTAAACACGGGATCCTGACACTTTTAGCCCTTCCCCAAGTGTCTCTGTCTTGCTTAGATAACATGCTCTCTGATTTACCCATAATTACATGGTTAGATACACACTATCCAGTCCTGTTTGATAGTACTAATCTGTGTCTCAGAAACCTGTAAGGCATGCACTATCTCATTGAATCCTGACCAGAATCATATGAGGCAGATACTACTACTGGTCGCTTTAAAAAGGAAAAACCTGAGTATCTTAAAGAGGTTAACTAATTTGTCCCTCACCACTCAGCTAGTAAAATGGGAGCTGGAGGGTCTGACCACCTCCACCACAGCTGCGCTTCCTACCAGTGCCCGGCACTGACTTCTGACAATAAGACAAAACACATCCCGAGCACCCAGCGATGCCTTTGTGGCATGATTTCTATGGAAAACAATCTTTAATTAAATCTCTAGTCTGCTTTTTCAGGCCTTCATTGCATCTGTGAGAGCGTAGTCTCTGTCTCATGTTGCTAACTAGATTCTTCAAGTTAAGGGCAGACAGCTTTTTACCAAGAATGCCTTTGAGGACTCTTTAAAAAAGAAAAAAATAAATAAACCTCAGCTATATTTAGGACAGTTAATCCGGTGCAGGAATATTTTTCTACTGTACAACATGTTTTAAATACCAGTTAATTATTGCCTGAAATATGGATAATCTGCCAGCTAAATCTGCCTGTCTTTTGTTCAGAGCGAATGTTAGTATCCATTCACTCATCTTCAAAACTTCTTGTATTAAATCTAAGTTCAAATAGTATTACACACGGAAAAGAAAAAGACTGAAGGGAAACACACCATATATTATTACCTTAATAGGTTGCAGGTGATTTTTTATCTTAATAACTATTTTCTTATTTTATCTCTTAAAATTAAACACTAATAACCACAATTTTAAACATATGCCATATCCCTCCAGTGGCAAAGAAACTATCCAGAAAGTAATTTTGCAGCTGTTTAATCTGTGTTTGATTTAGGAAAGGAGGCGATTTCAGAACTACACATTAAGACAGAAAATTTCACTTGTGAACACAGCATATCATTATGATCGTTTCTCTAAATGAAACATCTCAAGTAATAAATTTTGTGGTGATTTCATATTTTGAGGGTGTTCCTTAGAATTTTTTTCATTTAAAGAAAAATAATCTCAGTCTTTTTAAGACAGAATGACTCTGGGGAAGAAGCGCTAATCCGATTCAACAAATGTGCATTTATGGTTCATTCGAGGCAAAGCAGTTACAGGAAATGGGAACAGTGTGAAGGTGTCTGCTTTTGAAAGAGTGATAAGGTGGAAATTTCAGTGGAGATTTTCATTTCTGATTATATCTAACTTTATTAATAACAAAGAGACTCAAAAATTCTATTAAGATGTAATGCTGAAAATGGCAACTATAATGTAATTGCACCAAGTTCAGTAGAAAAATATTCTATTAGTTGGGCTGAGAAAAATCCATCATCCACTGTGCGTATGAAGCAAATGCCACATATTCCACTTAGCATCCACTTTAATAAAAGTTCTGGACCAGGTCTTCCAGCTAGTGAAAAATGACTTTCCTTGCCAATAATTTTCACTTTCTGGTCAGAACAACGACATCTTCAAGTAATAGCCAAGAAGACCATTTTGGGCATTCTTCTTCAAGTTGTCCACCAGCTCCCATTCAAAAGAATGTTAACTGGAACAAACTAGACACAGGGGTAATTTCATATGCATCTGCGCATTAGGGATTTTCAAAGAGTACTCTAAATGTTGTATTATACACCATTGAAAGCAATACTGCTTTAAACCGTTGGAGAAGTATTCCCAACGTATATGGCTCATTTGTTTTTTAAGAATAAGGAAGTCTCCGTTTGCCTCTAAGCCCTACTCATTTTGGAATTTAGTGAAGTGCTGAGCAGAAAATCAAATTCCTGACAACTATCGTGACTAATAGTTTCTTAAAACAACAGCCGGTACCCGCCCCCCATTTTAATAAACTAATAGGAAAGAGAACAGGGCGTCCACGAGTCAATTGCTCTGTACAGTGAATGACAGCAGGAGGAGTGGGGGGCCCCACCCAGTTGGATACGACCTGTGCTTGTCCCCAACACGCATAAATGCTGGACACAGCATCATAAACTCTGGTCTTTTCCTCATCCCTTGTCTCCATGCCCACGTGCCCAACAGTCTCATAAGAAATGACATTTTATATCATGAGACTCCAGTTGACCTCCTCCAGGGTTGGGATATCATCTCCTTCCGCTCCACAGCAATGACTGTGTTCTTTCTACACCAAACTTGTTCCCCTGTTAGGGCCTCTGCACTTGCTCTTCCCTTGCTTGTAAGCTCTTTCTCAAGACTCTCTCATGTTTGGCTTTTGCTAGCCATTCAGTCTCCACCATGACCATGACGCCTTGTTTCCACAAACCCATCTCCGTCACTTCATTACCTTCTGTTGTCTTCACAGGACTTAGCACCAGCTGAACCTCTTGCTAGAGGCAAAGTTTTGTGAGGGAGAAGTCCTTACCTCTCTTACTAAACCTAGTATCCCCAAGACTTACTACAGCACCCTAATGTTTAGTAGGAGCTCAATGGATTTTTGTTGGAAGGATCGGTGGGTGGGTGGGTGGATGGATGGATGGATAAATAAGTAAATAAGCAAATGAACTACCTTTTATTCAAATGATTATAAAGGTCTCTCTCCCTCTTTGGTCCCCATATTCTATTCTCCACAGAGAAACAAGGATGATCTCTCTAAATTGAACATCAGTCAAGTGCCACTTCTCTGCTGCAAATATCCCTGTGGATTCCTTTTGTAATTATGAATCTGAACTCCTCATCACAGTTTTCAAGGAAGGTGCAACAAAATCTGACTTCTGCTTCAACCACATCTCACTCCCATCCTTCTTCCCCCTCCATCCCCATACCAAACTCAGTTCCTTTGAGCGCTCTGTATTTGCTGCTACTTCATCAAAAGCGATTCTCCTGTGTTGGCATGGAAGCCCGCTTCCCTTGGCGGTCCCTCAATTCAAATGGGACCTCCTCAAAAACCTAACCTGAGCACTCACCATAGCTGAAATCAGATAAACAACTAGGACTATGGTTTTCATTTTAATACATATATTTATAAAAGGCCAGGAAATGTAACTTTGATGGGGATGGATAAGAATATCTTCTATTCATTTATTACAATAAATTTGACATTGTCAGCTTAAATTTTACATTGTTTGGTACTGTTTCCATGTTAATCCTTCTAGAAGGTTATTTTCCAGTTCTAAAATTATAAATATTTTTCTCTAGTAATTTTTGGGGAAAGTAGTACTCTGCATTATATGTGGGGGGATTATTAGATATCATTCAATTAGTCTGAGTTATCTTTACCTTCCTTTTTGTCCTTAATTAAATAATTATTCTTTCCTCTCATAACCTGCTCTCCAAGTCTTTTTCTCTCCCAACATAATACACACAGAAGCACACAGGTGCTTCAGAGCTGCAGTTTTGCTTGCATTGGTACTTCCTAAAATTCTGAATGTTTAACATAAAACTTAGTGTCACCTGTAAACACAGCTCTCATTATTCTTAACAAGTGAGGCACACAACCACAATAAAAGGCACATTTCTTCAAAGCTGGATGCCTGACATGAAGGGACTGTTCCCGAGCAGGAAGCAGGTTCGCCCTCCAAATACAGCCTCACAGAACTGCTGTTACTGTAAAGTCTCATTCTATCAAAGGCTTGGACACAATACTTATGGAAAAGATGGCATCCTAAACATCAGTTGAAAGGCAAACGTCAAAAGGCGTGTTTTCATTAAATTTCATTAGTTTTCATACAAATTCTCACTTTGATGAAACTTCCAAGGACTCAGCTCCATAATAACAAAGTGGAGAAAAGATTACAAAGCAGTAGCCAAAATGCAGAAGGCTCAGATGCATATAAGCTTTTTATATCATTTAGCATTAGCATAGTGTTTTAAAGGCAATACATGTTCTCGATATATGAAACTGACCCACATACATCTGAAAGACATACACTCAAAGTTATTAGGACTGAATCCATCCTTTTTAATTTGGTGACCTAGCTCCCAAAAAGTTACACAAAGAACAGACCTGCATGTTTCTCTTATGTCCTCATTTTTACTCAGATTTTGACCTTTATGTAACAACCAGGGCTGAATGTTTCTTCACAGACCAGTCTACAAGAAGTGCATGATGACATTTACTAAAATATGTAGAGCTTTTCATCTTTTAATTTTTAAATATTTTTGCTCTATTGTCCTATTAATTAAGAGGAGTTTGAAAATCTTTGGCTAAACAGGTATATTTTGAATAGTTTTATTTCTAAGTACAATAGAAGTGTGTTTTGCAAATAAGATATCTGTTCCTATAATGTATGAAAGCTAATTGGGATTCTAGAAATCAGCAGGTAAAAACGAATAGTGGAAAACAAAACAAATGACATCATAGAAATCGTTCTCATCCAAGAGGCTTGTAAAAGGGAAGAAGGAAAACATGTGTGCTTTTGACAGAAAAAGAAATAAGCATATACAAGTACAGAGAATTTGTATATTCATGTGCATATGTAGATTGTTAATCCATCTCAGTTCCAATGTGCCCTTGCAGACATTATTTCTTACCTGGTTATATATTTAACAACATTGCCCACGAACAAGAGTTCTATAAATTCATAATGGCCCTCCCCCTACACACAGCTTGGCCCTGCTCTCTTCTCTTTGATTGTTTAAATTCCCAATTCTTCTTCAGAATTTTTCAAGACAGACAGAAATCCTGCCCCAATCCTGCTTCCACTCCCACTGGAGGGATTTCGTGAAGGAAATAATTCAGCACAGGAGAACCTACCCTGGAGCAGGCAGCAGCTGAAAAACTCCATTCTACTACAAGGGCATTATCCTCCACCTGACGGCTTCTGGGTGTGAGCGCTCACGAAGAATGGGAACTAGTGAGGGGAAACTGATTCGGTATCCCGTGTGCTCCGGAGACCCGCTACGGCATTTAGTTAGTGAAAGAGAGGCACCAGAAGTGAAGGAGTACTTCCTCCGGTATTCATTAAAATCCCTTCTTTACGAGGAACTTGACATTGCCCCCAGGCTATGTAGCTGGAAGTAAATAAATATATGAAACAAAACAAACAAAGTGTGAAACCCACTGAAAGTGAAACAAGCCCGTGTGAATGCCATACATATTAAATAAACATTTTCTCATGCCATTGTTTTTCACTTTCCATTGTCAAGTTGAAACTGGCATTTACACAGCAAATTCTGAAACATCTGTTTCTAAAACAAGACAGACACAACAAACACAGGGGAGTGGGAGTGGGAGTTTCGTGTTATTGCTTCTCACTAGGATTAGAATGCCAGTGGCTTCATTTGTCTGATGAAGGTGAAGGCACATGTATTTCCAGGGCAAGTGATTTAAAGATCAGGGAACAGAGAACAAAAGCCCTAGATTCAAAGTCAGAAGACCTGGATTCTAGGCCCGTTCCTGCAGTTTATTAGTTGTCTGGCCTTTGGGCATTACTAAACTTCTCGGGGCCTCAATCTTCACTTCCATAACAACAGGGGACCTGCTCTGTGTCCCTCGCCAGATTATCATCAGAAGCAAATGAGATGACACAGTAAAGGATCTAACACAGTAGGCAATGCAACTCTTTATAAACTGAAGTGGTTTCATCTCAGGTGATGGAAGGGTCTGCAATCCACAATGCAATACAGACACGGTCCCTAACATCCGATGGTTCGACGTGCAATTTTTCAGCTTTATGATGATGTAAGAGTGACATGCATTCAGTATAAACCTGACTTAAAATATAGAATTTGGTATTTTCCTGGGCTATGATATGCTGGGCAGTGGCAGCGAGCCCAGCTTCCAGCCAGCCACACAGTCACAACTGTAAACAATCAATACTCAGTGCACTGTGTTGCCAGAGTATTTTGGGATATAGTGTTTCATGTTTTTGCATCCCACCCTGTCTACAAAATACCCATCCGTGTCTCCTGCTTCTGGTGAGAAGAAGGGAAAGGCAGTTACACTTGAGATGAAACTCATGATAATGACACAGCTGTGGGCTAATGGAACTATTCTTAGAACATTTAACTTAGGCTGAGCTATGATGTTCCATGGGTTAGGTGTATTAAATGCATTTTTTGACTCCCTATATTCCTAACTTACAATGAGTTTTCTGGACATAACTTTATCTTAAATTAAAAAGCATCTGTAATAGAATAATGTCATTCACAAACTGTTGAAAACTTAAATTCAATTGTATGTTATATTCTGACCTCAAAAAAGGAAACTCTTGAATAATCTAACTTTACACTTAAAGGAAGAAGAAGGAGGAGGGGAGGAGGAGGAGGAGAAGAAGAAGAAGAAGAGGAAGAAGAAGAAGGAGAAGAAGAAAGGGAGGAGGGGGAGAAGGGAGAGAAAGGGGAGAAAGGAGGAGGGGAAGAGGAAGGAGGAGGGGGAGGAGGAGAAGGAGAAGAAGGAAAAGAAGGAGAAGAAGAGGAGGAGGAAGAGTAGGAAGAAGAAGAAACAACAACAATAAAGCCTGAAGTGAGTAGAAGGAAATACTAAAGATCAGAGGAGAAATAAACCAAACAGACTCTAAGTAAAACAACACAAAAGACAAATGAAATTAACAGCTGATTCTTTGAAAAAAGAATTAACAAGAGAGAGAAACCTTTAACCAGAATCAAGAAAAAAAAAAACGAGAGGACCTAAGTAAATAAAACAGAAGTTAAAGGGGGGAAGTAACAACTGACACCAAAGGAACACAAAGAACTGTAAGAAAATATTACGAAAAACTACATGGCAACAAATTGGACAATCTGGAAGAAATGGATAAATTCCTAAAAACATAAAATATTCCATAACTGAATCAAGAAGAATCAGAGAATCTGAATAGGCAGATTACAACTAGGTAAGTTAAAGCAGTAATCACAAAACTCCCAACAAACAAAAGTCCTAGACCAGTTGGCTTCACAGGTGATTCTGCCCCATTCAAAGAAGAACTAACATTTATCCCTGGCTGGTGTAGCTCAGTGGGCTGCAAACCAAAGGGTCGCCAGTTCAATTCCCAGTTGAGGCATATGCTCGGGTTGCAGGCCAGGTACCCCGGTGTGGGGTGTGTGAGAGGCGACCAAATATTGATGTTTCTCTCTTCCTTCCTTCCCCTCTGTCTAAAAATAAATCAATAAAATATTTTTTAAAAAGAAGAACTAACATTTAAAGAAGAACTAACACCTATCCTTCTCAAACTATTCCAAAAAATGTAAGAGGAGAGAGGACTCTCAAGCACATTTCACAAGGCTGGCATTATCCTAATTCCAAAACCAGATAAAGACACTACAAAGAAAAAAATTATAGGTCAATATCCCTGATGAACTTGGATGCTAAAATCCTCATGAAAATATTAGCAAGTTGGATCCAGCAATACATTAAAAAGATCATACACCATGATCAAGCGGGACCACTCTGGAAGTGCAAGGTTGGTACAATATCCACAAATCAAAAAAAGTGATACACCACATACACAAAATGAAAGATAAAATCAACATAATCATATCAATAGATGCAGAAAAAGCATTTGATAAAATCCAGCACCAATTTATGATAAAAGCTCTCAGCAAGTGGGAATAAAGGGAACATACCTCAACATAATAAAGGCCATACATGACAACAAGCTCACAGCCAGTGTTGTACTCAATGCACAAAAACTACAAGGGTTTCCCTTGAGATCAGGAACAAGACAGGGATGTCTGCTTTCACTGCTCTCATTCACCATAGTATTAGAAGTCCTAGCCACAGCAGTCAGACAAGAAGAAATAAAACACATCCATATTGGAAAGGAAGAAGTAAAACTGTCATTATTTGGAGATGGCATGACACTATATATAGAGAACTCTAAAGATTCCACCACGAAACTACTAGAACAGATAAACGAATTTAGTAAAGTAGAAGGACACAACATTTTAGTGAGGTAGAAAAATACAATATCCAGAAGTGGGTTGCATTTTTGTACACCAATACTGACAGCAGCCAGCAGAGCCAGACTGAATACAGAATTCAGTCTATGATGACAGTCATTCTACCTGATGGTCTCCCAGCTCCTCGACAAAAATGTCTCCAGAACAACAGAACAAACGTTAACCATGAGTATGTCTTGCAAAGAGCATGTCTGGCATGGTTTTTTATTGCTAAAACATAAATTTTCTACTTCAACTTTTATTCCTTTGTTGTTTGTCACCATTTGTTATTCAATAAAGGTATATTATAATGAGCCAAAAAATGTGACTGACTTTAATGCAAATTGTCACATCAGGAGAAAAACAAAAGAGGTTTAGGGAAAAGCCCACAGAACGAATGTTACCATATCTTTGTCCCCCACACCATTCCCATCATCACCATTTCTGCAAACCCTTCAGGGTCTCTAGTAATTGCCTGTCTGATGGGTTTGGTCTTGAGTGTCTTTCTCTGCATCCTCCACATACTGACCAGAAGTCTCTTCCAAAAATACTTTTGGCTGTACCAGACTCCTCCCTCTTTATTGGTTTGTAAAACATTTCCTGAACACTCACAGTGTGCCAAGCACTGTTCTGGTAAGCATGAGTAACAGTCCCCAAGTCCTAGATGTTCTGAGAAACAGACCACCGTATTGCTAAAATTGTACAATTTTGCAGATCTAAGGAGGGGGAAAAATTGCAATAGAAAGGGACCAATCACAAAAGAGAAAAGTACCAAAGCACCATGAGAACATAGGAAAGGGTAAAACTAATTCTACCTTAGTAGGAGCAACCAGATGCAATTCACAGAAATTGACGTGTCTTGGCTGGTAGTAGAGGACAGCAGGGTCCGGGAAATTGAGAATACTGGTGAGGGCCTAGATAAGAAAAATACAAAGCACAAAGGTGCAGAGGTACATGGTTGACAGAGGTGATTACCTGAACAAAGTAATCACTCAAAGGTTATGAGTAAAGCCCCCTCCCCCTATTCCAGGTAGAAATGGCTTTTAATCAGCATAAGCAGAGGAATGTGGTCCCTTAACATCCTTTCATTTTTGTTTGAGGGCAACTGGGTAGGGGAGGTTTATTCTTTTGGGTGGGAAATGGCCAAAATTAATATTGTTTTTCAGCAACTGTTTATGTGTCATTAAGTGACATGAAATAAATTTTAAAAGAATGAAATCCAAACTAATTTGATTTTTATTATACATCTTTTTGAAGGAAGATGTTTAAAGAATATGACAAGGAAAATTTTTCCCTTTTATTTAAGTATAAAACTATTTAAAGTACAGTATTACTTTTATCTTCATCCAAGAACACCTCTTCACTGTTTCTAGAGACAGAGGAAGGGGGGAATAGAGAAGGAGAAAGAGGGAGAGAGGAAGGGGGACAGAGAGAGAGAAGGGGGAGGGGAGAGGGAGAGAGAGAGACAGAGAGAGAGGGAGAGAAACACTGATATGAGAGAGAAACGTTGATTGGTTGCCTTTTCATATGCACCCCAACTGGAGGTTGAACCTGTGAGCTGGGTGTATGGTCAGACAGGGACTTGAACCCACAACCTTCTGGTCAATGGCATGACACTCCAACCAACTGAACTACACTGGCCAGGGCCAAAGTATAGCATTTTTTAATTATTTTTAAACCAATTTTATTTTGGAAGAAAATTCAAGAAGCAAATTGAAGGGGAAATCTTGGAACGAAGAAGATTTAGAAAAGAATATCCCACCAATTTATCTATAATCCCCATTTTTAAAAACAGGTGAAAATACCCTTCATTCATCCACCAACACTATTAAAATCACAGTATTTCCCCAAAATACATCATGTGGTTACATTACCAAATATTAGTATAAATCCATTCATTTCCCAATTGTACACTTATTACTTCAGGTTAAAAAAATCACAATTTTGTAAAAGAACTCGAAGATGAAAGTTCAGTAAGTGTCCACCAGGCTCCGTGACAAGCCTAACTTGGTACATGCAGTGGACCAGAGGGAAATAGCACAGTAGGGACCGCTGACCTGGGTTAGCTGCCGATCCATGGCTCAGCTACACATACAGACTGGTATACAGTTGGTGGTCATTAAATGCTAGTGCAATTGGTTCCCTCAGATGGTTACACATATACTCATTCACTAAAAGAGACTTAAAATAGGCTCACTTGGAGAGATACTGATTTTTAACGACTGAGACAATCAGTGGTGTCAGACCCTCACCAAACATTCAACTATAATGTGAAATAAGCATCTGAGGTTTGACATCGGCTAGGGTCACCTTAAGTGGAGAGAGAAACGTTTTTCTTTATAGCACTCACTAAAAACACCCATCCCTAGCATTTTCCTATGTATTTAATTTTTTAAGAAAACTCAGGAGAACAGATCCTACATTGATTTTATCACTGAATCATGTTTCTCTGTCTCTTATAAACACAACATGTAGCACCAGTCCCCACACAAATGAAGCCCGTGTTTATTTGTATCAAGATAGAAATGAAGGAACCACTAACTCTGTGCCTGTTATACAAAGGATCTGGGCAGGTTTCCAGACACAGTTTCTAAAAGGATCTTTCACTTAGTTCCTAGTCATCACAGTTTGTTCTATGTCAAAGAGGATAGAAAGTGGCACTCAGATTCCTACTCAGTAAGTAAATAATTAAAGGACCTAATCACATTGTCACTCCACTAGCCAACACTTCCTGCTAGGTCGTGCTTAATTCTGTTTGAAAAACACTTTTCTTCTGGGGTAAAGTTTTCTTCTTTATGAGCCAGAAATAACTCGATAAATGATCTGACACGTTTTAGGAAAGATTTCTTAAATGGTACCTTTCATAGGGACACAAACCTGCCAATTATGATAGCTTTGAAACAATGATGTGGCTATACGACTTTCAACTGGGCGCTGAAAGGGCAACTGATTGTCACGAGACAAGCATGATATAGGTCTGTCCAGAAGGTCTATCTATCCAGCCATGCCATATGAAAAATAGACACATTTATCAAAGAAGATATAAGATGCAAAAAACAGTGTACATAGGACAATGATGCCTCAGTCCCCTTCAAAGTAGGCACCTTGGGACCTCACACAGTTCTTCCAATCACCATCACCTGCCCCGTCATATTTTCCTGAATCTCATCAATGGTCTGAAATTTCTTCCCTCTCAAAGGTGATTTTAGTTTGGGAAAAGCCAGGAGTCACAGGGTGCCAAATCTGGGCTGTAGAGGAGCTGAGTCACCCAGGTGATCTGATGTTTTGCCAAAAGCCTCTGCACAAGATGTGATACATGAAGGGGCGTGTTGTCATGATGAAGCTGTCAATCACCAGGTGCCAATAGCTGTGGCCTTCTGAATCACAGAAATAGTTTCCACAGAGGAATGTTCAAGCTTAATGCGAAATTTGATGCAGATTTGTTACTCACTCAGTTATTTTGAATGTGACAACCACACAGTGCACATGCTCATTCATCAGCGTCCACCACCCCCACTGACTAGTACAGTAAAGTCCTCCTTGTTCACACATGCACATTCCAATCCACTCTCCTCAACTGATGGGTTATACCAATGTCACACAAACTGTTCTCATTGTATTAACAACGGCTGGATTTTTTTCCCGGAGAGGCCTCGTATACTATGAAGCTGGTATTAATCACCCATCCCCCTTACAAAAGTGGAGTCCTATCCACTGGTTATTTATATCTCTGCACTCCACATGATGAGTGGATCAAGATACTGGTGCAGGTTTCTTCAGCTCAGTCATGCCTAAATCATGGAGAAGAGATGCCATAGCTTTTCAAGTATTCTGGTGTGTAGAAGTTTTGTCAACAAGTCTTTTTTACAGAAGCAGGACAGAGCTGTCCACTTTTTATTTTCTCTTGTACAACTCTATTAAAGAATGAACTTCTAAGAATATGCAAGGGAATCGCATTGATTACAGAACAACAATAATAATGGGAATGATCAGAAATGTATTGTGTCTCTACTCTCCGGGAACTTCTTATCCGCCCATTTCCATCTGACTGCACTAAGGAGGCCTTTCTCAATCAGCACTTGAAAAAGTTCATTCTCTGCTCCATATCTCCAGCCACTAAGATAATCAAACTGACGTGTGCGCAGCCGAAGAGTCTGCCTTGGGTGCTCGGGATAAATGAATGTGGGCGGGCCCTGTCATAGCAATCTTTGCATCCACACTGTATGGGGCATGGACTTGACAGTGCAGGCAATGAGGAGGCAAGCTGGTCACTAACAGACACCCAGCACTTACCTCCTTGTCCCCAGAAGGTTTGGTGTCTTTTGGTGAAGACACCAACAAAAGTAGGACCACATTAGCAGCTGGATTAATCTCTCAGCGAAAGCTCAAATATTGAGAAATGGCAGCAAGATATGGGGTTAGCCAGCCTGCTGGGAAGAACCTTAACTTAAAAGGTAAGGGCTCCATATCTACCAGGGGGAGCCATGGGGCAAGAGATGGCAAAATGTCTTTGTGTCAGACAGGGTTTACATGATATGGGAAACACCAGAAGTTGGTGAAGTCTTAACGGCACAGTATGTCATTGGCATAGATGGATGTCATCATTGCAAATTTGGGTTGGATAAAATTCCCATAGCTTAGTTTTGCCTGGGACCATTTTAGAGGCTGCTGAGTATCAATTCCCCTGAAACAAGAGATGCTCTCTGAAGAAAGAATCCAGTGACAGTCACTCCAGAGAGATTTGTCATCGGTAAAGGTTTAAGATGAAAATTATAATTGCTTTTTAGAAGCTGTATTATGAGCCAGAAATTCCATGAACATCCTGGAGCTCTAGGATAGCACTTCATAAGTTTCTCTTTTTTTCTTATTTCAGATGAAAACTAAATTCCATTAATTTAATATGCTCTGTGGGGCCATTTATTATACAGTAGCCCTAGAAACTAAAAGGAAAATTGACTGAACATAATAAATTTGTATTCCAGCTGTCAGATTTCACAAATACTGTCTCCACCTGACTTTCTTTTCCACGTATTAACAGTTGAAAGTATGCATGATTTATTTAAATAATTGGCCTGTGTCCTTTAAGACCAGACACAGTCCTCATGCAGGCAGGCTATTCCTATTAGGACCCATGATCATTTTGTTAACTGAGAACAGCTTCACAGCTGCTCTTTCCCTGGATGCGCACCCAAAACCTGAGCCCTAAAGAAGTATGACAGTGACTTTGAGCTTCAGGGTCAGTAATGATAAATGAGTACTGATGGAAGTGCTTTCAAAACCTCTTTTTGTAAAGCAGTTGAAAGAGGAAGGAAGCCTAGTCTGTGGTTGATGGCTTTGCATTGGAAGAATGCAACCTATGAATCACCAGCTGAGCTTCATCTTAGGAACCAGAAGTTCCTAGCGGCGAAAATCAACTACATGACTACAGAATAAAATTATTAACAGGTCAGCAGATTTTAATCGAACAAGAAAGGAGTTAAATCTACAATCTGAGGGCAATCCTTGCCACACAATTCGGTTCATTCATGAAGTCACTGATTCTCTTAATCAAACACTGATAGGTGATATTCTTTCAGGCTGGTTTTAGAACTGGAAAAGCAAAGTCGTATATTGTCTCCTTAATTTTACACTTCCGGTCATTTTCTTAAATTATTCCAACTAATTTCAATAATCCATCCCATAATTTGAGCCTAAAATTGTGCCTGCCTTTAGCTGTGTCTCCTTCTTAATTGGAAACACTTACAATTGTGTAGCTCCTAATCCATTACATGTGAAGTGCTGAGGTAGCACAGGACCTGACATGGAGTAAAAGCTCAACAAATATTTACCATAGTTGTACTTGTTAATTTCTTTTCCTGTGATTGACTGCCTCACAGACAACAAAATGTTTTAGGTCATGTGACAACTGGCACAGAGGGCTGAAATGACTATGATATCTCATCCAAGATCAGAGGTTAAGGAAGAGGGTCCTGTTTGCCATGGATTCGGGATAGAAATAGACAGCACTCACTCAGCGGCCCTAGTTTGGACAACACTCTCCCTTTTCCAGCTGTGGAGATCAAGACCCAGAGTGACGAAGTGTGATTCCAAGGCACAGAGTCTGTGAGCTAAAGATAGATCCAGAACCCAATTCCAGACACAACTTCCAATCAGGACATCTCAAAATATTTCCTCCTTGCTATAGCTATCAAGTTTCAGTGATTACAGCTTCTAGTTCCTTAAAGACTACACTAGAGTAAATAAGACACTGCATTCTTTGTCCTCCTAAATCACTAATAAGTGAGGAACTGCAGCTGCCAGCTGGCTGACAGTACTGCATGGGGCTCACACACCCAAATGCTGCCTGAATCAACTAGTATGCATGGGACTGCGTAATCATTGTGAGGAGATGCATGTGTGTATACACAAGCAGCTTCAAAGAGCAAATGTTTGATTCATTTGAACCCCACAGAAGCTCTATCTCCTGCACTCCATCTATTCTGACCACTCCTTTCTCTAGAAAGTGCATCAAAGCTCGTGACAGAAACTAGTGACAATGACCCCAAATGCACCTAACGTGCTGTCCTCCAAATGAAGTGGGACTGAAACTAAATCATCAACTTTCTCCCAAACCAGTTTCCTTTTTTTTTTCTCATCACACAGTTGGGAATGTTTGGTTTATTTTTACCCTCTAGTTCAAAAATGGCAAATGCACAGTATGTGTGCTTATAGGGTTAAACTCTGCCCTAGGCAGACATCACTAATCAATCACAGCCCTCATTACCTCCCACCTCCATGGAACCTTACTCCCCCTACGCTTCCCTAATGGTGCTTTGCTAGAGCCTGTATTTTACAGCTGAACACTCATCTCCATCCAAAAGTCCCAGGAGAAGGCTCTTTGCAGGTCTTTTCCTGCATAATGCTGCCATGCATTCCTTAGTTTCCAATTTAATCATGCCCTGTTGATCCTCCATTTGGCAAGCCCTGGTTTCTCCCTGTTGCCTTGCCCATGTGAACTCTCCAATGAGATGTGCACCGTTTTCACTGTATCTGTCCAACAACACTGCTCAGGTTCCTCCAGCAGACAGGACTCCAATGACATCTCCTTACTGCCAGCATATGAGAGTTGCTCCTGCATCCATCGGTGCACAGAATGAACACGCATAAAGGACTTCTTTTCTCTGGTCCCCCTCATTTATCCAATGCCTCCCCAACCCTGTTACACAAGATTGCTTCTCACCTCTTCTACTCTAACACTATAGAAGACATAGCTGTTTCTAAAAAGAGCTGCATCTTTACAGATTATTAAACACAGTTTAGAGTAGCTATCTAATTAGGTCATATGCTCTCAACCACCTACAACTCTAGAACACAGAGTCGACACAATCCTTTCATAGATGAAGTAGTCAGGAGTATTTTTTCTCCTCCCCTAAACCCAATCTTACTTGAGAAGCAAGTTAAGAGTTGTTCAGGAAAACAGATTTTTTGAAACATAGGTAGGCTTCTCTTAGTATTATAACGTACAGACAGAGGATAAAACCTTGCATTGGATCCTATAAGAACGATCTCTCGATGGGGTGCATAACGAGGAAACATGACCTTTGCTCCTCAGCACAACGAACCTCTACAAGTTTCTAAGACTGAAAATGTAGATGGGACAAGCTATTTGCCAAACTTTGCACTTAGGTAACAAATCCTTCCAGAAGCTATATGATGTCAACCAGTTAGCGAGTCCCCCCCAAGTTAAAATAACTCACTCAAAGTCATTCACAGAATCCGAACAGAATGAGATGACACCCTGGTCCTCCAGGCATGACAGTGCACATCACTCTGCCACAATATATAGGTCTGTGAACCACAATGGCCACATAACATACAGGCAAATTCCAACATCTTTTATTATGACATATTACGTTTTCAATTTGGTCAACTTTTCCATCAATGACCATATCTGCCTGTACTTGCGCCTTTTCTTCTTGTATGTGTCTACAGATAAAGAAAATATGCCTTTTTAGAACTGTACAATTCTGCAGTTGAATTCCCTTGAGTTCAATCATATAGTTGGTATCAGATAATTTATCCTAATAGTTCAAAGTCAAACATGGTCTCAGCCACAAAATTGGAGTTGGTGACTTTCCCTCCAACTTTTTAATTTGAAATTTTCTGAATCTTCAAAAAATTAAAATTGTACTGAAGATGTTTAGCTCTATCACTTAAAATCGTCAATATTTTTGCCATGTTTTCTTTCTCCTAGTACTAAATAAAAGTATGTATACTTATATACATACACTGTGTACATACATGTACATATGTGTATATCTGTGTATCTTTATGAAATTGACATATTTTTGAGATTTCAGACTAGCTCTTCTGTGAAATATCTCATGCTCAGTATTTGTCTAATTGATTCCTAAATATTAGATGTGGCAAGAATGCTACATGGGAGATGTTATATCCTTCTCCTTGTATCACATCAAGAAATACAATATCCCATGGTTACATTACTGACACAACTGCAATCACTTTAACTGACCCAAGTTCTACCACTGGTTAAGGTGCTATCAGAATTGGTAACACTTAAACCAGTGGTTTATGTCCTGATTTAGAAAGTACATAAAATACAAGATGACAGTGTTCGCAGCCTGAAAGGATTCATGTTTTTAGACACTTTGGTGATAGAAATAAGTGACTTTTCCAACATGACCTGAGAAACTTTCAAGAGCTGGCCAGCAGTAAAGAGGCAGAGTGATGAGGAAGGAAAAGATCCTGGGCAGAAAGCGATTCTGAATTTTCCATCCAGGCTCTGCCAGCAACTCCCGGCCGAGTCCAGATGGCAGATAAATTTCATTTCTGTGGCAGTTCTGATTAACTCGTGGCGGCTGCCTGGTGCACTGTGTGAAAAAGAATTTTAAGACTGCCTAATAACTTGGCCAAAAAAGTGTCAACTACTGATGTGGGTTTTGGAGGAAGAAATGATAGTCTATGTGTGGTGGATAAGATATGGCCATGAATTCTTTGCCACTCTCCCAATCACAAAGTGGACTCTATTTCTCCAACCCTTAAATTTGGGCAGTCCTATGACTTGCTTGGACCAGTAGAATGTGGAAGACACATTTTGCACTTCCAGAACATGCCCTTCAAGAAGTCTTGCAACTTCTGTCTTCAACTTCTTGGGCCTCTGGGCTGGCACTGTGTATAAAGAAGCCAGTCCAACTGCATTGTGGGAAATAC